>SJYX01019909.1:14503-70737 GCA_006410675.1 Oreotragus oreotragus
TACTCCTTGGAAGAAAAGTTATGACCAACCTAGACAGTATATTCAAAAGCAGAGACGTTACTTTGCCGACTAAAGTCCATCTAGTCAAGGTTATGGTTTTTCCTATGGTCATGTATGGATGAGAGAGTTGGACTGTGAAGAAGGCTGAGTGCTGAAGAACTGATGCTTTTGAACTGTGGTGTTGGAGAAGACTCTTCAGAGTCCCTTGGACTGCCAGGAGATCCAACCAGGCCATTCTGAAGGAGATCAGCCCTGGGATTTCTTTGGAAAGAATGATGCTAAAGCTGAAACTCCAGTACTTTGGCCACCTCATGCGAAGAGTTGACTCATTGGAAAAGACTCTGATGCTGGGAGGGATTGGGGGCAGGAGGAGAAGGGGATGACCGAGGATGAGATGGCTGGATGGCATGACAGACTAAATGGACGTGAGTCTGAGTGAACTCCGGGAGATGGTAATGGACAGGGAGGCCTGGCGTGCTGTGATTCATGGGGTCGCAAAGAGTCGGACATGACTGAGTGACTGAGCTGAACTGAATAAAATCATGTAGGCTTCTGACCATGAGTTAAAAACTATTGATGAACAAAGGTAAAGCCAGCCAAAACCCCCCAAATAAGTTTACATCTGCCAAGAAGAGGGAACATGAAGACAAAATGACCATAAAGTCATTTTCTGACTTAGCTTCTGACCAAGACACTCAGCTTTAAATTTGAAGATGGCTTCTCATTACCTCCAGATTGAAAATTCAAGGATTTCCAACAAAACATGGGGAGAACATTAAACAAACCATCAGTGAAATATACAACAGGCAAAAAAATGGAATGGAGATACCTACCCTTGGCCTCCCTCCCCTGAAAACTGTTCCTACCCCAACCATAGGCTTAAGTCACTTACTTACCAATAGAGAAGAAAGATTCGAAGTGTGAAAATTGCTCAAGCCATGACAGAGAGTGTCCAGGCTTCACATCAGCTTCCTGGTCCCTTGGGATTTCCAGGCACTGGAGTACAGTAATTGCTATCTCTCTCATTTAATTCTCATAGCAACCACTGAGTAAGGAGAGGGGGAAACGACTCAGAGATTTAAGTGGGGCCATAAGGCTATTAGTGATCAAGGTCAGAGTTAACACTCAAGAAAATCCAGTTCTCTATTTTTTCCCCTAAACAAAAACAGCCTTACACAGTCACTCTGACCTCTACCCTACTTCTTGACTCATTAAGTGCAGAGTTCTAACAGTTTGTGTAGAGAGTTCTCGTCAAGGGGCTTGAAAATCTTACAAAGAAAGCTGGAGATGTAGAGTTACATTTGCCTCATCCCTCCTGCAAACCTTCGTGCCCAGGAGAAGAGTGATGATGTGGGATTTAGAAAGTAGCTTTCTTCCCTGAGAGGGAAAAGAACCACTGTGTTGTTCAGAAGAGAAAAAAAAAATCACCAAGGATCTCTGACTTCATGGTCTGGCCCATATTTTTGTTTTCTAATTTTGATCATCACTCTTGTCAAATGGTACTTGATAACTCATATCTTTCAAAATATTTCTTTTTTTTTGTTGTTGTTGTTGTTGGAGAAGACTTTTTTATTTTTACTTTATTTTACTTTATTTTATTTTATTTTTTGTATTTATTTTTTTTTTACACGAACTCCCAAAATGCCATATGATTATCTCAATAGATGCAGAGAAGGCCTTTGATAAAATTCAACATCCATTTATGATAAAAACTCTCCAGAAAGCAGGAATAGAAGGAACATACCTCAACATAATAAAAGCTATATATGACAAACCCACAGCAAACATTATCCTCAATGGTGAAAAATTGAAAGCATTTCCCCTAAAGTCAGGAACAAGACAAGGGTGTCCACTTTCACCGCTACTATTCAACATAGTTCTGGAAGTTTTGGCCACAGCAATCAGAGCAGAAAAAGAAATAAAAGGAATCCAAATTGGAAAAGAAGAAGTAAAACTCTCACTGTTTGCAGATGACATGATCCTCTACATAGAAAACCCTAAAGACTCCACCAGAAAATTACTAGAGCTAATCAATGAATATAGTAAAGTTGCAGGATATAAAATCAACACACAGAAATCCCTTGCATTCCTATACACTAATAATGAGAAAGTAGAAAACGAAATTAAGGAAACAATTCCATTCACCATTGCAACGAAAAGAATAAAATACTTAGGAATATATCTACCTAAAGAAACTAAAGACTTATATATAGAAAACTATAAAACACTGATGAAAGAAATCAAAGAGGACACTAATAGATGGAGAAATATACCATGTTCATGGATTGGAAGAATCAATATAGTGAAAATGAATATATTACCCAAAGCAATCTACAGATTCAATGCAATCCCTATCAAGCTACCAGCGGTATTTTTCACAGAACTAGAACAAATAATTTCAAGATTTGTATGGAAATACAAAAAACCTCGAATAGCCAAAGCAATTTTGAGAAAGAAGAATGGAACTGGAGGAATCAACTTACCTGACTTCAGGCTCTACTACAAAGCCACAGTCATCAAGACAGTGTGGTACTGGCACAAAGACAGAAATATAGATCAATGGAACAAAATAGAAAGCCCAGAGATAAATCCACACACATATGGACACCTTATCTTTGACAAAGGAGGCAAGAATATACAATGGAGTAAAGACAATCTCTTTAACAAGTGGTGCTGGGAAAACTGGTCAACCACTTGTAAAAGAATGAAACTAGATCACTTTCTAACACCACACACAAAAATAAACTCAAAATGGATTAAAGATCTAAATGTAAGACCAGAAACTATAAAACTCCTAGAGGAGAACATAGGCAAAACACTCTCCGACATAAATCACAGCAGGATCCTCAATGATCCGCCTCCCAGAATACTGGAAATAAAAGCAAATATAAACAAATGGGATCTAATTAAAATTAAAAGCTTCTGCACAACAAAGGAAACTATAAGCAAGGTGAAAAGACAACCCTCTGAATGGGAGAAAATAATAGCAAATGAAGCAACTGACAAACAACTAATCTCAAAAATATACAAGCAACTTATACAGCTCAATTCCAGAAAAATAAACGACCCAATCAAAAAATGGGCCAAAGAACTAAATAGACATTTCTCCAAAGAAGACATACGGATGGCTAACAAACACATGAAAAGATGCTCAACGTCACTCATTATCAGAGAAATGCAAATCAAGACCACAATGAGATACCACTTCACACCAGTCAGAATGGCTGCGATCCAAAAGTCTGCAAGCAATAAATGCTGGAGAGGGTGTGGAGAAAAGGGAACCCTCTTACACTGTTGGTGGGAATGCAAACTAGTACAGCCACTATGGAGAACAGTGTGGAGATTCCTTAAGAAATTGCAAATAGAACTGCCTTATGACCCAGCAATCCCACTGCTGGGCATACACACCGAGGAAACCAGAATAGAAAGAGACACATGTACCCCAATGTTCATTGCAGCACTGTTTATAATAGCCAGGACATGGAAACAACCTAGATGTCCATCAGCGGATGAATGGATAAGAAAGCAGTGGTATATATACACAATGGAGTATTACTCAGCCATTAAAAAGAATACATTTGAATCAGTTCTAATAAGATGGATGAAACTGGATCCAATTATACAGAGTGAAGTAAGCCAGAAAGAAAAACACCAATACAGTATACTAACACATATGTATGGAATTTAGAAAGATGATAATGAGGACCCTGCATGCAAGACAGCAAAAAAGATACAGATGTGTAGAGCGGACTTATGGACTCTGAGGGAGAAGGAGAGGGAGAGGGAGAGGGAGGGATGATTTGGGAGAATAGCATTGAAATATGTATATTTTACTTTAAAGTACTGTATTGGTTCTGGCGTACATTGACATGAATCCATCATGAGTGTACATGAACTCCCAAACATGAACCGCCCCCTCCCACCTCCCACCCCACATCATCCCTCTGGATCATCCCCATACACCAGCCCCAAGCATCCTGCATCCAAATGGGCCAAAGAACTAAATAGACATTTCTCCAAAGAAGAAATACGAATGGCTAACAAACACATCAAAATATTTTTTAAAGGATCCAGCTTATTTCAGAGTCAAAGAAAGATATGTAAAACAAGCCAAAATTTTTTGTTTACATAATCTTGGTCCTTTTCATAAATTGATGTGCTTCCATTTTAACTATTCAGTCATTTTATTTCATCTTGAGAGCATAGGATAGGACAGCAAGAGGGACAAAGTAACACAGCAGAAGGATTAAGTCTTGATTCTTGGACTTAAGTTTGTCCAAGGCACCACTGCATTTATTTTATGTTGATGATTCCTTTCTTCCTCACTGGCCACATCTGGTCAATCCTGAAGCCCTGTTGATACAGTTCATTTATATTTCTTGAATCTACTCACTTATCTTTTGCAGCCCCTTAATACCACCATCATCCCTTTCAGGGATTATCCTGGTCTTTTCTCTGCTTTAAATCTCACTACTCTTCCTTTCTCATCTAGTCTCTACTCAGCAGCCAACATGCAAATTGGATCCTACACCTCTCATCATCCTTTTCCTTAAAATCTCTCAGTATTTTACATTTATCCTTGAAATTAAATGGTGTTGGGTAGGGAAATTGGGGGGATTATTCAAGTAAGTATTTGTAATCGAAATAAAGAAAATATAAAAATTTCAAGTGCTTGCAATTTCCCTAACCTCACATTTCCAACTTTAAAATGGAAGAGCCTCTGAGACACTGTATCTATCTTGAAAACTAATGACCTGAAATTTTTGTGATGTTAGTGGTAAAAATGGGGATGACAGGCTAAGGGTTTATTCTGAAATGCACAGAGAATAACTACCTGGAGAGAAAGAAGGTTAGAAATTAAAAGAGGCCAAAAAAAAAAAAAAAAAAAAAGGAATGCACAGGTTAGGTGAATGCGTTTTGGGAAGTTTGAAAGCAGCACTTAGAAGACTGGGGATACTGTTGTGTTTATAGAAAATGGAAGGATATGAGGTAAAGAATTTTGCTGTTCATTAGTAATACATTATTAATACCATTATTATTATTAGTGGTTTTCATAGTGTAAATTATGGTGAAGGTGTATATTGCATTTCTTTTTTTTATATAGAACAGACAGAAAATCCTAGCTCACTCATGAGCTATTTACAAGACAATTCCATCTGACAGTCCTGATTTTTCCTGAATTTCCCAAAAATTTAAGAAAAAAAAAAAAAAAAACCTTTGGATCAAGCCTCAATAGCACTGGCTATAGTTATTCGTAAAATCCATCAGATTGTCACCTACTCTACATGCTATTCTCATTCATTGCATCAGAACTTATTTTTTCAGGCTCATCTCCCAGGGGCACAAAAGACCCTACCATAAGGTGCTCGTTTATTTTCTTAGCAATCTGATAACCGCAGTATCTGCTGGAGAGAAACTGGAGCCAATACTAATGTGGAAAAGCACACTTTTGTAACCACTTCCATATGAGGGTCATTATCATTCCAACCTATCTCAGTTGTCAGAAGACTTAGAATACAAAGATGCGTATACCAAGTCATTATGACCTTTGCAGTCTGTTTAACAGCATCAATGTCCTGAGAAAAATAATTTATATTCCTACTGCTTATCCACACACAGACCTGTGCACTCATGAACTACAGTAACTAGGTAGATAGATGTTGATGATATAGATGGATGGAGAGCTAACAGAAATAGATGATAAAATATGCACACATAAAGACAGTGTAGATTTTTATACCAGCAGCCAGACTTTATATAATCAGTTTTAATAACTGTTATATTAATATAATAATAACAGTACATGTTAATAAGAATAAAATATTATTTAACTGTTATAGTATCTATCTTTTTATGATTTTATTTATTTACTGATTTATTTTTGGTTGTGCTGGGTCTTTGTTGCTGCATGGGCATTTCTCTAGCTGCAGAGAGCAGGAGCTACTCTCTAGTTGAAATGCTTGGCCTTCTCTTGATCTGGAGCATGGGCTCCAGGGAGGGTGGACTCAGTAGTTGCAGCTCCCAGGCTCTAGCGCACAGGCTTAGTAGCTACGGCACACACACTTAGTTGCTTCCCACCCCGTCCATATGTGGGGTCTTCCTGGACCAGGGACCCTGCCTGCATTGGCAGGGGGATTCTTTACCACTGAGCCACCAGAAAGCCCCTGTATCCACCTTTATACAGGTAAACACAGAAATCAGAAGATATCCATTGTCAGACCACATGGCCTTATATTCATGGGGTTATATTCAAATCATTGAGGTTATAAGGAGCATTAAGCCTACAGAACTGTCATATGAAGTCAGGGATCTCTCTATCAGGACTGCTCCTCTCGTCCTATTTACCAGCAGAGAGCTAAAGTGAAGTGAAGTTGCTCAGTCGTGTAGGACTCTTAGCGACCCCATGGACTGCAGCCCACCAGGCTCCTCCATCCATGGGATTTTCCAGGCAAGAATACTGGAGTGGGTTGCCATTTCCTTCTTCAATGCATGAAAGTAAAAAGTGAAAGCGAAGTCACTCAGTCATGTCCGACTCTGTGTGACCCCAGAGATGGCAGCCCACCAGGCTCCCCCATCCCTGGGATTCTCCGGGCAAGAACACTGGAGTGGGTTTCCATTTCCTTCTCCAATGCATGAAAGTGAAAAGTGAAAGTGAAGTCGCTCAGTTGTGTCCGACTCTTAGCGACCCCATGGACTGCAGCCCACCAGGCTCTTCAGTTCATGGGATTTTCCAGGCAAGAGTACTGGAGTTGGGTGCCATTGCCTTCCCCGGGCAGAGGGCTAAGTGGTTGGGAACACCATCAGTGAGGTCAGAACTAGGCTGACCTCCAATGTGGCTATTACTAGCTCCAGCCTTGGGCAATTTAACTCTCCTCTCTAAGCCTCATTAAACTAGTCTATAATAATAGAAATAATAAAATCCCCCTCCTAAAGTCTTCATGAGAATTAAACAATGAAACCTAAGCTAAAGCATTTGCTGAATACCTAGTACAGGGCAAGTTTTTAAACAATATTTGTATTATTAAAACAATTACTAATATCCTCCAAGGTCGTGCATGAGGTAAATGGGCAGAGGAAAGGAGATTTCTGACTCTTGCCAAAGATCGGTGTGAAACTTGATAATCTGGGACAAAACCTCTTCTTTGTGAGCAAGAGTACCACTGTGTCCTTTAGCACTTTTCTTTCCTCTCATTTTTCTACATAACCCAATTCAGACTCTCTCTTTTTTTTTTTTTTTACTATTTCCACATTGTTTTCAGGTTTCATCACAAACATAAATAACTTAGAATTTAACATCTCACATCACTTTAGGATTTATCAACACTGAAACCTTGGTTGGTTCTTTCCCACAAACAGTTCTATTTTACCTTCTTTCTTTAATCTTCATACTCTTTCTCAGTCACTCCCTCATTCAGTATATTTTCTTACATTAAACATTAAATCCTTATCATTAGTTCCTGTAACAGAAAAAATTGGGAGGAACGGAGACAGTGCTTGCTTCTTCAATGTAACTAACTTTCAATGTATGGCAAAAAAACACCACAATATTGTAAAGTAATTAGTCTCCAATTAAAATATATTAATTTAAAAAATAAAAAATACAATATCAATTCAGGAAACTTACACATATGCTGCTTAGAATAAATGCTAGATTTTCAAACCTTTTAAAAGTATTATGGTAACCTTCTGTAAATTATCTGTAATTTGATGATTTTAAATTTTATTCTTATCTCTCACATTTTTCTATTCTCTTTTTGTTCTCTATGTATTTGATTTTGAACTCCACTTATTGTAAAAATCAGTTGCAACAGGCAACAGATCTGGCGGAACAAACAAAAATAAAACTCTTTGATGCAGCTTCTTTCAATGTTCCAATAAAATACTCATAAACACAGAAAGATAAAAACTTGCAACAACACTCAGGATGTCAATCAACTCTAGAATTTGGACAGGATTTTCATTGAGTACACATAAATGTGAAATATAAAAGAAACTGTACCCATGCTGTATATTGAGTTGATCAAAAAGTTCCTTTGGGTTTTTCTATGTTAACTTTTTGGCCAACCCAATATATCACATTCCACTTACACCCTGTCTCACAAGCTCTTTGCCCCTTTTTTACTCCAGTACTGCTACGGCAACTGACCCTGGGCTGATGTAACCCAACAAGTCCTCACCTCAGTTACACTGACTATCTCGGTTTCGGCCAATACATCTCTACTGCTGCTGTGACACCCACAGGACTATACAGCTATTTGGGCACGCTGGCAAACTTGTGAGAATGAGAAAGTCACCCCACAGAGCCACCCTTGCCCAGCGAGCCAAGGGCCCAAGTGCATAAACCCTTTCCTGTATCTCAGGCATCTCCAGCTGCCCACGGCAATCACCAGTTCAATAGCAGACCCTGGGACTGGTTTTGCTTTCTCCTCTGTTGTCCTCTTCTCAGTTCTTATAGAGCCTAAAGTCAATGAACTCTGGGAAAGTTCATCTCAGGCTCTGCTCAGTTTTTTCCAGAACTCAGGCCAAGACACTGTGTCTGCTTAGAACAGGAAGGAAGATGCTCTCTCTCTCTCTCTCTTTCTCTCTCCTCTTCAACCAAGCAGCCCTTCTCCACTGGGTGGACACGACTTTCTAAGGAATCAAGACTATTGTGTATCTCCTACTTTTACAATCCATACACATCAACATTTCTCTTTACAGTGAAGTTAGATAATGTGATTCCCAAAGCAACAGAAGAATTAGTAGGAGGAAAACAATAGAAGAAATAGTGAGAGGAGTGAGGGGCTGGCCCATTGAATCCCGGAAGTCTCCCTGCAGCCTCTGTAAATTTGGCACTTAAGTTCAGGACAGAGATAGGAAAACTTAGATGCAAAGCAAATGGGGATGTAGGTTTTCCTGCCCGATTTCAATTCATCAGAGGGCTAGGAAGGGCGAAAACCTCAGCTGATCCAACAGAATTGCCATAGCTGAAAGCACCAGAACGCGAGGTGGATGCTCTGCCCACCCTCACTCCCTCCACCTGTGCAGCGGAGGATCGGGCTCCACCCAGGGGGAGAGGGAGTGAGAACACGTGAAATCCAAGGACCAGGACACTGGAGGATGTGAGTCTAGAGAGAGGAAGATCTCCGTACTCCACAGGACGCGTTTTTAAACTGTGGCTTTCACTCGTTCCCTCGTATAAGACCTTCTATAAATCTTGTTACTTCTTCGACCTACATCAGCAAGCATGTAAAAACACTTCATAGCACACATTTTCTATACTACACTCCTCAAAAGCCTCTTCTTACTTTCTGGCCTTCAATTCACCTTGTAAGGTTAATTTGTAAATGTGTATATTTTGTTATAATGTTTGTGTTCGGCTCAGTCACTCAGTCATGTCTGATTCTTTGTGACCCCATGGACTGCAGCACACCATGCTTCCCTGTCCATCACCAACTCCCAGAGTTCAGCCAAACTCTTGCCCATTGAGTTAGTGATACCATCCAACCATCTCATCCTCTCTCGTCCCCTTCTCCTCCTGCCTTCAGCCTTTCCCAGCATCAGGGTCTTTTCCAATGAGTCAGTTCTTTGCATCAGGTGGCCAAAGTATCGGAGTTTAAAAGATCTCAAGTGACAAAAAATATCCTGTGTGCAGCAACTAAGACCTGATGCAGCCAAATAAACATTAAAAAAAGAGAGAGAATGAGTTACATCAGCGGTGGACATTCCAACAGTGGACACAGCAAGAGCAGAGTGGTGAGAGGGAGGGAAAGGGGCAGTAGACAGATCTCTGGAAGTACAAAAAGTTGTCATATTTTAAACACCTCTTGATAAGGACAAAAGAGAGTCCCAGAGTGACAAAGTTAGTCAAACTATACAGACTCTTCATCCTTGTCTCCTGAGAAACTCAGGAAACCACATCTCACTTACACACTAGCAACAAAAGATAATCACAACTGAATTTCCTCTAGTTATGATAAGCAGAAAGTGAATAAAGATCAGAACAATATTGCTACAAATAAGAAAGACATTTGGAAATTTGTGGATGGATACAAATGTATTTATTACATTTTAAAGTAAGCTAAAAGAAGATAAGAAAAGCACAGAAGCAATAAAAGAATAGCCTAAATCAAAATTTTAAAAACCTCATAAATGAGATGACTGGGCAAAAAAGAGCCAACAGAACAGAAAGATTAGAACTCATAAGAAGCATGTCAGGACTTAAGACCAACTAGAAGGAACACAAGGCCTTCCCTGGTAGCTCAGCTGGTAAAAAAAAAAAAAAAAAATCCACCTGCAATGCAGGAGACCCCGGTTTGATTCCTGAGTCAGGAAGATTCCCCTGAAGAAGGAATAGGCTACCCATTCCAGTAGTCATAGGTCTCCCTGGTGGCTCAGACGGTAAAGAATCCATCTGCAGTGCGGGGAAACCTGGGTTTGATCTCTAGGTTAAGAAGATTCCCTGGAGAAGGGCATGGGCAACCCACTCCAGTATTCTTGCCTGGAGAATCCTCATAGACAGAGAAGGCTGGCGAACTACAGTCCATAGGGTTGCAGAGTCGGACGGGACTGAGTGACTAAGCACAGCACAGAAGGAACATAAGAGCAAATAATTATGCCATAAAAGAAATAAGAGATTAATAGGAAGAAAAAAAATTAAAAGGAAACAGAAAAGAAGAAAGAAATTATAAAAAATTGAGAGAAAACAATAGATGTAGTAGATAAGCAAAGAAGTTTCATCATACATGCAGTGGGAGTGACCAAACAATCTACAATTCAGTGAAACTTTCCTAAAATAGAAGAACACTTGACTCTTCATATTTAGAAGGCATTTTGTATACTTGGGGGAAAAAAATCAAATCATGCAGTCAACATCAAAACTTTGCCTAGTAAAACTATTGGGCATTTTAAAAAGAAAAGAGAGGGCAAACAGACCAAGTCACTTATAAAGTGGGAAAAAAACAATGATATCACACTTTTCAACAGCAATGATTATACCAGAAGACAACTGAGTAATGTATTGAGACTGCTTAAGAGAAGAAAATGTGAGCCAAGGATTTTATATCCACTCAAACTGACCTTTAAGTGTAAATAAATATTGTTCCTATCAGCACTTTCTGAGAGCTCTTCTAGAAAATGAGCTTTTCTAGAAACCAGAGAGGCACTGGCAAAAAGAATGCTGTTGAGCATTAAATAGATATTTACCTATGGAACTGATTTTTGTGTAATTTTTGCATGATGACTTCGTCAACTGCTAGTTTACTAAATTATTTTTGTTTAGTTTTTCAATTGATTCTTTTGGGAATCAAGCTGTATAATAACAACATCTGCAAATAAATATAGTTCTATTTCTTCATTTCAATTCTTATAGTTCTAATTACTTTATCTTAATTCATTGCCTACTGCTTCCAAAAATGGTGTGGAAATGTTTGCCTTCCCTGTCATTTTAGAAAGAAATTCTCTAATGTATATATGTATATAATATTGTAATAAACAAGTGTTAAATCTTGTTAAATTATTTTTCTGCATATATAGAGATGATATACGATTTTTATCCTTATTTCTATTAAAATAATAGATTACATTAGCTGATTTTCTAATGTTGAGGCTTTACATTGCGAGAAAATTTATGTGGTCATAATGTTTTATTTTCTTAATGGCCTGTTATGTTCTTTTCCCTAACATTTTATTTAGAACATTTTAATTGATGATCATAATGAGATTGACTGGTAGTTTTATTTTTTTGGCACAAATTTTGTCAGATTTTGGAATCAGTTTACTTTGTAGAAAGAATTTATATATTTTTTTCCTTAGACTGTGCTCTGTAATAGTTTAAATACTATTATGATTAACTGATCTCTAAAGTTTAATATTAATAAATTCCTATGTAAAGTCATCTGGCCTTTAGATTGGAGTGCTGTTTTCTATTTCTTCTAAGAAAATTGGTCTATTTATAGACTCCATATCTACTGGTGAATTTATTATTCCAGAAATTTATTTAAATTTATTTGCAGAGTTGTACAAAGTAGTCTTTTATAATTTTTAAAGGTTTCTCTCTTCTAAACTTCTATCTTGTGATTTTTAATTTTGTAAATCTAGGTTTCCTCTTTTCTTTGTTAGTTTGACCAGTGGGACTTCTATTTTGTTGATTTTTTTTTACCCAAAGATTTTTTTTTTACATATTCATTGATATTGAGACTGCTTAAGAGAAGAAAACGTGAGCCAAGGATTTTATATCCACTCAAACTGACCTTTAAGTGTAAATAAATATTGTTCCTATCAGCACTTTCTGAGAGCTCTTCTAGAAAATGAGCTTTTCTAGAAACCAGAGAGGCACTGGCAAAAAGAATGCTGTTGAGCATTAAATAGATATTTACCTATGGAACTGATTTTTGTGTAATTTTTGCATGATGACTTCGTCAACTGCTAGTTTACTAAATTATTTTTGTTTAGTTTTTCAATTGATTCTTTTGGGAATCAAGCTGTATAATAACAACATCTGCAAATAAATATAGTTCTATTTCTTCATTTCAATTCTTATAGTTCTAATTACTTTATCTTAATTCATTGCCTACTGCTTCCAAAAATGGTGTGGAAATGTTTGCCTTCCCTGTCATTTTAGAAAGAAATTCTCTAATGTATATATGTATATAATATTGTAATAAACAAGTGTTAAATCTTGTTAAATTATTTTTCTGCATATATAGAGATGATATACGATTTTTATCCTTATTTCTATTAAAATAATAGATTACATTAGCTGATTTTCTAATGTTGAGGCTTTACATTGCGAGAAAATTTATGTGGTCATAATGTTTTATTTTCTTAATGGCCTGTTATGTTCTTTTCCCTAACATTTTATTTAGAACATTTTAATTGATGATCATAATGAGATTGACTGGTAGTTTTATTTTTTTGGCACAAATTTTGTCAGATTTTGGAATCAGTTTACTTTGTAGAAAGAATTTATATATTTTTTTCCTTAGACTGTGCTCTGTAATAGTTTAAATACTATTATGATTAACTGATCTCTAAAGTTTAATATTAATAAATTCCTATGTAAAGTCATCTGGCCTTTAGATTGGAGTGCTGTTTTCTATTTCTTCTAAGAAAATTGGTCTATTTATAGACTCCATATCTACTGGTGAATTTATTATTCCAGAAATTTATTTAAATTTATTTGCAGAGTTGTACAAAGTAGTCTTTTATAATTTTTAAAGGTTTCTCTCTTCTAAACTTCTATCTTGTGATTTTTAATTTTGTAAATCTAGGTTTCCTCTTTTCTTTGTTAGTTTGACCAGTGGGACTTCTATTTTGTTGATTTTTTTTTACCCAAAGATTTTTTTTTTACATATTCATTGGTTCACTGTTTCTGTCTTATTTTGTGTTTTATATTATTTTATATTTTTATATTTTTTATATATTTTATAAAAAAATTATTCTATATTTTTATCTTTATTAATTCATTCCTTCTGCTTTTCTATTTCCTTTGTAACTCTAGATTTTTGTGTAAGGTATATAATTTGTTTGCATTTATTTTATTGCCATCATTATTTAATACCCTTTGTACTCCTGATATAGTTAAAGCTATTGAACTACATTCTGAAGATCTAACCTGATATAGCTAATATGAATATTACAAACATTTATGAGGGGCTGGCTGAACTGAGTTATATTCATACCACTATGCAGCCATGAAAATTAATGAGTTAAATTTATATAGATTACCTGGCAGAAATTTCTAAAAGTATTTGTCTAATGAGAAAAGAAAGATATAAACAAGACTGTAAGTTTTTCTAAAACAGACACTGACAATCTTTAAATGCATATTAGAATATGATATTATGTATCTATGAAAAAGAAATGGAAGGATACATCAATTATTTGAGATCATATGAGGAAGAGGGAGATCATATGAAGAAATAAGACTATGTGCAGAAAAGACGTTTTTAAAACATGACCAGTAAAATAACATGATCACATTCAAGATAGTTATAAATATGGGAAAATAAAGAGAAACAAAATGGTGGTCACTAAAATGTTAAATCCTGATCCCTCAAAATGGTATGAATTTAGGTATTTTAATTCAACTTTCTTCTTTATCCATAGTTTTATTTATTTATTTATTTATTTGCCCCAGGTCTTAGTTGGGACATGTGGGATCTAGTTCTCTAACCAGGGACTGAACCCACTCTTCCTGCATTGGCAGCACAGAGTCTTAGCCACTGGACAACCAGGGAAATCCCTATAACAGACTTTTTAAGAAAATAAGACAATGACAAAATATTTTTGTGATATGAGCGAAGTCTCTTACAGTTATTTTCATCTGAACGGATCTTCACTTATACCAATATATATTTATATATTTTCCATTATCTCTGTCTTATTTTTTGTGTAGATTAAAAATCTCTCAAGGAGAAGCTAATTTTCTGCCTGAGTTTACGAAGGCTTGCAGCTTTGCAGAAGATGGTGAGAGTGACATTTTTTCCTTTTTTGTCAGAATAAAACATGAAGATTTAGGAGGTGATTTAATAATGATATTTATTTTTAAGTGAATATTGTATAGGAATGAATAATCCTTCCATTTATCTAAAAAATGTTTAGAAATGTATTAAAATTCCATTGAAAACTGGAATCCCACAGTTTTAGAGCAGTATGGTAAATAGTTCAAAGGGCTTGGAGAAGTATCAAAAGGGTCACTGAAGAATATGAAAAAATATATGGGACAAAGTTAGAGGAAAGCATTGTTCAGTGAAGTAGTTGGAGAGAAACGGAATAATCATTTTCACATCTATAAAACCTCTTATACAGAAGAAAGAGGCCAGCTGGTTCCAATCTTCATTAATGATGTAACCAGAAGGGGGAAAGCGGGGAGAAAATTGTAGCAGATGAGACATGGGCTAACTACAAAGATCCTGGTGGCAAGATCTGTCAAACACAAGAATGAGTTACTAAGGGAGGTTATGGGATTACTTCTCCCTTCTCCTCAGGGGCACTTCCCTCATCTGCTTAGAATGGCTTAAATGCAATCTGGCCTCGAGAGAGGTGAACGCCTTCATGACTTACAGGTTCGTCTTGTGCTGTATGTCTAAGACAGATTGGGACAAGGGTAAATTTAAAGCTAAAACAATTACATTCCCTTCCATCACTCTCCACCCCAGTGTCTAATAATGGAATATTTGCTGTACAAGTTTATGAGGTAGCATGGCAAAGATTGGCTCCAACAGGCAATTTAACTGAGAGTGGACCACGGAACAGCAGAAACNAGGGTAAATTTAAAGCTAAAACAATTACATTCCCTTCCATCACTCTCCACCCCAGTGTCTAATAATGGAATATTTGCTGTACAAGTTTATGAGGTAGCATGGCAAAGATTGGCTCCAACAGGCAATTTAACTGAGAGTGGACCACGGAACAGCAGAAACCTGGCTCCACTACACACGACTTCAACAAAGAAATTTCACTGTGTCTTGTAAACCCAATTAAAATGTTTTTGATGGTTTCCTAAACAATTTGTTTTACTTTGGACCATTCTACTGATATTAGATCTTAAAAGCTGTTGTGAAGCAGAGCCTTTTTGCAAGATGACTGTGTCTTATTGTGAAGCTGTATTTCATAAATAGTTGTTTTTACTATTTGTGTCTATGATTGTTAGTAAAGTAGCTGCTGCTGCTTCTAAGTTGCTTCAGTCATGTCCGACTCTGTGTGACCCCATAGACAGCAGTCCACGAGGCTCCCCCATCCCTGGGATTCTCCAGGCAAGAACACTGGAGTGGGTTGCCATTTCTTTCTCCAATGCGTGAAAGTGAAGTGGCTCAGTCATGTCCGACTCTTCGCGACCCCATGGACTGCAGCCTACCAGGCTCCTCCGTTCATGGGATTTTCCAGGCAAGAGTACTGGAGTGGGGTGCCACTGCCTTTTCTGAGTAAAGTATCAACGGAGATCAATCCCATAGAGTTATGGGAAGAGGATCAAGAATTCTCTAGAGAGCAATGCAGAAATCAGGCCTAGCAATTAATAAAGAGACCTAAAATGGCTTACAAATAACCAGTACTTATGAGTCTTAATGTTTTTATATCTGAATTTTTTATTTGTGGTTAAAAAAAATAACAGAAAGTGTGTCATCTAAACCATTTTTAAGTGTTTGGTAGTGTTAAGGGTGGGCTTCCCCAGTGGCACTAAAGAACCCACCAGCCAAAGCAGGAGCTAGAGGGGATGCAGGGTTGATCCCTGGGTCGGGAAGATCACCTGGAAGAGAGCGTGACAATCCACTCCAGTATTCTTGCTTGGAGAATTCTATGGACAGAGGAGCCTGGTGGACTACAGTCCATAGGGTTGCAGAGTCGGGCACAACGGAAGTGACTTAGCATGCACACAGCGTTAAGGGTATTGTCATTACTGATCTCCAGAACCTTTCATCTTTGCAAAACTGAAACTCTATATCCATTAAACAGCAGCTCCCATCTCTGCCCCCCAACCCCACCCAATTCCCGGGAACCATCATTTTTTCTGCTTCTATGCTTGACTGCTTCAGATATTTCATATAAGTGGAATCACACAGCGTTTATCCTCTTGTGACCAACTCATTTCATTTAGCATCATCCAAGTTGCAGCATCCAGGTTGGGCATCCCTAGTGGCTCAGCAGTAAAGACTCTGCCTGCAATGCAGGAAACACAATTCAATCCCTGGGTCAGGAAGATCCCCAGGAGAAGGAAATGGCAACCTACTCCAGTATTCTTGCCTGAAAAATTCCATGAACAGAAGAGGCTGGCAGGCTACAGCCCATAGGCTTGCAAAAGAGTCGAACATGACTTACAACTGAAACAACATGTGGTAGCATGAGGCGGGACTTCCCGTTCTCGAGAAAGGGCTGAATAATGTTCTCCTGAGTATATACACACCACCTTTTGTTTGTTCTTTCATCTGTGAATGGACATTGGATATGTGCCCCAATTTTTTTTAATGTAACATAAAGCATTTTAAGAAATGTGTCAATTACTATGCTATTGTCTCTCAGCTCCAAACTCACCCTTTTATATTCTGTTTGAGGCCAATGGGGACTGAGACTCTCTAAATCCAATTTCTTCTTCCCCTGCTGGCTCTGTTAGACTTTAGGGCCTCCCAGAATCTCGTGGACAGAATCCAGAGGAGCCTGATGGGGTCCTGGGGTCACAAAGAGTCAGTTACAACTAAGTGACACACACACACACACACATCATTAGACCCTGTCAACAGGAGGCACTAGAGGCCATTGGGGAAGGAAATGGCAGCCCACTCCAGTGTTCTTGCCTGGAGAGTCCCAGGGACGGGGGAGCCTGGTGGGCTAAGCTTTCTTTATAGTCCAACTCTCACATCCATACATGACTACTGGAAAAACCACAGCTTTGACTAGATGAACATTTGTCAACAATGTTTCTGTAAACTTCCTCAAATCTGTGGTAAGTGGCATATATAACAATAAGCATATTTGAAACTACAATAGAGCATAGTAGTAAAATAAATAATATAATAAGCTATAAGCTATAATCCAGGGAGCAATTTTTAAAAACAGAAAGAAAATACAACTTTCTACCAATTTTCCCTTGGGTTCTTACTAATGCTAGCAGTTCTTGGTTTCAAAAACTGAGTGACATGCTGTATCCCCATTTTGCCTTCCTATATCCTTATCCTTTTTTTTTAAAGTGAAGTATAGGTGATTTACAATGTTTCAGGTGCACAGCAACCAGGAATCAAACCATCCCCTGCAATGGAAGGTGAAGTCTCCACCACTGGACCACCAGTGAAGTCCTATATTTTATAGATAGTAGTCCATATCTTGGAGAAGGCAATGGCATCCCACTCCAGTACTCCTGCCTGGAAAATCCCATGGATGGAGGAGCCTGGTGGGCTGCAGTCTATGGGGTTGCTGAGGGTCGGACAAGACTGAGCAACTTCACTTTCACTTTTCATGCATTGGAGAAGGAATGGCAGCCCACTCCAGTGTTCTTGCCTGGAGAATCCCAGGGATCGGGGACCCTGGTGGGCTGCCGTCTAAGGGGTTGCACAGAGTCGGACACAACTGAAGTGACTTAGCAGCAGCAGCAGCAGCCCATATCTATTAATCCCCCCAAATCCTAATGTATCCTTTCCCCTCTTTCCCCTTTGGTAACCATCAGTTTGTTTTCTGTCTGTGAGTCTATTTCTGTTTTGTAAATAAGTTCATTTGTATCATTTTTTTTTAGATTCCACACATAAATGACATCATATGATACTTGTCTTTGCTTCTTTCAAATCCCATTGTCACCATACCCGCCAAATTGTTCTGTTTGGAGCTGTACTCCAATTGCACAATCACTCTCTCTCTTCTTCGGTCATTAGGACTTCCTATGCTGTCAGCCAGGGAACCACAGGATCTAACAGCATGTATTAAGGTTTTAATCACTGATTATATTTTAATTTCTAATATTAACTTCTTTTAAGGTCCATATCAAATCACAAGAACATAGTGGTAGTGATTTAAGGTCATCAGTAGTTGCTGAAGAATATTATGGGATAAAGACATCTTCCAAGTGCCATGAGGATCCCTCCCTAGTGTGGCTACTTTGTAATCAATGCTTTATGCAAAATAAAAACAACAAGGTAAATCCCCTTTCTGTTCAATTCAGTCTTGCCAGAAAATGCTAAGGTCTCAAAAGTCAAAGTTTTAGTAATTCATCAAAGCCATCTATTAAAATCCCAATCTGAATTCAACATGTTATTTCTATCACATATATGTGCTACATTAAGGACCATTAAAATTAACTTTTCTTTAGAAATATTTCTATAATCTTTTGTATCAAATATGTTCCTAATGCTTATTGTTATTCTTTATTTTTTGCCACCATTCTAAACAGGCAGGCAGTTATGACCCAGCAATCCCACTGCTGGGCATACACACCGAGGAAACCAGAATAGAAAGAGACACATGTACACCAATGTTCATCGCAGCACTGTTTATAATAGCCAGGACATGGAAACAACCTAGATGTCCATCAGCAGATGAATGGATAAGAAAGCTGTGGTACATATACACAATGGAGTATTACTCAGCCATTAAAAAGAATACATTTGAATCAGTTTTAATAAGATGGATGAAACTGGAACCAATTATACAGAGTGAAGTAAGCCAGAAAGAAAAACACCAATACAGTATACTAACACATATATATGGAATTTAGAAAGATGGTAATGAGGACCCTGTATGCAAGACAGCAAAAGAGACACAGATGTGCAGAGCAGACTTTTGGACTCTGAGGGAGAGGGAGAGGGAGAGGGAGGGATGATTTGGGAGAATAGCATTGAAATATATATACTATCATGTAAGAAATGAATTGCCAGTCTATGTTCAATGCAGGATGCAGGATGCTTGGGGCTGGTGTATGGGGATGATCCGGAGGGATGATGTAGGGTGGGAGGTGGGAGGGGGGTTCATGTTTGGGAGTTCATGTACACCCGTGGCAGATTCATGTCAATGTATGCCAAAACCAATAGAGTACTGTAAAGTAAAATAAAGTAAAATGGAAGCTTTAATAATAATAATAATAATACAAGTTATAAGCATTATGCAATAAAAGAGGAAAACACTGGCAAAAAAATACAAATAAATAAATAAATAAACAGGCAGGCAGGACTCTCACATTCTCTCATTTTGGTGGATTTTTTGATGGTGAAAGTTAGAAGTCATAGTGACATTACTTTTTTTTGAAATCTCTCTGACATTATTAGAAGGGTCTAACTATGAGGTGAAAGAGGAAACAGTACTTGAGGGCAGGAAATCAGGAGATTCTGGCAGAAAAGACAAAAATTCAGAAATCAGAGGGCCTTGAGTGGTGGAGAACTACACGGTGCCTAATGGCAGTGCCCTAAAAAGTGAATCAACCCTCACCCAGTATTTCCACAGAGATATTACAGAGTCAACAGCTTTTCCAGGTCTGAAGAGACCATCTGGGCTTGAACAGCAAAATTCTTGGTAGAGCCCAGTGTAGACTAATGACTGGAAAAGTTCCTCCTGCCCCAGTGTACTGAAAAAGACTATAGGATTTTTCCAAGTCTAAGAGGAAGAAAGATGCCCCTAGTGTTCACTGGTGCTGAATTTCACACCAGCCTGATAAGAAAATGCTTCAGTTCAGTTCAGTTCAGTCACTCAGTTGTGTCTGACTTTTTGCAACCCCATGAATCGCAGCAAGCCAGGTCTCCCTGTTCATCACCAACTCCTGGAGTTCACTCAAACTCACGTCCATCGAGTCGGTAATGCCATCCAGCCATCTCATCCTCTGTTGTCCCCTTTTCCTCCTGCCCCCAATCCCTCCCAGCATCAGAGTCTTTTCCAATGAGTCAACTCTTTGCATGAGGTGGCCAAAGTACTGGAGTTTTAGCTTTAGCATCATTCCTTCCAAAGAAATCCCAGGGCTAAGAAAATGCTTAGAACTGGATTTAAACTGTAATGCAGGGGCCTGTTTATGATAGGAGCTTATTCCTCTCTCATATAGAAGTCCAGGAAACATTATCCCAGAACTGGCAAGCCAGTGTACCCCAGGATCCCAGAGGTCCTTGATTAAAAGATCAAAGAAGCCTCCCCTTCATGTCTATGTTCCATCAGAGTCAGCTCTTTGCATGAGGTGGCCAAAGTACTGGAGTTTTAGCTTTAGCATCATTCCTTCCAAAGAATACCCAGGACTGATCTCCTTTAGAATGGACTGATTGGATCTCGAGAGGTCCTTCTTAGACCACAGTAATTACTGAATAATAAAATAGTAAACATTTTAAAGCTCTTCTAAATATCTTTTCTTTTGTAGTGTGGAAACATTCAATTTTGAATGCCGATTGTTGGTGCTTCCCTTCTCTACTGAGGGACAGTAGTAGAATGCTTTAGACAAGAAAGACGTTTAAGAAAGTTTTTATTCACCTCTCAGTAGAAGGAAGCTGCACACGTCGAGAGCCTCTAGTCCCCTTCCTTCCGTTAAACCTGTATGCACGAGAGGACCTCCCATACCCGAGCCCCACACAGCCCCACAGGACATCCTAGAGCAGTGTCTTTCACATGACTAGAAATGAAGCATTTGTCTTCCACTAGAGAAGAAGAAAGTTGCCTTGCTGGGTAGGACTTAGAGATCGGACAGAAGTGCTGCTGGATACATTTCAAACAAGAAGTTTAAACACTTAATGGCCTGTTTTCCAGATTTATAAAATATGTATGAATGTCATAAAGTCTGATAACGCCAAAGTGGCTTTGTCAGGCCCTCCCTGGTGTCTGAATGCTCACAGATACCTCCCCTCTCCTCTCTCTCAGCCTCTTACCAGAATTTCAGAAATGGAGTCCAGTGCCCTACTAGTTTGTTTGTTTTTAACTCTGTATCAGTCTCAAAAAGGAAGTAGAGAAATGCTACTTCTTTTCTGTCATCTGTTTTTCCTCCCCCTCCTATGTTTTAAAAAAATAACAGAAAATTTAGATTGGTAGCCGAGAATCAAAGGGAAAAAAGGAAAGGAATATATAGTAAAATTGATGTAATGTCCTCAGAAATTTTGAGAGTAGGCCACTAATTTATATCTGGGTAACTCTCACTGAGACAGCAGGACTGTATAATGGGAAGGCATATTCAAAACTCTTTGGGGACATCAAAGCATACCTTAATTACACTTCTAATAATTTTTATTCTTGCCTTCCCAGGCTCTAGCCATATGGCTATTAAATCATGACAAAACAAAGATCAGGAATTCAAATACTTAATCAAATCATAAAAATTAATCCAGAAAAATAAACAAATAAAAGTAAATCAACCTTTTACAACCTTCAAAGCATCCTCCCTAAATCCTATTTTCATGCAATGCCAAATCACCAAATATGCTTATTTATGTTATAAATAGGCACAGTTATCATTTGGATAAACTGATAAACGTGGAAACTCTAGAAAATTTGCCAACTTTTTTTGGTGAATAACTTTCTAATTTCATTTCAAATTACTAATATAAACATTTAAGCATAATATGTTTAATATGCTGGTTTTTTATTATTGTTCTGCTAAAAAATATTTTTCATTCCTTAATACTATAATAAACCATGAAAGCATAATTAGATTGAATATGTAAGCCTTTTCATCTTTTGTATTTCTGTTTGAATAGAAATATTTGCATAATAGTCACTGTAGCAAAACTGAGTTTTCATGTTTAATCTTTTTTGTTTTTGACCCTTACTTCTTATTTCAAAATTCAAGGATGTTTGTAATTATAAAGTTGTTTTCTATTGAAAATAATCATTAACAGGCCTAAGTGGTATTCTGCATCATTTTTCTTTCAGTTGATTTTAAGAATTACCACAATGAAACATTTTTGAAAAAGCTCCATCTCTTAATTATGGGTGTACTTATTTAACAATATTTATTGGAACTGGCTTTAATCTTCAGAGTGTGTTGCTATCCACTTCGACGTGCAGGTCATCTCACCTGTTTTTTCATTTTCGCTGTTGTTTAAATGTTCAATCCAGGTTCTACATGGTCAGCTATTATGAGCGGAATCACAGAATAGCCGTTGGAGCTCGCCACGGTTCAGTGGCCCTGTACGACATTCGGACTGGAAAATGTCAGGTAAATAAATCATTGTGACTTCCTCCCCATAAAGTCCGCAGGTTATTGAAAGGAGTGAGAGCCCAGCACTTCACCAGCTGACGTGCTGAGCTGCGGGAACATTATGGATAATGCTAAAGGGATCAATAGTTTAATGAAGGACTCAGAGACGATAGAGCCCTACTGTCTTTATTCACTGGGAATGAAGGGCCGCCGCAGACTTGCTCGTCACAGGGCCCTGAGTAAGGTGGTACTACTCACAAACCCCTTTGCAATAAATCTGTTCTTCCTTTAAACAAAGTTTTCTGATTTTCTTATTCTTATCATGTGTTTTGTGGGGGATGGAGGAATCAAGCTCCTTGACACTAGATTATACTACAAAGCTACAGACATTAAGACAGTATGGTACTGGCACAAAAACAGAAATATAGACCAATGGAACAAGATAGAAAGTACAGAAATAAATCCATGCACCTATGGGTACTTTATTTTTGACAAAGGAGGCAAGAATATACAATGGGGCAAAGACAGCCTCTTCAATAAATGGTGCTGGGAAAACTGGACAGCTACATGCAAAAGAATGAAATTAGAACACTTCCTAATACTGTACACAAAGATAAACTCAAAATGGATTAAAGACTTAGATGTAAGACCAGAAATTATAAAACTCTTAGAGAAAAACATAGGCAGAACACTTGATGACACAAATCAAAGCAATATCCTCTGTGACCCACCTCCTGAAGTAATAGAAATAAAAACAAAAATAAACAAGTGGGACCTGATTAAACCTTAAAAGCTTTTGCACAGCAAAGGAAACCATAAGCAAGGTGAAAAGACAACCCTCAGAATGGGAGAAAATAACAGCAAACAAAACAACTGACAAAGGATTAATTTCCAAAATATATTTCCAAGCCTCTCATACAACTCAATAACAGGAAAACACAAAATCCAATCAAAAAGTGGGGAAAAGACCTAAACAGACATTTCTTCAAAGAAGACATACAGATGGCTAACAAACACTTGAAAAGATGCTCAATACTGCTCATTATTAGAGAAATGCAAATCAAAACTACAATGAGATATCACCTCACACTGGTCAGAATGGCCATCATCAAAAAATTTACAAACAATAAATCCTGGAGAGGGTGTGGAGAAAAGGGACTGCTTTTGCACTGTTGGTGGGAATGTAAATTGATACAGCCAGTATGGAAGATGGTATGGAGATTCCTTAAAAAACTGGGAATAAAACCACCATATGACCCAACAATCCCACTCTTAGGGGGAGGAGACCAAACCCTGAGGAAACCAAAATGAAAAAGACATGTTTATCTCACTGTTCATTACAGCAGTATTTATAATAGCTAGAACATGGACACAATGTAGATTTCCATTGACAGATGAATTTATTGCATAAAGAAGTTGTGGTACATATATACACAATGGAATATTACTCAGCCATAAAAAGGAACACTTTTGATCCAGTTCCAATAAGGTAGATGAATCTAGAACCTGTTATACACAGTGAAGTGAGTCAGAAAGAGAAAAATAAATATCATATCTAATGCAAATATACAGAATCTAGAAAAATGATACTGAAGAATTTATTTACAGGGCAGCAGTGGAGAAACAGACATAGAGAATAGACTTATGGACATGGGGAGAGGGAAGGAGAGGGTGAGATGTACGGAGAGAGTAATATGGAAACTTACATTACCATGTGTAAAACAGATAGCCAATGAGAATTTGCTGTATGGTTCAGGAAACCCAAACAGAGGCTCTGTATCAACCTAGAAGGGTGGAATGGGGAGGGAGATGGGAGGGAGGTTCAAAAGGGAGGGGGATAAATGTATACCTATAGCTTATTTATGTGGAGGTTTGAGAGAAAACAACAAAATTATGTAAAGCAATTATCCTTCAATGAAAAAAAAAAAGGTGTGGCAAAAATGCTAATGTAAGCCATAAAGTGTTGTGAGGTAACCTTCCACAAACAATCAAATTAATTAATCTTTTGTTCTTATATGAGATATTCATCATTGAGAATAAAGTAAACATGAGCCTGTGTGTGGTATTGCCAAAATGAGGTATTTTCCACATTGCAGTGTTTCATCACCATCTGAGAAAACATTTATTAACATAAGGAGCTTCATGGAACACCAGGTGGAGATAATTATATCATATATTTATAAAGCTTTCTTATTTAAAGTTACTTAAGAAATGGTGATTTTACAACAGGGGAAATAATTACAAGAAATTCAGATTTTATCATATGCTGTGAAAAATAAAAATGATCCCATTTTATTTGATTATAGATTTATTGAAATCAAGGAACAATAAACCTGGTTCAATAATACTGCTGCTGCTGCTGCTAAGTCGCTTCAGTCGTGTCCTACTGTGCGACCCCACAGACGGCAGCCCACCAGGCTCCGCCGTCCCTGGGATTCTCTAGGCAAGAACACTGGAGTGGGTTGCCATTTTACGTACAGGAAAGTAAAAAGAACATAAAGGATATTATCTTAAAGAAAATCTGAGGAAAAAAAGCATGTAGAGTGGTGACTCTAAATAATGTTAATCTGCTTTACATTTAGAGATTTTTATCTGAGTTTTCCCGTTTATATTATCCAACACTATTCAAAACTTTTAACTTAGAAAAGATGTCCATTATATTAACATACGTACAGGAAAGTAAAAAGAACATAAAGGATATTATCTTAAAGAAAATCTGAGGAAAAAAAGCATGTAGAGTGGTGACTCTAAATAATGTTAATCTGCTTTACATTTAGAGATTTTTATCTGAGTTTTCCCGTTTATATTATCCAACACTATTCAAAACTTTTAACTTAGAAAAGATGTCCATTATATTAACTCCTTGAAACTAAATGCAAGTATTATTTTATTGCTTTGATTACACTGATTGCTACTTTTGTTGTTGTGACAGCCTGCCATCTTTAATAGCAGCTTTCATTTTCCTAAACTTGCTCCATCATTCATAATGGCTTTGTTATGTTTATT
Source organism: Oreotragus oreotragus (assembly GCA_006410675.1). NCBI lineage: Eukaryota > Metazoa > Chordata > Mammalia > Artiodactyla > Bovidae > Oreotragus > Oreotragus oreotragus. Next base: position 40,071 of record SJYX01019909.1, read on the forward strand.
TGCTGTGGTTTAAAAGATCTTTCATTTATTGTAGCATCTCTTCAGTAACTGTCATTTTTTAAAAATATCTGAGACAATCAAACAGAAATGCTGGTGCACATGAATACATATTCCATTGAGATATCATATTATGTCACATTATTCACATTATGTGATGACACTGCCTTATAACTTTTCTTCTTAAGATCAGTCATGTCAATAGAGACTGCACAAAAAACTCTATGTTTTCACAGTTCAATCAGGAAAACTAAAGTTATCCTTGTTATAGTTCCTTTATCACTTAATCCATAAGAAATTAAATTCATGAACCTTTTATAATTTGATATAAAATAATTTTAGTCTGATTTGCTCTATTTCATAAGTTGACTCTTTTTTTTTAGATTAATGGTAGAATTTATTAATAAATTACATTGCAGCTCAATAATAAAAAAATCTATTATCTGTACCAAGAGAAATATAAATTTCTATAAGTATTCTGATTCTAGTCACTTTCAGTAGGCTATTTGTTAATATAAATTAGATTTTTATGTGATGAGAGTATTTCTTTCGCCATTACAAGTTTAAAATGTAAAATGTGTCCTTTCACACATGCTTTTTTTTTATTGAAGGATAATTGCTTTACATAATTTTGTTGTTTTCTGTCAAACTTCAACCTGAATCAGCCATAGGTATACATATATTCCTTTCCTTTTGAACTCCCCTCCCATCTCTCTCCCCATCCCACCCCTCTATGTTGATACAGAGCCCCTGTTTGAGTTTCTTAGCCATACAGCAAATTCCTATTGGCTATCTGTTTTACATATGGTAATGTTAAGCTTCCATGTTACTCTTTCCATACATCTCACCCTCTCCTCCCCTCTCCCCATGTCCACAATTCTATTCTCTATGTCTGTTTCTCACATATGCTTTTCTAAATCTCAAATTCTTGAGTTTCCAGTTTGTTAGTGATCTTGAGTTGGTGGCTTACAAAGAGATCAACATGTGACATTAGCATTATATTGTCTGTAATATAGAGTTAACAGATAACTGGGTGTTCTGTAGTTTTATTTGTTAAATCTGGTAACCCTAATCTAATATGATTTCAAATACTTATGGATATCGGATAACTAAGAGACATTTAACTACTGGTGTAAGGTAAATGAACATAAGTCACTGGCTGCAGGGGTTTTATCTAACTTTCATTAGTTCAGTAGTTCTCTGTGCATTTAGGGAGCCTTGCAAATTATGACTGGGGGAAGACATTACTGGTCTTTAGTGTGTGTGTGTGTATGTGTGTTGGGGGGGATCAGGATGCATGTTTAAGGCATTACAGTAAGTGGAATACTCCTTGCCTAATGGGAATTCTCTCAGAATGCTGGTGGCACCCACTGAAAAACATTGTCTGAGAATAAAGAATCCTAAAAAAAAAAAATGTTTGCTAATGAATAGGTCATATAATGTGGTCAAGAAACAGTGTGAAGAAGTTAAATCAGCTTATATTCTGACGTTTGGCTTGATCAATTAATGAAGGACTGATCAGATCATCTGAGAGTAATCTGGCCTGTAGAGTAAGCAGCTTTTAAAGAATTATAATGAAATATATTTAGCACAAACTCAATGAAACAAATCCCATTTTAATTTGATATAGCAGCAACCTCTCTGAAATAACTTTATGTTAGGAATTAGATATCATTAAGAATTTGTGTAAAAGATAACAAACTATGACCTTAAACTTTCTGTATTTCAATTTCATTTATGAAATGAAAATAACTCAACCTAATGGGACTGTTTGTAGGTTTAAATGAGAGTAAATTACCATAAGCAGAAGACAACATTATTAGAAAGCCCTAATATTTTTCATATTTTATATATATATTTTAAATTAGAGGATAATTACTTTACAATACAGTGATGGTTTTTGCCAAACATCAAAACCAGTAGGCATTAGGTATACCTCCCTCCCTGTCCCATCCATCTAGTTTGTCACAGAGCACTGGATTTGGGTTCCCTGCTGTCATACTTCAAACTACCACTGGTTATCTATTTAACATATAGTAATGTATATGTTTTAATGCTATTCTCTCATATCATCCCACCCTCTCCTTTCCCCCACTGAGTCCAAAATGTCTGTGTCTCCTTTGCTGCCCTGCAAGTAGGATCATCAATACTAGCTTTCTAGATTCCACATATATGTGTTGATATATGATATTTGTCTTTCTCTTTCTGACTTACTTCACTCTGTATAACCAGCTCTAGGTTCATCCACCTCATTAGAACCAACTCAAATGTGTTCCTTTTTATAGCTGAGTAATATTCCAACATGTATATGTACCACATATACACAACTTTCCTACCCATTCATCTGTTGATGGATATATAAGTTGCTTCTGTGCCCTAGTTACTGTAAATAGTTGCTGCAATGAACATTGGGGTACATGTATATTTTTCACTTCTGTTTTCCTCAGGGTATTTGACCAGTAGTGGGATTGCTGGATTGTATGGTAGCTTTATTCCTAGTTTTTTAAGGAATCTCCATACCATTCTCCATAGTGGGTGAATCAATTTGCATTCCCACCAACAGTGTAAGAGGGTTCTCTTTTCTCCACACCCTCTCTAGCATTGATTATTTGTAGAATTTTTAAATGATGGCCATTCTGACTTGTGTGAGATGATATCTCATTGTATTTTTGATCTGCATTTCTCTAATAATGAGCGATGTTGAGCAACTTTTCTTGTTCATTAGTCATCTTTTTTTTTTGGAGAAATGTTTAGGTCTTCTGCCCACTTTTTGATTGGGTTGTTTGTTTTTTTTTGATATTGAGCTGCAGGAGCTACTTGTATATTTTGGAGATTAATTCCTCATCAGTTATTTAGTTTGCTATCAATTTCTCCCATTATGAGGGTTGTCTTTTCACCCTGTTTATAGTTTTCTTCATTGTGCAAAAGCTTTTTAGTTTAATTAGGTTCCACTTATTTATTTTGTCTTTATTTCCATTATTCAAGAAGGTAGGTCATAGAGGATTTTTCTGTGGTTTATGTCAGAGAGAAGACAAACTGCCTATGTTTTCCTCTGAGTTCTATAGCTTCTAGCCTTACATTTAGGTCTTTAATCCATTTGAGTTTATTTTTGTATATGGTGTGGAGTTGTTCTAATTTCATTCTTTTACACATAGTTGACCAGTCTTCCCAGCACCACTTGTTGAAGAGACTGTCTTTTCTCCATTGTATATTTTTGCTTCCTTTGTCAAAGATAATGTGCCCATAGGTGTGTGGATTTATCTCTCGGTTTTCTATTTTGTTTCAATGACCTATATTTCTGTTTTTGTGCCAGTACCATACTATCTTGATGACTGTAGCTTTGTAGTATAACCTGAAGTCAGGAAGGTTGATTTCTCCAGTTCCATCCTTCTTTCTCAAGACTGCTTTGGCTAATCAGGGTCTTTTGTGTTTCCATACAAATTGTGAAATTATTATTCTAGCTCTGTGAAAAATACTGTTGGTAGTTTCATAGGGATTGCATTAAATCTACATATAACTTTGAGTAGTATATCATTTTCACCATATTGATTATTCCAATCCAAGAACATGGTATATCTTTCCAACTGTTTGTGTCATCTTTGAGTTCATCCGAGTCTTATAGTTTTCTGCATACAGGTCTTTTGTCTCTTTAAGTAAATTTTTCACTAAGTATTTTATTCTTCTTGTTGCAATGGTGAATGGGATTGTTTCCTTAATTTCTCTTTCTGATTTTTCATTGTTAGTGTATAGGAATGCAAAGGATTTCTGTGTATTAATTTAATATCCTGTGGCTTTACCATATTCATTGATTGGCTCTAGTAATTTTCTAGTGGCATCTTTAGGGTTTTCTATGTGGAGAATCATGTCATCTGCAAACAGAGAGCTTTACATCTTCTTTTCCAGTATGGATTCCTTTTATTTATTTATTTATTTCTTCTCTGATTTCTGTGGCTAGGGCTTCGTACTGGTGGGAGTGGGCACCCTTGTCTTGTTTCTGAGTTTAGAGGAAATACTTTTAGTTTTTACCACTGAGGATGATGTTGTGAGTTTGTCATATATGGCTTTTATTATGCTATGTTCCTTTTGTGCCTACTTTCTGGAGAATTATTATCATAAATGGGTGCTGAGTTTTATACAACCCTAATGTTTTAAGAAATAAATCTCTTTAGGTGAGAAACTGAACTTAAAATCAGACCTAAATTGATAAAGTCTGTTTTATTAATATAAAATGAATATTATTTCAAAATATTTTAACTTCAGTCCTTTAAAAATATTCTGTGAGTGGTTTATAGAAATATAATAAACACAGTAAAACAATAGATATACATGAGATAAACAAATTAGTATTCATATATTTGAGATTTGGGGTTCAAAAATGTTTCCTGATACAGGCAGACTAAAAATTTGGAGAGCTATGAATTGAGCATGTATCTATCTAGAATAGAGATTCTTTCTTCAACTTTAGGTGTTCAGTATAGAGTTCTATAACTGATATATCATAGCCTCTCCATAACTGTGTGTTTTAGGTTAATGGTGGTACTTCTGAGCTACAGTATGAATAATTTCAAAGTTCAATGACAACAAAGTCTGTTAAAACAAATGCTACGTCAAGGATTGTTTTTCTTGAGAAATGCCCACTTCTGAACTTTCAAAGATTCTCTGCCTCTTTCCCTGTCTGTTTGCTCTCTCTCCACGTATCTATCACCTAATTTCGGTTGTCCCTTCCTTGTCNTGATATTGAGCTGCAGGAGCTACTTGTATATTTTGGAGATTAATTCCTCATCAGTTATTTAGTTTGCTATCAATTTCTCCCATTATGAGGGTTGTCTTTTCACCCTGTTTATAGTTTTCTTCATTGTGCAAAAGCTTTTTAGTTTAATTAGGTTCCACTTGTTTATTTTGTCTTTATTTCCATTATTCAAGAAGGTAGGTCATAGAGGATTTTTCTGTGGTTTATGTCAGAGAGAAGACAAACTGCCTATGTTTTCCTCTGAGTTCTATAGCTTCTAGCCTTACATTTAGGTCTTTAATCCATTTGAGTTTATTTTTGTATATGGTGTGGAGTTGTTCTAATTTCATTCTTTTACACATAGTTGACCAGTCTTTCCAGCACCACTTGTTGAAGAGACTGTCTTTTCTCCATTGTATATTTTTGCTTCCTTTGTCAAAGATAATGTGCCCATAGGTGTGTGGATTTATCTCTCGGTTTTCTATTTTGTTTCAATGACCTATATTTCTGTTTTTGTGCCAGTACCATACTATCTTGATGACTGTAGCTTTGTAGTATAACCTGAAGTCAGGAAGGTTGATTCCTCCAGTTCCATCCTTCTTTCTCAAGACTGCTTTGGCTAATCAGGGTCTTTTGTGTTTCCATACAAATTGTGAAATTATTATTCTAGCTCTGTGAAAAATACTGTTGGTAGTTTCATAGGGATTGCATTAAATCTACATATAACTTTGAGTAGTATATCATTTTCACCATATTGATTATTCCAATCCAAGAACATGGTATATCTTTCCAACTGTTTGTGTCATCTTTGAGTTCATCCGAGTCTTATAGTTTTCTGCATACAGGTCTTTTGTCTCTTTAAGTAAATTTTTCACTAAGTATTTTATTCTTCTTGTTGCAATGGTGAATGGGATTGTTTCCTTAATTTCTCTTTCTGATTTTTCATTGTTAGTGTATAGGAATGCAAAGGATTTCTGTGTATTAATTTAATATCCTGTGGCTTTACCATATTCATTGATTGGCTCTAGTAATTTTCTAGTGGCATCTTTAGGGTTTTCTATGTGGAGAATCATGTCATCTGCAAACAGAGAGCTTTACATCTTCTTTTCCAGTATGGATTCCTTTTATTTATTTATTTATTTCTTCTCTGATTTCTGTGGCTAGGGCTTCGTACTGGTGGGAGTGGGCACCCTTGTCTTGTTTCTGAGTTTAGAGGAAATACTTTTAGTTTTTACCACTGAGGATGATGTTGTGAGTTTGTCATATATGGCTTTTATTATGCTATGTTCCTTTTGTGCCTACTTTCTGGAGAATTATTATCATAAATGGGTGCTGAGTTTTATACAACCCTAATGTTTTAAGAAATAAATCTCTTTAGGTGAGAAACTGAACTTAAAATCAGACCTAAATTGATAAAGTCTGTTTTATTAATATAAAATGAATATTATTTCAAAATATTTTAACTTCAGTCCTTTAAAAATATTCTGTGAGTGGTTTATAGAAATATAATAAACACAGTAAAACAATAGATATACATGAGATAAACAAATTAGTATTCATATATTTGAGATTTGGGGTTCAAAAATGTTTCCTGATACAGGCAGACTAAAAATTTGGAGAGCTATGAATTGAGCATGTATCTATCTAGAATAGAGATTCTTTCTTCAACTTTAGGTGTTCAGTATAGAGTTCTATAACTGATATATCATAGCCTCTCCATAACTGTGTGTTTTAGGTTAATGGTGGTACTTCTGAGCTACAGTATGAATAATTTCAAAGTTCAATGACAACAAAGTCTGTTAAAACAAATGCTACGTCAAGGATTGTTTTTCTTGAGAAATGCCCACTTCTGAACTTTCAAAGATTCTCTGCCTCTTTCCCTGTCTGTTTGCTCTCTCTCCACGTATCTATCACCTAATTTCGGTTGTCCCTTCCTTGTCTGATTGTTTGTGTTTCCTTCCACTCCTTGTGTATCTCATGTATGTGCCTCTTCTGTTACAATAATTTACAGCATTACTCATATATTCTCTCCCTGAGAGATGTAAAAGAAAATCGTAAGATCATTAGGTTTGTTTGACCGCATGCTTTCTAGTTTTGATGGTGGAAGAAGATCAATACTCTTAACAGTTACAAAACCAGTGAGGAAGACCAGCAACAGTAAGAAGAGCCACTTTCATGTAAAGCATTGGAAGAATGTCTCTCTTACTTCACTGAGATTTTACTTGGGGTCTCTTTCATAACCGCATGCGGTTAAGAAAAAACTAAGCTGCTTTGTCTCATTTGGAACAGAAAATATTCCTCCCTTATTATAATGCTTGAGATGAGCCAGCTGGGAGCCTAGCTTGGTCTCTTTTAAGCTGATCAGAAGATGCACAGGGGAGGGTTTCAATAAATGCAAGTTGAATAAGTGGATATGTAAATGATGAATGAAAAGCGACAAATTGTTCCTTAGGCAAATATCTTGCTAAGATCTAAGGAAACAGTCTGCCTGCTCACTTGCTTCCTAGGCCAATGGCAACTTTCTAATGATTAGCCAAGAGCTATTTTTAATTAGGCTTAGAATGAGGAAGAGAATCATTTTGTTCATGAATAACTCATTCATCCTTTTATCCATTTATGGACTTATTTATTTATTCAGTAAATATTTACTGAAGCACCTCTTTTTTAGCTGGCACTATGACACATTTCTAGTACAAGAAGAGGAAATCAAATAATTGTTGATATCACATTATTATTTTTCAGGAAATGATTCTATCTAAGCTAAGCCAAAGATACAATTACAAATTTTTTCCCATCTCCTAAATTCTTATAAATGGAAATATGCCTATAATTAAATTAATACTTTCCTTTTAGCACATCTAATCTCCATTCAGATCCTTTAGTCCCAAACACAACTAAAGAGCATGCAATAATTACTGCTTTGTTTTGGCTTCTTTTTTTTACCCTTCAGATCATTGCTATATGAGTTTTAAAGATTTTTTCATCCTATTGTTCGATAGGTCACAATAAAATTATTGAAGCAAAAAGATCAGTTTCATGGCTAAATTTTTATGAGTTAATCTTCAGTGCTCTTAAAAAGAAATTTTCAGTTTTCACTTTTTTAAACTTTTAAGATATGTATGATAAAATTGTTGCTGTAAATTATTTTTTAAGACTATAACATTAATAAGGAGAATTAAAATATTTTCAAGCTCATTGAGAATATTTATTGAAAAGTACATTTTAACTAATATGTAATACAGAAGTTCTTTGACTTTTTAAAAACAAATACTTAAAAGATACCTAGTTTCTTAATATGGAAAATTAACTTGGAGTAGAACCTCTCTAAACTTCCTTTAAGCTTAAAAGTCTGTTTACCTAATTTTTATTCCATTGCTACATTAAATTAATATCACATTTTCCCCAAATATGGGTTACGTCCAGTGGTCTTACCTATATTTATATTCAGTAGGTCCTAGAATCTTAATTAACAAAAAAGTGTCTAAGTAAATATACAATCTGCCAATACATCTATCAGGTTTAATAGTGAAAATGCCTAGGCCAAGGAAAAATTTGACTCAACCATTCACCATAAGTAACTAAAAATAAGTAACTAAATCTTGGTTTAGTTACTTACCATTCTCTGATACTTAGTCTCTCCATTTGAAAATGGAGCTAATAGTAAATATCACTTATACTGGTTTATTGTGGATCATTTAAGAAGTGCCTATTAGTGGCCGATGGTAAGTGATAAATAAGGGACAAATATTTCTTCTCTTTAATCCCTTAAACTTGACCTACAATCTCATGTCTCCACACCTTAATGATATTTCCCTCTCCTGGAAGGCCTTCTGGCCCCTATGGAAACATGCCTTACATACATGGTAAGATCTCACTATTCCTTCCTCAGTACCCCTGCATAATGTTAGTTACTATAATAAAGGTAGAATGCTATCATAGGGACAGTATTTATTTGTTTACAGTGTTATGATACCAAAATCAAATGCTTTTAGGGACCAGTCAATTTCAACATATATCATTGGTGACAAAGGCACTGAGTCCAGCTGCAGGGTGAAAGTTCTGGCTAAAGACAGTGAATTCAAATGTTTTAAAGAATGCTGTAGAAATCAAATAAAACACACCTCCAGGCTGACTTCAGCCTGTGAGCTGTCTTCTGGTGAGTGGATGACATGTTTGTTTTCCTCACCAGGTTGTGATTCCCTCAGAATATGGGTGAGTCGAGCATTCTCTCCTATATGTCCATTCCCAGAACTTGTGCATGGCAGGGAACCCAGTGTATTAGTTATTGAATAGAATTTAAATCATCTTAGACAAAGAGCTCAAAGCTTGAATTTGTCTGGATGAATATAGAATTGGATTGATGTCAGAGCTTTTAAAACCATGCTGGGAAAGATTGAAGGCAAAAGGAGAAGAGGGTGACAGAGGATGAGATGGTTAAGTAGCATTGCTGACTCAATGGGCATAAATTTGAGCAAACTCCAGAGATGGTGAAGGACAGGGAAGCCTGGCATGCCACAGTCACTGGGGTCACAAAGAGTCGAACACATCTTAGCAAGTGAATGAAAAATACTCTAATAATATAAATATTGTCAAAACTGAGTAGAATTATTCAAGTTCAATGAGATTTATAACTGAGCACTTTAAATGCTTATGCAGAGCCAGTGTTTTGGAACCAGGACAGATTAAGATTCTACAATTCTTTTATCTAAGAAGTGGTGCAGGAGTGAACTGAAATTGAAAAGTGTGTCCTCCTGACTGAGCGCCTTTGTGGGCAGATACCTACCCACCCTTTTCTTTCTTGGGCCAGACTTTTACACTATTCATTCTTTTTTTTTTTAATTTTAATTTTATTTTACTTTACAATACTGTATTGGTTTTGCCATACATTGACATGAATCTGCCATGGGTGTATACGAGCTCCCAATCCTGAACCCCCTCCCCCCTCCCACCCCATATCATCTCTCTGGATCATCCCCGTGCACCAGCCCCAAGCATCCTATATCCTGTATCGAACATAGACTGGTGCTTCGTTTCTTACATGATAGTATACATGTTTCAATGCCATTCTCCCAAATCATGCCACCCTCGCCCTCTCCCTCAGAGTCCGAAAGTCCGTTCTATATATCTGTGTCTCTTTTACTGTCTTGCATACAGGGTCATCATTACCATCTTTCTAAATTCCATATATATGTGTCAGTATACTGTATTGGTGTTTTTCTTTCTGGCTTACTTCACTCTGTATAATAGGCTCCAGTTTCATCTACCCCATTAGAACTGATTCAAATGTATTCTTTTTAATGGCTGAGTAATATTCCATTGTGTATACGTACCACAGTTTTCTTATCCATTCATCTGCTGATGGACATCTAGGTTGCTTCCATGTCCTGGCTATTGTAAACAGTGCTGCGATGAACATTGGGGTACATGTGTCTCTTTCTATTCTGGTTTCCTCAGTGTGTATGCCCAGCAGTGGGATTGCTGGGTCATAAGGCAGTTCTATTTGTGGCTGTACTAGTTTGCATTCCCACCAACAGTGTAAGAGGGTTCCCTTTTCTCCACACCCTCTCTAGCATTTATTGCTTGTAGACTTTTGGATCGCAGCCATTCTGACTGGTGTGAAATGGTACCTTATTCTTTAAAAAATGCTTTTACACTTCAGGTGCCAAGGAGTCAGCTAAAGAGCTGTTAAGAATGCTAAGAAGCATTTATCGGTGTGTATAAAAAGCTAGATCTGTTTAGCTCACAGACAAAGTGTGCTATGTATCTGATGCTTATGAACTATGGGTGTATGTCACATTACTAAAGGGAGGGTTGCACCTTTAGCACATCTGATAAAGAGGTCACAAGAAAGGCAGCATCTGCCTTTTTGTAATTTTCCAGGGCTGCCTACAGATCAGACTGGCCACCTGTGGCTAGTGTGTATCCTTCTAGTGTGTGTCAGGTACATCACACTGTTGCTTTCTCCAGTACAAAGTATGAGTTTAATTTCACTGCCAGGTACTGATGAAAACATCTTTGGCAATGTTATCTACAAAAAATGTGTTAATACATACCAGGCATTTCTCAGTTATGGCTGTGCTGCGTGCTTAGTCGCTCAGTTATATCTGACTCTTTGCAATCCCATGGACTGCAGGCCACCAGCCTCCTCCATCCATGGGATTTTCCCGGCAAGAATACTGGAATGGGTGGCCACCTCCTTCTCCACAATTAAGGCTAAGATATTTAAATTCCTTTCAAAGTTTTGTTGGCTTTTTCAGGTCAGAATCACACTCATTTAGGCATCTATATGGTGTGGAATACATGCCAGGATGATTTGGTTTATTAATTATTGTTCTGAAAATTGGATTGCTCTTGAAATAATCCAGGAACACAATTAGTCTTGAAAATAACTGAGAGAAGCCAACAGAAAGGAAAACTATTCAAGTCCCAAATGATTTTATGTCAATTCTGATATCACAAGGTATCCGAATTGGGATGGCACCATAATGGCAATGGTGGTGGCAAAGACACATTCACTTTTCTAGAAAGGTACTTTTTGCTTGAGGTAAACATGTGGGACTTCGGTCCATGTCACTGCCTGCAACCATACATGGAAGAAAGAAACACTTAGGAGAACACCTCCCTGGGTCATTCCAGTTCAGGGCTTGGCACTCTTCAGCTTAAAATTTCTCAAAATCTCCTTACTGCTGAGCAAAAACCCAAGATAAAAGAATGGCTTCAAAATCCTTTACTTCTTAGTTCAAATATACTAGGATATCCACTGTTACTTTAATGTGTTGCTCACTGCTAGCATGAAGTCAGCAAGGCCCATTATGGCCTAATCCATTCTAAAGTGAAAGGGTTAGTCACTCAGTCGTGATCTACCCTTTGAGATCCCATGAACTGTATGTAATCTACCAGGCTCCTCTGACCATGGAATTCTCCAGGCAGGAATACTTGACTGGGTTCCAATGCCCTTTTCCAGGGCATCTTCCTGACCAAGGGAGTAAACCTGGGTTTCCTGCATTGCAGGTTTGTTTATTGCCTGTGCTGTTCTACATGCCCTGCGTAAGTGCCACATCTTTTGAGAGAATCTCCCTTTTGTCACTGCAGGAATATTCTTGCCCTCATTGGTGCTCCCTCAGGAGGTAGCAAGGCTGTTAGCCACAGGGCACAAGTGTTGAAGTAGAGGGATCCAGTGTCAAATCTCATGTGTCACAGCAGTCACTTCAACTCCTGAGGCTCAGCTCCCATTTAGGTAATAGCCAGTTATGAAGACAGTTGTACAAGGAAGCTTATGAAAAGCCTTGCACAAAGCAGATGGTCAAGGAAGATCTCCCTACCCACCTTTCTTGGTTCTTTTCCTTCTCTCACATATAACACTATCACATTTTTTCCTTACAGTTTATGTATTTCTATTCATGACATGTCTTATACAAAATTTCTTAAAGAGTTTCTTATTTTTATATTTTCAACAGAACCTGGTACCCCGTATTGCATAAAAGAGTCATTTGTGATGATAACTGAAAAAAAACAGGAACTCTTATTACAAAGCATATCTTCAACTTCCTTATTCATGACAATGTTATTGTTGGCTTTGTTGCAATTGGTTTAGCAGGTGAGTCAGAATGTCATTAGAGTCATAAAAATGTGATGTGTAAATCTACCCTCACTAGCTCCTATGTTCTTTACTGGCAGACACACAGAATGACATGGAATGTCTCTAACAGCCAGATAAGGGTAGAACATGTGTTCTACCATTCACCTCTTTCAGTTTTGCCTATATGGCCTATCATTTATGATTGAAGGAGCAAAGAGAGTGAAGCTCTTGGGGGCAGAGCAATCTGAACTGTTTAGGTCCAAGAGAAGAGTGAGGCATGGAGCTAGAGATGACATTCTCTGAAGGAACAGGCTGATTCCGCATTCATTCACTGGGAGCCCAACTGTCTCAAAAACAAACAAGTTCAACTACAGCCCGAACAAATTAGTAACTGTGTTGGGCTCTATTTTCAAAGGAGATCTTCAATGTGAAATGAGCTTGAAAAGAGTCAGGCATTATCCAGTTTAATGTATCTTTTAATTTTTATTGATGCTATTCCTTTTAAGTTTGATGCCTTTGAGGCCTATATTAACTTTCAGGTCTGATCTAACATTCATTCCTGATAATAAGGGAGAAAATGGAAATAGACTCAAAGAAGCCTAATTTTATTACTCTTAAGCCACATGAACAGGGTATGTCGGGATTGATTGAAATAGCCCCTCACTGTGCTACCACTTTCACAACTGTTTACCATTTGGCTATCCGTGGTAGGCCATTAGACTGAGTTCAAAATGAGGATCCAAGTACATCTTGTTTGGTGAGAATTGTTGAAGGAGATTCATGGATTTTGTACAGAGAAGAAGTGAGAGAAAGAGAGCTGGCAGGTGTTGCTCAGTGTCAAAAACACCCCGATAAATGTATTCTTCAGAGCTAGTTCCAAGACAATTTCAGACTCTCATGTCATTAGATTACTGGTTCACTTAACATACATGCTTTTTATTACATTCTGGCCTGGATGTAAATTTGGGTAGTTTTCAAAAATATTCTGCTGCTGGTGGTGAATGATTATAGCTTCTTGGATATAGTGACAACGTGTGAGAAACTGCAGCTTCTAACATGATATATGTGGAGAGGAAAACATTTGGAAGCAATCTGAGTGCATTTTATTTCCGCATTGGCTCTTTGGGCACCCAGCCACTATCAAAGCATTATTTAACAAATTATGGCACCACAAAAAATTTTTTTATGCTCTGGATGTTAGTTTTCAAAAAAAAGAACCAATAAATGTCTGGAGTTACTATCAAAGAGAAGAACAGGACTGAGTTAAAATTTAGAGAATGTTTTTATTTGCAAGTGAAAAAAGCTCACTGCTTTCAAAGTATTACATTCGATTTTACTGCTATTTAAATAAGCTCATTTTGTGTACATGTTGCTGCTTTAACACCAAAAGAAAAAGATGCTGTTTATTGATACTTTTAAGGGGCCAAGTCATTTTATTATACAGTAGTGAATATATAACCAAATTTTATAGTTTCAGAGTTTAGAGAACAATGATGCAGTTTGGTTTATATTTGATTTATAAAAAAATTCAAAGAAAACAGCTCTCTCATTTACCCTTTGAATACTGACACATGTGCTCTTAAATGGAACAGATCATTATACAGTCTTATTGTTTGAGACTGTGGGTAAATATTGTGTCATATGAATCACCCTTTAGCATCAATAAAGTTGGACCAGTGGAGAACTGGGGTAATAAAACTATTCCCTGGAAGAAAGCTGTTCACCCATGTGAGGCAAATTTAGTGTGCAGGATGAGGTAATTTACTAAATGGTACCCTGGTGCCCTAGAAGACTTAATTCATTTCAGTTGAATGAGCAGTTGGATCAGACTCAATCATTGAGAGTTACCCATTCATACTTAAAGGCATATAGATCTCACACTGAATGTTCTTTAATTGGGTGCATATAACTCCAGGGTAACCTGGGCATAGGGTTGGGAAAATAAAAATGTGTGGCCTAATTAGAAAGTCCCATTTAAACTTGCTTTTCAAATTACATTTCACAGCACTGAATGGCAGTGAGCTAAGGAGATAAAGTATTTTCAGGGAAGGAAAAAGGAAGTGACAATATCATTTCTTAACTGTAATCACAACCCCTGAGTTTGGAGAGAGTCCCAGAAAGTTTGTATTTTAAGTATAGATTTAACTATAATCTAGCAAACTATTTATAGAAAAGAAGTTGTGGCAAAGATAAATACTGACTAGTGGAATAGGCTTGTCAAGAAGTGAACAATGAAGAGGAGATAGATTTTGGAGTAAATGACATATATAGATCAAGGAAAAATGGTCGCATAAAGTTCTATATTTATGTGTGTCTGTGTATGTTTATGAAGCATTGACTCACTAAACTTTTTGCACAATCTCACACAATAAACAAATGTAAAAGATTTTCTGAACATTCAGTCTTGAATGAAACAAATTTTCCTGAGATTTTTTCCTCTGATTTACAATATGTATCTTATGAAAAAACTTATAAATAATCTCCACTCTATCTTATGAAAAAACTTATAAATAATCTCCACTCTGTTACAATATCCACCTGAAACAAATTTGAAGACTAACATGCTTCCAGCACATGCTGGGTATCCCACAAAAGGGACAACTACAACCCACAGTTGGTGACTGAGGAATGAATATCTCACATCTCTTGTCATTATCTGACCTCCTGGTGACAAAGACTGACAGTAGCTTGTCAATGTCTATTCCCTTCTTAGTTTCAGGACCCCTGATTTTGAGCTGGTATTTTCTGTACTTTGTTATATAAATGAAATATTTTTTCATCTTCCTTATGCATCCAGATGAGGCTCTGTTAAGTTCTGATCATTGAGAGTAAGAGGAATTGTCCCTAAATGGAGGAAATATGACTGTGGTTACCCTTTCCTGCTTTTTGAAACACTGAGTTTAGGTAACCATCCTGGACAGTATGTTGAAGATGGCCACTCAAGGAAAGTGCTGAGTCTTTGAGAATCATGAAGGCAATCCCAGTCACTGATGGCCTACCTGCTGACGTTGTACATGTGTGAAGAAATAATTTTCACTGTTTTGACCCACTGTTATTTGGGATTTTATGTCACTCCCAATAGAATCTACCCATAAACTGATAATTTGTCCTCCTTTAGTGTGTTTGGTCCCTTCATTCTGCATCAATATTCTGTGATGATTTTTCATCTGACATTTTGAACCTGAAACAAATGTCATTTTGCCTATTCTGGACTATTATTCTATATATCCTACCATTAGACTGTAACTTCTATGAGTCCAATATGATGTGAACTTGTTCACTGTATCCATAGCACTAAAAACTGACGAATGACTGAATGATTCTTTCTTATACTTTCCATCATTATTTAGATATAAACATTTTACTATTGATGGATTCTGACTGATAACTGCAAATATCCCAAAGGTCATTTCTAATCTAATCTTAATGTAACAGTTTTACACATGAATGCATTTTATTTTCATTTTTAAGCAAAAAAACAAAGCAAAATGAAGATGGTATGCTTTGAGTCTAGAAAAACAAGTAGTCTTCTTGAATTGAATTCTTCTTTCACTTAAGTTCTATAACTTTGGGATCAACTTGAGGCAAAAAATGTTTCTGACCCACAGAATACAAACTTGTCAAGACTGATAAGTCAGAGTCCACCTGGACCATTCTGACAGAACACATTCCTCAGTTTGGGCTTTTATCTGAATGTTAGCTGGTTAGGCTAGTTGGTGGGTGGATGGAGGGAATGTGGGAGGGGTACAATTCTTTGGAAGATAAGATTGACTCATTTTCTCCCACAGTGATATACGATCCCTACCACAGGTAGATGTAGCTGTTCCCTGGCTTACAAAGGGAAAGATCCACTGAAAAAATTTGTGTGGAATTTAAATATTTATTGAAATGTCATAGAAATCTATGATATTTAGATGGAACCCATTTGCTATTGACTGCTTTTATAGAGAATGTGTAGTTTTTATCTTGGAAAAAAAGAAGTGACTGAAAAAAAAACCTTTCAGACAGCCAACATATTCAAAACCCCAAATTTCTCAAGATAACAAGGATCTAAGAATTACAATTCCTATATTCATCCCCAACACACACATACACACACACACATACATACCCACACACACACCTTTTGTATTCCTTAACTCAGTGAATGGACTTGACCATTCAGATAATTTCTAGTGGGAAAGCTGAGGGTCATTTAGACTCCTATCTTACAATCACCTTTCTATTCTAAGGGGGCAGTGTCCTATGAAGTCTATGTAGTAAATATCTTTCTTGGTTATCTCCTTCTTTCCATCCTCACTGAAACTGTATGACCTTAGTTAAGTCCAGCATTATTTGGTATGCTGGATTAGTGCCATCAGCAACCCGAGGAGCAGGGGCTACAGTGTCCTATGAAGTCTATGTAGTAAATATCTTTCTTGGTTATCTCCTTTCCATCCTCACTGAAACTGTATGACCTTAGTTAAGTCCAGCATTATTTGGTATGCTGGATTACTGCCATCAGCAACCCGAGGAGCAGGGGCTGCACAGGCGCAGGAGGGCCTAGAGGAGCTGTCCCCGTTGAAGGTCAGGAACTGTGGCGGTAAGGAGATACTCCTCGTCCAAGGTAAGGAACAGCGGCTGTGCCATGGAGCAGCCGTGAAGAGACAACCCACGCCCAAGGTAAGAGAAACCCAAGTAAGATGGTAGGTGTTGCAGAAGGGCATCAGAGGGCAGACACACTGAAACCATACTCGCAGAAAACTAGTCAATCTAATCACACTNTAGCATCATTCCTTCCAAAGAAATCCCAGGGCTAAGAAAATGCTTAGAACTGGATTTAAACTGTAATGCAGGGGCCTGTTTATGATAGGAGCTTATTCCTCTCTCATATAGAAGTCCAGGAAACATTATCCCAGAACTGGCAAGCCAGTGTACCCCAGGATCCCAGAGGTCCTTGATTAAAAGATCAAAGAAGCCTCCCCTTCATGTCTATGTTCCATCAAGGCAAATGAGCATAAAAAGAAATCTGGAGTTCTATCTTTGAGGATCTGACCATCAAGTTACATGCATTGTGCTTGCTCAGTCACTATGTTGTGTCCAACTCTTTGTGACCCCATGGACTGTAGCCCACCAAGTCCTCAGTCCATGGGATTTCCCAGGCAAAAATACAGGAGTGGGTTGCCATTTCCTGCTCCAGGGCATCTTCCCCACCGAGGAAGTGAACCCATAACTCCTGCATTGGCAGACAGATTTCTTACCACTGAGCCACATTGTAAGCCCCAGTTATATTCATTACTTCTGCTCATATTTCTGTTGGCCTGAAATTACTCACTTGCATAGCTGTCTCACTATAAGGAAGATTAAGATTATATAGTATTTAGCTGAAGACCACATGCCAAGCAAATCCTGTAGAGTAATGGCTATTTTTAAGAAGAGGAAGGAGTTAATGAAAAATAAGATTTTATCAACACAATCAATAGATATGATAATTCCCTTATGATATCTGAATCTAAGTATTAACCATCATAGTTAAATAAGAGAACAGTGATATATGGATGATGTTCTATTTTTAAAGCACAAAATTGTCAAGGTATTTTTCTTCATGTTATTTTATAACCTCATGAAAAAGAGGCATAGGATGGCTCTCATAGAGCACAGACATCACAGAGATATCAGACAGGAAAATTAGGGTATCACTGATCTTTAGAGGGAATTGGGGGTGGGGGATAGTAAAGAAAACACAGAGCATAATCTTAAGTAGAAAGCAGATCAGTCATGCCTTGAAGCTAACATGTGCAAAACATTCTACAGACTTTCTTACAAAACTACAGAGCCCATCAGTATGGAGTCTTTCACCAAAATCCACACCTTTCAAAACCCATAGAGCATCAGATTTTTCACAATGCATTTCCATGCACATTGAAGACAGCGTTCTGTCACATGTGCGTGTATTACAAAAGGATATGGATGTCCGAGCATCCAGGCTCCTGGCTCCAGGACCCATATGTTTTTTGTGAAACTGGAAAATCTCCCATAAGTTTTCCCCATGATGATCTGGAAGAGTCCTTCCCTCTCATTTATTTCTCTGTGTCTTTCCTGTATCATTAGCTCTTCTTCTGCCTCCTTCTCTATATCTGCTTGTTTACTTTGGACCGCCTCTCTCTATATCTTTGTCTATGTCTCCATCTCTCTGTCCTCTGTCTGCTTACTCTCTGCTCTTTTCTCTTTGTTGAATTGCTTCCCTCCCTGTCTTCCACCCACAAACTGGCTCAAAATCTAGTTTTGAATATAACGCTTTGATGTTGACCTAAATACAGGCACCTTCTCTCTCTTCCATAAATTCAGTGCTAGATCTTCTTTTCTACATATTTCTTCTTTTCTTCTTCTACAAGGAGGTAAATTCCTATTTTAATCTTCATTTTTCAAACACCAGAATGATTACCAGAATTGTCCTTTCTGCCAAACTACAAAAAGTTGTGAATTCTTTTGCAGTTTATAGGATGTTCCCCACAGAATAAACATGAATTTCACAGTAAATTTCTCTATTCCTCAAGGGAAACCAGCATTTTTTTCCACTTCCAAAGAAAATAACAGATTCTGTGTAACATAGTTATTTTATAAAGCAGATAATAATCAAGATAGATATCAAAAAATTGATTTATATTTTTTGATGACCAACTAAAATGGCAAAATCTTGTATCATTGTACAATCTATGTGCTGACTTAACTAATGTATCATTACAGTAATGTGCGTGCCTCAGGAGGAGGAAATCTGGAGTGAGCTTAGAAACTAAAGTGCTTTGTTCACTCAGTTTCTGAATCAGGTCATCACATGACCTAATGGATCACTAAGATCATCAGGGTCATAACAACCATTAGGGTCATTTTTGGCATAATTATCAGAAGAGTTTAGGTTTTCCAAAGAGCAGATCACATTCATACTGCATCTACAAAACACTAAATGCAAAAAAGTTTCAAACCATTCAATTGATTCCCCTCAAAGTCAAACTTGCTTTTCTTTGTAAACTAACTTGTCTCTTGGTTATTAATGGCTCACCTAAGTCTCTGCTAACTTCCAGGCTACCTAGCAGTCACAGGACTCACGCTTCCTAGTGACCATTCCTGTCAAGTTTCCTCGGATGTTCATCCCAGTTGCACAGTGGAAAACCAGCCAGGTTATGCGTTGTAAAATAGCAACAGTCAGATGGATGAATTGGCACCAAACAGACAAAAAAAGAAAGTATTTCCACATTTCAAGTTGATGTTTGTACATTTTATATGGGATAGTAACTGTATTGCCACCTAGAGCATTATTGAAGTTTTAATTATAGATGACTCCTGTATGTGCCCTAACACCCAAGGCTTCTGCATCTCCTTCATTAACATCAAATCCAAAAGCTGAAATTGATGCTGGTAGCTATGGTGGGACAGAAGAGAAATGTGAGAGGTACAAGCATGGCCATCTGCAAACCAGTGGAGATCCATTGTCTAACACTGCGTTAAGTGGCTTTGAGAATAACAAAAGCAGATAAGGTATTTTCCTTTCCCAGTGTGATATTTTAAGCTACTTAGGCAGACAAGTACTATATTCATCAAATTACTAACAAATAAAAAATAAGATACAGTACAGGAAGAGATGATCAAATACTCTACCCACCTTCTCTGTGCAAAACCTTTACTATTCTAAGTTCACAGGTGAGAGAGTTGGAGGAATTCAGCTAAGAATTTAAGAGACTTGTGAAAAATTATTTTTAAATAGCCAAGATTTATTGAGCATATACATGCCAGGTATTGCACTCCACAGTTTAAACCCTTGTTTTATTTTCATATAACACGTTCAGGTGGCAATTCCTGTTCCCAAGTTCTTACCACTAGTATGTAGTAGAGTCAAGATACATATCTGTTCTATCCTCTCAGAAGGTCATACTTTAAGTATCATAACTTTTAGAATTAGATAGCACATTAAAAGTCATAAAATAGATACTATCAAAGGTGTATATATGTCAATCCCCACCTCCCAATTCCTCCCATCCCACCCCCTTCCCCCTCAGTATCCATTTATTTGTTCTCTACATCTCTGTCTCTATTTCTGCTTTGCAAATAAGGTCATCTATACCATTTTCTTAGATTCTCTATATGTGCCTTAATAATATGATACAGTTTTTCTCTTTCTGACTTACTTCACTCTGTATGACACTCTCTAAGACCATCCACAGTCTCTACAAATGATACTCTATATAAAATAGACAGTTGATGGGAACCTACTTTNTAAGGTCATCTATACCATTTTCTTAGATTCTCTATATGTGCCTTAATAATATGATACAGTTTTTCTCTTTCTGACTTACTTCACTCTGTATGACACTCTCTAAGACCATCCACAGTCTCTACAAATGATACTCTATATAAAATAGACAGTTGATGGGAACCTACTTTCTAGCACAGGGAGCCTTAATGCACTGTAGTGTCCTAAATGGGAAGGAGGTCCAAAAGGGAGGGGATCTATGTAAATGTATAACTGATTCATGTTTGCTGTACAGTAGAAATGAACACAACATTGTTAAGCAACCATACTGCAACAAAATTTAATAAAAAACAAAGCAAAACAAACGTTATCAAACAAATATATCTGAAATGGAATTCTGACAATATGTTGCATGTGTACGTGTGTGCACATATAGCGCATCTTATATGTATTATTATGTATTAATTAGGTATATGTATTAATATGCACACATACAGGGTATCTTGCCATTAAGTACTATGGTTAAGTGGCAAGATCAGTAATTGCCTAGAGTTCTCTCATCTTCAAAGCACCAGGAAGCTCTTTTATCAGGAGTCTTGGGTTCACTAGTCCCAAGAGACTTAAAAATGTATGTGGTTAGTATTTCCCAGCATTGAGAGTCTCAAGGCACAGATCCATGGTAACCCCTGAGACCCGGTCCCAAACCCCAGGGACAAAAAGACTGTAAAACATCTCTGGGTCATTCTCACTGTCAAGTTATATTTTCACTCACAATTGATTCAATACTAAAGAATGTTCACTGGTAATATTTGCAGCTTTAACCATCTGTTCTGAAAAACAAAACAAAAAAAGGCTTCGCTTTGTAGATAAGTTCATTTGTACACTTTTCTTCAGATTCCACATAAAAGTGATATAGGATATTTATCTTTCTTTGACTCGCTTCACTCATTATGACAATCCCTAGAGCCTAGATAGCAAAAGAATCTAAGAAAGAGAAGATATATGTATATGATAACTGATTCACTTTCCCATACAGCAGAAACAAACACAATATTGTAAATCAACTATATTCCAATGAAAAAATTGTTTAATTCTTTATTCTTCCATGGTATTCTACTGAGCCACACAATCTCTCTGTCCCGGAGAGCTATAAATTACCTACTTGTTCTTTCATCCAAGCCTTGAATTCCCATTGTCCTGCAGAGAAGATTCATCTTTCTCTGGTGAGTCTCTGTATCTCCTAATCGAGATGTAGCAATAGCAATGGAGGTTTTAACTTATCCTTACACCCATCACAAGTAGGGAGCCAATACTGGTTCTAACAACCCCACTAAAAAATCAACATTCACTTCCCACCTTCACCAATTAGCTATTGTCTAAAGGAAAAGATTTTCATTCAAAAATCTTAGCAAAACAAACAGATGAAATGAAGGGGACTGAAAAGTCAGATTAAAAATACCTGTCAAATGTATGCTAATGATGTAGAAAACATACCTGAAAATTTATTTCCCTTAAGAATAAAAACTTAGAATTAAAGTGGTCAGTCACTTTGTGACACAGGCAGCTGAACAGATTTATAAGAGGATTTTTTAAATTAAATATCAAATTTAGCCAAAAATGATTCTTGTACCTGACATAGGGAAGCAAAGCAAAATTCTTTGCCTAAGTATGTCTGATAAAATGAAGAAAATTTACTGGAGTCTCAACTACACAGGGGCCCTTGACAGCTGATAAGAAAACCTAACCCTCTGTCTCTAGGCAGGACTAAAGCAAGATTTGTATGACCATCAAACTATTTGGGGAAATACTGAAAATATAGTTAACCACCAGTGATTCTGTCTACTTGACATAAATCATCTATATGTTTTGAAAATTCACTCTCCCATTTTCTTTTCCATCTCAAGTAGATTCTCTTTTCTTGTTAGGACCAAACATTCCAATGGTTAAAAAGGCTAAGGTATTTAGATATCAATACACTGCAACTCTAACACAAGCATTCTGCTCAAGAGAAATTTTTGGTAACATTATTAAAGCAAAATTTATTTCTAAGCACTTCAATATTTCATCATCTAAGGAAGAAACATCAGAATAACTGCCTGTATTTTCCCCCTAAATAACATATCTTTTAATTAGCCCACTCAAAGGAAGATCACCTGTCAAAATCTGAGAGCCAGACTTTTCAAGATATCTCAGAGTCTGAGGTCAGAAGGAATTCTTCCTTGAACAAAGGAATATGTATTCTTTGACAATAGGGGCTTGTCAAATAACTTCTCCTCATTCAGAATCTTTTATCACACCAGGTAACTAAAATTATTTACCAATACAGAGTAGAACTGAAGAGAGGGAATGGCAGACAATGCTTTCACATTAAACGATTTGATGTAATTTCAAAATTATCAATGAATATGAGCGATTTTCATAATTTTAAAAGTAAAGGCAATCATAAGAAGTAGTCTTCTAGAGGGATTTCCACTAGATGTGCCAATCATCAGGGAAAACTGATATTGTCATCCTGTGAGGTCTTGAACAGTGAATGTCTTGTGGGACCTCCTACCTAAGGTTCCGACACCAAGTAAGAAAATCACGGGGTCTGGAGGCTCTGGACAGAAGTGAGGTCAGGAACCAAGTCAGAAAGCTCAAATCCAGAGGCTAAAGACCATGTGAATCTTTAGCCACATCTACATCTCAAGTCCACTTGATAGATAGTGACCAGGTGTGGACATCAATCCTGTCTTCTCAGGCTCATCCAGCAGCAGTCAGCTCCATCTTTCACCTAGAATCAGCCCCACCCTGGTCTTGAACCCATCTCAATCAGGACGGGACTCACTTAGGAGCATTCAGCTTGTGGGTCTGAAATGTACAATGCAGTTGTTAGCTTATATTAACCTTGAGGAAACTCTGCTATTGCACACCCACTGAGCCATCACCTTTTCTTCATCCCCATTCTTTCCTTATAGACTTGCCTTCTGCCTCACTTCCTGTTTAGTTCATTCCTCTGCTCAGAGCAGATACTCTGAAAGCCTACTGACTTACTCCTGGTCCCAATAATCTATCATGCTCTTGTCAACCCTCCTTCCTAGCAAGCTGAACTTTGTAGGAAACTGCTCTTGATTGCCTGTTCATCTGAAATATCCCATCCCACCTAATTTTGAATATTATATACATATTCTATTCCTGCTGCATACCACAAATTATAATGTCACTAACCTCAGTGAAGCCCAAGTTTTTTGTACTAATTCTCCCACAGCATTTTTAGAATACCTTAAAGGCCAAATCCATGCCATTATCATTTCCCTATTTTGGTCCTTCTCCTGCCTATTTGGGCTTCCCTGGTGGTTCAGATGATAAAAAAAAAAAATTCACCTATAATGAGGGAGACCTGGGCTCTATCCCTGCATTGGGAAGATACCCTACAGGAGGGCGTGACAACGCACTCCAGTATTCTTGCCTGGAGAAGAGGAGCTTGGACAGGCTACAGTCAATGGGGTAGCAAAGAGTCAGGCACAACTGAGCCCAAGCACACCCCTGCCTATTTTGGTTCATTTATCACCTATCTATACTAATATGTAAAGAATTTAGGTAACCAGAAGACAGGAAATGGAGATGGCAACAGGAACACAAAGAAAAAATTTGGTTTAAAATATCCAAATTTAAATGGCAATGCACTCCAGTACTATTGCCTGGAAAATCCCATGGACAGAGGAGCCTGGTAGGCTATAGTCCATGGGGTCGCAGAGTTGGACACGACTGAGCGACTTCACTCATATAAGTACAATCATAGCCATTATCCTGCAATAATTTCTAATCGAGTATAATCTGTAAAAGTACTGAATCACTGTCCTGTACATCTGAAACTAATACAATATTTGAAATCAACTGAACCTAAATGTAAAAAATTCTTTTTAAATAAAATATTTAATTAACCTGATGATAGGATTAGACTATGTCTTTAGAGCTCTATCACTAGGCCAGTTCCTCTAAATAGTCCCACTTGGTGCTAACAGGCACCCCATCCTTACTTGTATAACAAAGACACAGAGATCCCTGAAGGACCTGCAGTGTATCCATTCATGAGTGAATCTGGGAGCTCATAAAGTCACTCTTTAGTTACTGTTAGTCACTCAATCATGTCTGACTTTTGCGACCCCATAGACTGTGGCCCACAAGGATCCTCTGTCCATGGGATTCTCCAGGCAAGAATACTGGAGTGTAGCCATTCCCTTCTCCAGGGAATCTTCTTGACCCAGGGATCAAACCCGTGTCTCCTCCGTTGCAGGCAGATTATGATCTCAGCCACCAGGGGAGGGCGAAGTCACTCCTTACCTGGAACATAGTTTCCTATCTTAAAAAATGAGAGAGTAATTCTGTACTGAGACTTTTACCATCAAAATCATTTGTATAACTGGGATGTACTTATGCTCCAAGACAGTGTCTGATCATTTGCCTGTTTGTGCTCAGTTCTGTTTTTTGCCATTCCTTTACTCTGTGATAGACCACTGGAGGCTACACTTCACAGGCTTCTTTGTCAATTGGCTTGTGGTTGGGTTTGGCCAGTGTGAAACACTGGTAAGATAGATATTAGTGACTAAGTAGGGAGAAGCCATAGTCTCAGCCCCCAGTCCTGTGGCTTTACTGCTCCTGATGAGTGGGGAATACAGGGAGAAACAGGAATTGCCCCCTAATGCGTGATTTAAGGCTTAGACATCAGGACCCACCTAAAGGGCAAATAGTCAGCCTACTTCTCATGGACATCTCTGGGTGGCATCACTGGGAATACTTAACTGACTCCATGGCTTCCA
The DNA here is from genome assembly GCA_006410675.1 of Oreotragus oreotragus. Taxonomy (NCBI): domain Eukaryota; kingdom Metazoa; phylum Chordata; class Mammalia; order Artiodactyla; family Bovidae; genus Oreotragus; species Oreotragus oreotragus. Next base: position 65,402 of record SJYX01019909.1, read on the forward strand.
CTGATGCTGCACAGCCTTTGATTTTTTGATTTCAGCTCCCACAGGAAAACCTCCATCAAGATTCTAGCTGCCTGGAGGGTCCTCTGGGCACGACTATCACCACCTCTTCTATCTGTCCCTGCAACCTTAGGCAAGGAGTGCCTTCCTGGTCTTGCTCATTTTTATCTTGGTGCCTCATTTTGTCCTATTTGATTTTTCATAATTACTCAATAAGTTTTTGTTTTTTTGAAACATACAAAGTGGTTTCTGTTTTCTTGATCAGATTGTGACAGACACCTTTGTCTATAGATTTTTATTCAGGAGAACTATCAATGGCGACCCACTCCAGTACTCTTGCCTGGAAAGTCCCATGGGTGGAGGAGCCTGGTGGGCTGCAGTCCATGGGGTTGCTAAGAGTCGGACACAACTGAGCGACTTCACTTTCACTCTTCACTTTCATGCATTGGAGAAGGACATGGCAACCCACTCCAGTGTTCTTGCCTGGAGAATCCCAGGGACAGAGGAGCCTGGTGGGCTACCGTCTGTGGGGTCGCACAGAGTCAGACACGACTGAAGTGACTTAGCAGCAGCAGCAGCATCGAGTTGGCCAAAATATTCATTTGGGTTTTTCGTACCACCTTATGAAAAATCCAAACAAATTTTTTGGCGATCTCAATACAATGGGCTCCTACTACTTAAGACTTAGTGAATAAATGAACTCTATGACTTCTTGCTTTAAACACTGAGTTATAAGAATTGTTTAATCCCTTCCAGGTTTAAAATACTATGATTATTAGCAGGAAAGAAGACAGCTAGTGATTCAATTTAATTTAAATATCACTCACTGACCTTTACTACTATCAGACAACACATGTGTAGTTTGGAGATACCAGAATCTCAAAAAAATACAGGAGAAATACTACTGAAATTCTATTTCAGTGCCAATGCTACCATTGACACTGAAATAACTATTTAGAAACTATTTAGAAAACTAATCACCATCAATGACAGGAAGGTTCTTCTATACCAGCTTCCAGTTTAAAATCCAGAGCTAGTTCAGTTCATTGACCAAGTCTAGGTCTCTTACCCATGCCATGGCTGTAAGAAAACCTGAGGGAAAAAATAGTATCTGGAATTTTCAATTTTTATAGTTGAAGATAAGCTTTATCTTTCAGTAAGAGTACCATGAATTCCTCCCAGGTAGTAAAGAAATTCAGAGGCTGGCACATTAAAACCTGACAAATTGTCATGACAGTTATTCCTTTAGGCTAGCAAACATCAAATAACACCTTCTTCCTCATAAATATTTTCAACACACATATGCACATACCCTAACATGAAATTATATTCCTAATAAATTCAGTCATCCCCTGAAGGAAGCAATCCCATTTTGGTTTTTTTTCAGTTACTGAATCTAGCATAGGATCTAGGAATAGAGAGAAAAAATGCAAACACTCAAGGTCTCCTCTAAAGATTCTGATTTAGCAACTGGAATGGGACCCAGGCATCTACAAGATGAAATGCCCCGTGGATAATATGCCTCAAATACCTAGTTAAAACCGATCATACCCAATAACCTCTAAGTATCCCTTCATGTCTAAGATACCAATTTGTATCAAGAATGTAAGTAATATGAACTTGCATAATCTAAGTCCAAAACTCCAAATTGTGAAGTGATAGACATGCAAATATTTTGAAGTACAAGAAATCCTTAATTTTAAAAAGTTAATATATACAGTCTATGGTCAGAATTGAATTTCTTCCTTTACTGCTCAAACCATACCCAAAATTTTCCTTAGCCAGCAACTCAGATGGCAAGGATTCATTTTTAAAAAACGATTTTTTAAATTTATTGGAGTATAGTTGATTTACAATGCTGTGTTGTTTCTGCTGTACAGCAAACTGTATCAGTTATACATATACATATGCCCTCTATTTCTTTAGATTCTTTTCCCATATAGATCATTCAAGGGTACTAAGTAGAGGTCCCTGTGCTACACAATAGGTCCTCGTGAGTTATCTGTTTTATAAAAAGTAGTATGTATATGTGAGCCCCAACCTCCTGGTTTATCCCTCCCTCTCCCCTTATTCCCTGGTCACCATAAGTTTGTTTCATGACTCTCTACCTAACTTCATTCCTTAGAAACTCAACCTCTTCATTATTCTGCCACTATGACATAGATTTAACTATCTATTAACCACTATGATTGGATCCCCTGATTTTGGTAGTTCCAATGAATCCTTGAATTTCTTTGATCTTTTTCCTTACCCTACTTTTGCAGAAGCTACAGTATTCCACTTGAAAGTAAAGATTAATAACTTCAGCTAATCCCATAACTCATCCACTTTTTTTTCTTTTATTTACCAGTTGCATTTGAAGTTCAAAATGTCAAGATGGATGTTTAAGCTTCCAATTCAGAATAAACATTGTTGAATCTTTGTTTATCCCTTGGACATTTTAAGTTCTAAGGCAGTACAGTTCAAATTTTCAGGGGAGGAAAACATGAAATACTGTCATTATGATATTTAAAAGGCCACTGGCTTCTGGATGATTGAGAAACCAAAGAACCATATGAGCAGTAGCTTATTGCCCAACTTCTTTTGTATTACAATGTGTTTCCTATTTCAAATCAACATTGTTTTAATATGACTCTGCATATATTATTCAGTAAGTCCATTGTTGGTAGAGTTGGCAAAAGCTAATATACAGGAAAATAAATGGAAATTTGAGCATGAATACCTGTTCCAAGGAGGATTAATCATTGTCTCCTCCATCATAGGCAGTGTCCATGTAACAACTTGCCTTGATCTCTTTTGTTCCCTGAGTAATTAATGGAATGTCAATATTCAAAATAGTGCCTGATACACAATAAGTACCCCATTGAATGAATAAATGACAAGAAGCTCCATTTGCTACTTGATATCTCATGGTCAAGTGTTTGTTCTCTGCTGGGACCCAGTAACAAACCATGAGTGGCTATTTTTCAGAAGGGTGAAAGCTACTTATTACTTGATGAAGACAGCTTTGTTCTAAAAACTTTACGATGACTTTTTCCTCCAAGGTTTCGGCTCAGTTCAGTCCAGTTGCTCAGTTGTGTCCAACTCTTTGTGACCCCATGCACTGCAGCACGCCAGGCCTCCCTGTCCTGGAGTTTACCCAAACTCATGTCCATTGAGCTGGTGATGCCATCCAACCATCTCATCCTCTGTTGTCCCCTTCTCCTCCTGCTTCAATCTTTCCCAGCATCAGGGTCAGGACTGATCTCCTTTAGAATGGACTGGTTGGATCTCCTTGCTGTCCAGGGGACTTTGAAAAGTCTTCTCCAACACCACAGTTCAAAAGCATCAATTTTCAGCACTTAGCTTTCTTTATAGTCCAACTCTCACATCCATACATGACTACTGGAAAAACCATAACCTTGAATAGACAGACCTTTGTTGGCAATGTCTCAGCTTTTTAATATGCTGTCTAGGTTGGTCATAACTTTCCTTCCAAGGAGTAAGTGTCTTTTAATTTCATGGCTGCAGTCACCATCTGCAGTGATTTTGGAGCCCCCCAAAATAAAGTCTGTTGGTCTACCACAGACATGTGGAACATCATAGTGTCTGTTCATTCATAAAGGCAAAGGGATAGACGTGGTTACATCTTACAGTCTTACAGCTGGAAATTCTTCTTTTACTTTGGACAACACTCAAAGCAAGCAGCCTTCAAGGCATAAGTTTGAAGTAGCACATCCAAATGTAATGCACAATGCTATCATGACCTAAAGTGGTTCTTCTTAACAGGAGAAGGTACAAGAGGCACAGTCTTTCACATTAAAGAGGAAGCAAGGGCTGAAACTTTCAAAGCAAGGCTGATCTCACAGATCTTGATGACTACCCTGTTTTATTTTCAACTAATTCACCCACTCAGCTCAAAGCATTGAGATGTCAATTGCTAAGAGTTAAACTGGGCCCCATGAATGGTCTTTTCATTGCCCCTTGGCTCACTCATGACAGAAAAAAGTGCCATCAAGAACCTTGAAGAGATTCCCTCCATATGCTTACCACAGTCTAGTCCAAGCAGACTGTCTCTGCCCCCAATCTGCAGAAATCCACCTAATATAGCCTGAACTTGCTCTTACCCTTGTCTCTTAATGGAGTGTAATATATCAGTTCTATTCTGTCAGTTTGTCTCCTCCTCTATAGTCATCCCAACAAATCCATAGTTACTACATAATAGACAAAAGGCACCGTGAAGTAGAAATTCTACCCAGAGAAATTTCCAGTATTCTCATATACTGAGTATAAAAGTCTGATGAATCTTTTTTTTTTTTTTTTTGACCATGAATTTCCCTGGGAGATGGTTTTGGTGATAGATTAAGGAAGGCTTTAAAATTATAATAGCATAATCTTCATTTTTTCTGAATTTCCAGAGTCTTCTATACCCTTATAATTAGTTTTAGACACATGAAAATTTTAAAAAGATGGGGGGAAAGTGCTATTCTGCAACTCAACACTATTTTTATAATAATTCACTCATGGCCAACCATGGTCCAGGTTCTACATTCAGGCGTCTACTTATGACCAAGGGGGTCTTTTGGTTTGTAGAAGCTGGAAGGAATCATTCTTTCCTCCCATCTACCTATTTACTCCCAGATAAAATCCTGCAAAATCAGGCTTGACATTTTGCAATGAATTATCCCCAGGTTTGTTTATCATAGGCAGTTGATGACCAGACATGCCAGTTGACCAACAATCAGGAGTTTCCTGAAATTTGGGACTCTCAGAGCTAAAATGAAAACAGTCTCAGGAAAACTGGGACAAGCTGGAAACACTAGCTCCTATCTACCTTCTCAGCCGTGATTTAGAAAATCACCTCTGACAGATTCTCACTACGAAATTGATCAAATAAATTTCACGAATTAATGTTACCAGGCAAGTACAGCTAAACTTTGACATTACAGGATCATTTCTGAAGTGACCTTTGCAGGTTCCATGCATGCATGCATACTAAGTTGTTTCGGTTGTGTTCTCAGTTCAATTCAGCTGCTCAGTCGTGTCCGAATCTTTGCGACCCCATGAATCACAGCACACCAGGCCTCCCTGTCCATCACCAACTCCCGGAGTTCACTCGGACTCATGTCCATCGAGTTGCTGATGCCATCCAGCCATCTCATCCTCTATTGTCCCCCTCTCCTCCTGCCCCTAATCACTCCCAGCATCCCAGTCTTTTCCAATGAGTCAACTCTTTGTATGAGGTGGCCAAGTATTGGAGTTTCAGCTTCAGCATCAGTCCTTCCAATGAAAACCCAGAACTGATCTCCTTTAAAATGGACTAGTTGGATCTCCTTGCAGTCCTAGGGACTCTCAAGAGT
>SJYX01019909.1:90294-107881 GCA_006410675.1 Oreotragus oreotragus
CCTCTTGCAACACCTACCATTTTACTTGGGTTTCTCTTACCTTGGGCGTGGGTTGTCTCTTCATGGCTGCTCCAGCAAAGCACAGCTGCTGCTCCTTACCTTGGATGAGGGGTATCTCCTTACCAAGCAATCCGAGGAACAGGGGCTGCGCAGGCGCAGGAGGGCCTAGAGGAGCTGTCCCACCTTGAAGGTCAGGAACTGCGGCGGTAAGGAGATACCCCTCCTCTCATCCCATAATACCCATTATATGTATAGAGGGGCAAATTCAAACAATCAAAAAAAAAAAAAAGATAAAACATGATAATTTCTGATCAATTGTCATATCATTGAATTCATTCAATTTAAAGTAAACATAACTGGGTAAAATGTATGGATTTTTTAACCAATTATTTTTCTAACCTAATACAAAGACTGTTAAGTTGCAAATTAATGCTATTAACTTTATCATCAAGAATTCCCACCTGCCTATAATGTGCCCTGAATGTGCATTCTATGCATCTTTTCTATATGATAATATTGTTATATGCTTTCCAGTTTGCCAGCCATTGTCTTCATTATCTTATTTGAATCATACAAGTCTATGGAGTCGACTGGTAGGTTATTTTTACCTGATTCTATAGGTGAATTAACTGAGGTCTGAAGAAACAGAGTCATTTGCTTTGATTGACTCATTCAACTTGTAAGTAGCAGAGCGGAGCTGGAATGCAGATTTTTTCCTGGCTCAAATATTCTCTACTCTATGAGAATAAGATTTCAACTCTTCCACCTTCAAAAGTCAATATTCTTTCTATCCCTTGAACTGCATTAATTAGCTGGAAACCTAAACCAACTAGCCATATGTCTGGAGTGATCAGAAGCTAAGAAACCACTGGGTGGGGATATGGGAAATGGGATTCAAGCACTGAAAAAAGGACCAGAATAGATGATCCTTAAGGCATAATCAGAGTCTGAAATGCTATCATCAGCTCAATGACAAAAATAAATATGCTTCTTTCCATTTTGTTGAGGTAACTTTTTAAAGTTTTTCAGCCTGTTTCTTTTCTTTTGTTCTTTGCACTTGATTTTCCTGTGAGGCAAATAAAGACAGATTCAAGGACTTAGATATGGAAAAAGCTTGGATTAACATAGCAAAGACACTAGTATTGGCCATTCCCAGGAATCTATAAACAAATTGGGAAGATTTGGGAATTTTGTGTCATCATCTCTTGTTCATAGTCACCATCTGCCTCAGGGCCCCTACCCTCCTGGATACAAAGGCAATAGACTCATAGAAGAATTTTGTCATTATGACTAAAGGGTAAAGGAAGGGTTACTTAACAGTGCTTTATTGTCACAAGAAAACACAGGAGGAAAGAGAGAGTTGATATTAGAAGAACCTTCTATTCAGTGTTTTCTAAATACTAAATGGTAATATTTCCTTGGACAAAATTTCTACCACTAAAATAGAGTATACCTGGGACACTAGAATAGCTTTTAACAGCTACTATGAATTTATATCTATGTGTATGGACATGGGGTATGTCTAGGGCTGTATGGGTTTTTCCTTCTCCAGACAAATAAGTTATCAGATGGAAGCATTAACTGGTTTGAAAAGATACAAACCAACTTTCTAAATAAGTTGCTATTCTCTAAATGTCCACTATGATCATGAAAACAACTAAGGTTTAGGATATCAGGTCTGAAAAAGAAAATTTCTTAAATCTGGGAAAGACATATTCAAGAGGAGCAGTAACTCTGTCCAGGAAGGGAAGAAATAATCTCTCCCAGAAAATGTGAAAAGGGTAAGTCAGAATGCCAACAAGGAGTATTGGGTAAGAACAATGGAAGGCTCCAGACGTGTTGAGGAAATCAGTGACCACTGAGCTATATGGTGGGAGGAGAGGAAATCTGCAAAAATATCCAGTTCTTTATTCATTTTTCCAGGTGTAAATAAAGTCAATGTCTAGACAACTCTGCATTTAGAGCTGGCTCCTATTTTAACATGATTATAGATATTGTCATCAAATCTGCCAGATCTCAGAGGCAAAGCCAACCTTAAATATTGTGTTATGGTGAATGAACTGTTACAGAAATTTGAGTATTTCAGCAAAATGTAACTGATCAAAGTAATGCAGGAAACCTTTAAATGGAAATAAACCTAAATCAAAAAGATTAATGCCCTCCAAAATGAAGACATATAGCTTAAAGAAATATCTCCATTATTCATAGATATGTTTCATAATGCATGCATATACACAATAGCTATATTGAATACATCTCTAATTACTAATATGTGCAGGCAACACTTTTCTAATTATAAGATCTGAGCCAGGTTAAGCATAAATATCCTCACAATCACAACTGCAAGATTGACTTTTTAGTACTGCTATATATTTAGTTTACCTTCAGTTTAAAATTATTTTAAATATGGTTTACATTATTTAACTAGAAAGTCTCATTTTATAGTCTTTGCAAATACATCAAGAAAGAAGGGGATGTATCATCAGCAAGCCTTTTCAAATGTACTGTCCTTCTTCAAAGAAACGCAGAATTCCACAGGGAACATTTTTATGTTTAATGTTGCAGTGGAATGAATATTGCTCAGCATGGGAAAATATTATCACATCACATAACCAGAGACACGCAGTTATCAGACGGCACTATAACATCCAGAAGACAACTATTTCTAAAAGATTATTTTTTTCTAAATAGAGCCTAAAGCAAATGAAGAACTATTTATTATCTTAAAACTCAAAGAGTTTCAAACCTTTGCAAATCAAAGCCATGATGAGCTATCACCTCATATCTGTCAGAACAGCTGTCATCAAAAAGACAGAAATAACAAATGTTGGCAAGGATGCACAGAAAAGAGAACCCTCATACACTGTCAGTGGGAATGTAAGTGGGTGCAGGCACTGTGGGAAAGAGAATGGAGGCTTCTCAAAATACTAAAAATAGAACTATCGTGTGACCCATCAATTCCACCCTGGGGTATATTATCAAAAACAAAAAGCACTGATTAGAAAAGATGTATGCACCCAATATTCATAACAGCATTATTCACAACTGCCAAGATATGGAAGTAACCTAAGTGGTTGCATCTTGATACAAAAATAGAGAATGTGATAGAGAGGTGCCTAGGAAGGCAGAGTCCTAAAATGGAGGTTTTTTTAATACCATGTAAATGAACATATATATACGTAATACTTCCACTCATTCATCAAGAAAGACTTGGTGGGTACCTACTCTGTGGTGGGCACTATGCCAGCTAAGGTGTTAGGGTTATAGCTGTGGACCTTCCGCTCTGTTTCTGTGCTCATGAAACTCACATTTCAGTAATGACACTCTCAGTGGGTAGAAAAGGAAATATTAAGTTTAAAGGTACAAACAGTAGGCATAGATAACTCCTCCAGGCAAATGAAAGCTATAAATGTGTTTTTCAGCCTAAAAATAAAAGAAGTGGGCGTGATTATTATAACTATCCTCCCCACTACCAAATTCAGAAAGAGTTAAAAGAGATGGCAGGAGTCAGACAAATGGAAATGAAATTGTCAGCTTTCTTACTAATAAATCTTTACCTTCAGAGCCAGAAGTCTATCCTGGCTCTTCTACTAAATTTGCTAAAATCCCCTCATTCAGCAAGTCTGGACTGGGATAACCAATTTACAAGGGAGCTTGGATTAGTGGAGACATTTCCCTCAATCATTACCTTCTTCTATTCATCTGGCTCAAAGAAATCCAGCTTCAGTGATGAGGGACAGTGACAGAAATAGTCTCTAGATCTTTCTCTAGAAGGCAGACCACAGACCTCTCCCAGGTAACTTTATCTGAGAAAGGCAGAAGAATGGTGGGCTGACCCCTATGCGCAGGCAAATAAGAAAAGGGAAAGAACCAAAAAGAAGCTGAGACTTTTCCCAGTCTCACAAATTAAATATCACTGTTCTTCCCTTGGTAAGAACCGAGGACTGGGCAGGGAGATAGAGTAAAGGATTCCTCTACCAAAGTTCCCATATAGAAACTCCCTGAAAAAAGATGCAGCTGACTGTCGAGTCTGTGATTAAATTTAATGTGAAAAAACAATTACACAGAAGAAAAGTTGTTTTTGAAAACTAGGTGACAGATGAGAACCTTGAGTCCCAGAGAAGCCACTCGAGTTCATGAGTATGAAACTGGTCTCCAAATCCAAGTTAAGAAAATGGTATTTGTCTCAGATAGAAAATTCAAAAAGGAGTAATTAGTGTGGTTCTGGAGAGGTGACTAGAAAGTTAAAGATTCATTTGGGGCTTATTTTAATAATAATGAGAAAGGGGAAACAACAGTATTAAAGAATAATGTATTAATATCCAGGACAAGATGTCCAGACACAGGTTAACATAAAAACCTATCACATACACACAAACCTATCACAAGAAAGACATTAAATATAAGGGACTCTTATAGTTTTTCTACTAAAATACACACTTTAGAGCTAAGATATCTAGAGAGAAAGCAATTATTAATCAGTTTTAATTGTTCAATTTATTAAATCGATCATAGAATAATAGTTTTCTGTTATTTGTCCTGAAAATTAAATCACCACATATGAAAAATTANGGATGTTCACCAAACTTATTGTGATAATCGTTTGATGATGTTTGTAGTTTTGTTTAATGGAAGGAACAATGTTCATATCTATTATTAGAGATACAATTTAATAATTTAAGTTTCAGAAAACCAAAAATAAAGCACATTGTCTGTGTAAGGTGGTCTCCCAATAGCTCAGCTGATAAAGAATCCGCCTGCAATGCAGGAGACCCTGGTTCGATTCCTGGGTCGAGAAGATGTCCTGGAGAAGGGATAGGCTACCCACTCCAGTATTCTTGGGCTTCTCCGGTGGCTCAGCTGGTAAAGAATCTGTCTGCCATGTGGCAGACCTGGGTTCAATCCCTTGGTTGGGAAGATCCCCTGGAGAAGGGAAGGGCCCCATGTATAGTCCATGGGGTTCGAAAGAGTAGGACAGGACTAAGCAACTTTCACTTTTACTTTTTTTTTTTCCTGTGTAAGGTAAGACATTGTGGGAAAGAAAATTCACATTGGCATTTTATTTATATTGAATTAACGGAATTTTAAGATGTTTAGATATAGGATTCCAATGTTTCAGCTATTCATGACATTTACTTATCTTTTAGCAGTAAATTTAACTGAAAAATAAAATAATTTTTTGGCCATTTCAATATCTCTTAATATGTTACCTAAAAATGTTATAAGGGCTGTTGAATTATCATTAGCAAGATTCATTTTAAGACAGAAATAATCTTTATTCTGTGTTACTTAAATATATATACTTGAATGATAATTCTGTCTTGATAATTTTATATAAAATTAATACTATTGCTTTCTGATATTTTTCAAAATTAAGGTATAAACTATAAATTTTAACCACCTTTGAAGTAAATAATATTTTGTTGTAAGAATTTAAAATTAGGTTAAATTGGATTACTCTGCTTAAAAAGATATTTGTTAAAGTACAGGTATTTCTGGAAAAAATGAAACATCACCATTGGCTTAATTTCCTTTTTCTTGATAAATCAATTTTATTCAGGTTTAATTTATGAACCACAAAATGCACCCATTACTTCTGTGTTCACACTGTTTAAAAATTGTAACATACATGGTATTTGTCTCAGATAGAAAATTCAAAAAGGAGTAATTAGTGTGGTTCTGGAGAGGTGACTAGAAAGTTAAAGATTCATTTGGGGCTTATTTTAATAATAATGAGAAAGGGGAAACAACAGTATTAAAGAATAATGTATTAATATCCAGGACAAGATGTCCAGACACAGGTTAACATAAAAACCTATCACATACACACAAACCTATCACAAGAAAGACATTAAATATAAGGGACTCTTATAGTTTTTCTACTAAAATACACACTTTAGAGCTAAGATATCTAGAGAGAAAGCAATTATTAATCAGTTTTAATTGTTCAATTTATTAAATCTATCATAGAATAATAGTTTTCTGTTATTTGTCCTGAAAATTAAATCACCACATATGAAAAATTATGTGCAGTGTCTTTAAACTAATTTATTTATATATACACTATCATAAAGGAGCAAGAGGAAAATAAAAGACAAAATTTCTCTGAATCTCCCCCTTCTCACTGATTATGCTCATTTTCCCATGGGTTGATAGCCAATCACTCCATTGCAATGGAGTTTTTTAAAGGACTGAGTGAACCTACAGGTGTAAAATATTTCCAAAATGAAATCCTGGTATCCACATCAACTAGTTTTGTATCTGTACAACCAGGCAGTCACTATTTCCTGCTTTGTCTCTCTATTCAGAAGAGCAATCATTAGAAGATGAAGTAAAAATATGGGTTGAGGAATAGAAGAAGAAAAATTCTGTAAAATGCTTTTCCCATACAGCTGCTTCTGTTCATTGAGTTTAAAATGATAACTAACTTGAAACTTCTGGTTACTTGATTGGTAAGTTGAAATCCAACATTAATTAATCAGTCATCTAACATATGCCAACTAATAGCCAAAATGACTAAAATTTCTAGGATAATTATAAAATTGACTCAAAATTGGTCACAAAGAACAAAATCAGATCTCTAGCTTTGAAAGTATGCTTGCCCACTGAATTAAACTCCAGCCTTAAACATCTGATGAAACATATGATGAAACAGTTAACAGAGTGATATTAACATTAATAACCCCAGAATGCAATGTAAATACAGAATATTTGACAGGTCAGAATTGGGAATAAGGATTCTTTAGCAAAATAGGAAAATGTTAATAATCAGCAATTTCAGTAAGACTCTTGGGATGGTTTTCTCTAGGGGAACTGATTGGTTTTACTGTCCCATGAAGACCTTGTTTCTCTCTGTGAGACTGACATCTCATCATTCAAATGGATTGATATACTTCTCAAAAACAGACAACCCCAGATAATGAGCATTATACTTCAAATAGGACTATAGATAGTGATTATTTTCCAAAAATCCCGCATCTGACGTCATCCACAAACACACCCTTGAGGTTTTACACATTTCTGAGCTATCTGCAAGAAACTCTTGCACATATAATTCCAGGCACATTGTGGAACCAGCAGTCTGTCTTTGTATATTGTAACCATGAAGAACTCAAACCTCAGTCTCATACAGGCTTGAGTTTGACTCCTGGTACGCTACTCACATAGCTATATGAGCTTACACAAGTCACTTTAAGTCTCTCAACCTCAGTGTACTCATCTTTTTAAAATTTTTATAATTGAATTGTATTTAACTTACAATATTATATTAGTCTCAGGAGTAGAATATAATGGCTCAACATTTTATAGATAATTCAAAATTATTTCAGAACTGTTAACTATACTCCCTGTGTTGTCCATTTCATCTGGTGACTCATTCTATAACTGGTGGTTTGTACCTCTCAGTCTTCTTCATCTATTTGCCCACTCTCGTGCCCCCTCCTTTCTGGGAAGCACAAGTTTGTTCTCTGTATCTAGGAATCTCTTTCTGTTTTGTTACACGTTAGCTTGCTTTTATAGATTCCTCATGTAAGTGACCCCTGGAAAAGGAAATGGCAACCCACTCCAGTATTCTTGTCTGGAGAATTCCATGGACAGAGGAGCCTGGAAGAGAAAGGGGACCAGTCTATAGAGGACCAGTCTATAGGGTCATAAAGAGTTGGACACGACTAAAGTGACTTAACACGCACGCACATATAAGTGAAAATATACAGTATTTGGTTTTATCCGACTCATTTCACTAAACATACCTTCTGGGTCCATTCATGTTGCTGCAAATTTAATTTTAATTTGCATACAAAAGATTTAATTCTTTTGTATGGCTGAGTAATATTCTATTATATACGTATAACATATGTGTTTATGCATATACACATATATGTACACACGTGTGTGTGTGTATCTGTGTGTGTGTGTGTGTGTGTGTGTGTGTGTGTGTGTGTGTGTGTGTATCTCTCTCCATGGACTTTCAGCTTATTTCCATATCTTGGCATTTTTAAATAATGTTGCCATGAACACTGGGGTGCAAATTTCTTTTCAGATCTGTGTTTCTGTTTTCTTCAGATAGAACAGAATTGTTGGATCATACGGTAGTTCTGTTTTTCCTTTTTTTTCTTGAAAATATATACTTTTTTCCATAAGGCTGCACCAATTTACATTCCCAGTGCACAAGGGTTCCCTTTTATCCATATCCTTATCAACACTTATTTCTTGTCTTTTTGATGATAGCCATTCTGACATGTGAAGGGTGATATCTCACTGTGGTTTTGATTTGCATTTCCCTGATTACCAGTGATGTTGACCTTCTTCTCATGTGTCTGTTGGCCATCTGTATGTCTTCTTTGGAAAAATGCCTATTTAGGCCCCCTGCCGATTTTTTAGCAAATTTTTTGATGTTGAGTTTTTAAAATTCTTTGTATATTTTGTGTGGTGACTCCTTATCGGACATACCATTTGCAAATATTTTCCCTTGTTCAGTAGGTTGCCTTTCATGCATGTTGTTGATAGTCTCCTTCATTGTGTAAAAGTTTTTTAGTTTGCCATGATCTCACTTATTTTTGCATTTGTTGCCATTGTCTGAAGACATAGATGCGAAAGTATATTAAGGCTGATGTCAAAGAGCAGACTACCTACATTTTCTTCTGGGAGTTTTATAGTTTTAGGTATTATATTTAAGTCTTTAACCCATACTGAGTTAATATTTGTATGTGGTGTGAGAAAGTTTGATTCTTTAGTTTATGTTTTGTTGTTGTGGTGGGTTTTTTTTTGTGTGTGTGTGTGTAGCTCTTTTATTAAATACACAAACTGAAATGAAAGCTTGAAAGTTTTTTCCCATGGAATATTTTGTGGGAATTAGAAGAAAACTACCTAATTAAGGTATTTCAAGTTATGTACCTATATTAGGAATTTCTTTAGTGACCCTCTATTTTCTTTAGTGACACAACATAGAATTTTAATTTAATACAATAACTTAATACAATATGGTGCAATTTAAAAATTTTACAAAAGTCTTGCATTAAGTCTGAAAGATGTTTGAAATAATAAGTATTTTTTTACCAATAGCATTTTTCACAGAACTAGAACAACAAAAAAAAGATGCTATAATTTGTGTGGAAACACCACAAACTGTGGAAATTTCTGAAAGAGATGGGAATACCAGACCACTTTACTTGACTTCTGAGAAACCTATATGCAGATCAAGGAGCAACAGTTAGTACCAGACATGGAACAATGGACTGGTTCAAAATTGGAAAAGGAGTATGTCGAAACTGTATATTGTCACTGTGCTTATTTAACTTATATGCAGGTTACATTATGTGAATTGTCAGGCTGGAAGAAGCATAAGCTACTGTCAAAATTGCCAGCAGAAACATCAGTAACCTCAGATATGCAGATAACACCAACCTAATGGCAGAAAGTGAGGAGAACTAAAGAGCCTCTTGAAGAAGGTGAAAAAAGAGAGTGAAAAAGTTGGCTTACAACTCAACATTCAAGAAACTAAGATGATGGAATCCAATCCCATTAGTTCATGGCAAATACATTGGGGAAAAAATTGAAACAGTGTCAGATTTATTTTCTTGGGCTCCAAAATCACTGCAGACAGTGACTGCAATCATGAAATTAAGACACTTGCTCCTTGGAATAAAAACTATACCAAACCTAGACAATGTATTAAAAAGCAGAGACATCACTTTGCCAACAAAGATCCGTGTAGTCAAAGCTATGGGCAGTAGTCATGTATGGATGTGAGAGCTGGACCATAAAGAAGGCTGGGTGCTGAAGAACTGGTACTTTTGAACTGTGGTGCTGGAGAAGACTCTTGAGAATCCCTTGGACTGCAGGGAGATCAAGCCAGTCAATCTTAAAGGAAATCAGTTCTGAATATTCACTGGAAGGACTGATGCTGAAGCTCCAATATTTTGGCTACCTGATGTGAAGAGCTGACTTATTGGAAAAGACCTTGATGCTGGAAAAGACTGAGAGCAAGAGAAGAAGGGGAAACAAAGGATGAGATGTTAGATGGCATCATCTACTCAACAGACGTGAGTCTGAGCAAACTCCAGGAGACAAGGAGGTACAGAGAAGCCTAGCATGCTACAGTTCATGGGGTCACAAAGAGTCAGCTGTGACTAAACAATAGCAACAATGGAAACACAGAAGACCTTGAGTAGCAAAAACAATCTTGAGAAAAGGAAAAGGAGTTAGAGGAACAAGGCTCCCTGACTTCAGACTATACTACACAGCTACAGTAATCAAGACAATATGGTACTAGCACAAAAATAGAAATATAGATCAATGGAACAAGACAGAAAGCCCAGAGATATGCCCACACACGTAGAGTCACCTAATCTATGACAAAGGCGACCAGAATATACAGTGGAGCAGAGACAGCCTCTTCAATAAGTGGTGCTGGGCAAACTGGATAGTTACATGTAAAAGAATGAAATTAGAACAATCCCTAACACCATCCACAAAGATAAACTCAAAACGGATTAAAGACCTAAATGTAAGACCAGAAAGTATTAAAAATAAAAAACTCTTAGAGGAAAACATAGGCAGAACACTCCTTGACATAAATCGCAGCAAGGTCTCTTTTGACCCACCTCCTAGAGTAATGAGAATAAAAACAAAAATAAATGCCACCTAATTGAGCTTTAAAACTTTTGCACAGCAAAGGACACCTTAAACAGTTTGATTCTTTGCATGTAGCTGGGCTTCCTTGGTGGAACAGATGGTAAAGAATTTGCCTTCAATGCAGGAGACCACAGTTCAATCCCTGGGTTGGGAAGATCCCCTGGAGAAGGAAATAACAACCCACTTCAGTATTTTTGATTGGAGAATTCTATGGACAGAGGAGCCTGGCGGGCTACAGTCTCAGTTCAGTTCAGTTCAGTTCAGTCGCTCAGTCATGTCCGACTATTTGAGACCTCTTGAATCGCAGCACGCCAGGCCTCCCTGTCCATCACCATCTCCCAGAGTTCACTCAAACTCACGTCCATCGAGTTGGTGATGCCATCCAGCCATCTCATCTTCTGTCGTCCCCTTTTCCTCCTGCCCCCAATCCCTCCCAGCATCAGAGTCTTTTCCAATGAGTCAACTCTTCACGTGGGGTGGCCAAAGTACTGGAGTTTCAGCTCCAGCATCATTCCTTCCAAAGAAATCCCAGGGCTGATCTCCTTCAGAATGGCCTGGTTGGATCTCCTGGCAGTCCAAGGGACTCTCAAGAGTCTTCTCCAACACCACAGTTCAAAAGCATCAATTCTTTGGCGCTCAGCTTTCTTCACAGTCCAACTCTCACATCTATACATGACCACTGGTAAAACCATAGCCTTGACTAGATAGACCTTTGTTGGCAAACTAATGTCTCAGCTTTTGAATATGCTATCTAGGTTTTGTCATAACTTTCCTTCCAAGGAGTAAGCGTCTTTTAATTTCATGGCTGCGGTCACCATCTGCAGTGATTTTGGAGTCCCCAGAAATAAAGTCTGACAGTTTTTCCACTGTTTCCCCATCTATGCTACAGTCTATGGGGTTACAAAGAGTAAAACATGGCTGAAGCAACTTAGCAGGCACACACATCCACAAAGAGACAGTACTGTCCCCATTCTTACCTTTATCATAGATTAATTGACTGTATATATATGGGCTTATTTCTGGGTTCTCTCTTCTGTTTCATTGATTTATGAATGTGCCAGTACTATACAGTATTTTGATAACTATTGCCTGTAGTGTAGTTTGAAGTCAGGGAGTATGATACGTCCTGCTTTGGCCTTATCTCTCAAGATTATTTTGGCTATTTGAGGTCTCTCGTAGTTCCATACAAATTTTAGGGATATTTGTTCTAATTCTCTCAAAATGTCATGGACATTTTGATAAGGATTGCATTAAATTGGTATATTGCTTTTGGTAGTATAAACATTTTAACAATGTCAATTCTTCCAATCCATGAATACAGCATATCTTTCCATTTATTTGCATCATCTTCAATTTATTTCATCAAAGTCTTAAAGTGTTTAGAGTATGTCTTTTACCTCCTTGTTTAAATTGATTTCTATATATTTATTCTTTTCAGTGGAACTCTAAATGTGAATGTTTTCTTGATAATGATTTCTGATACGTCAGTATTAGTGCATAGAAATGCAACAGATTTCTGTGCATTAATTTTGTATCCTGAAACTTTACCAAATTCATTTATTAATTCTAATAAGTTTTCAGTGGAGTCTTTAGGAATTTCTTTTAATAGTATAATGTCATCTGAAAACAGTGACAGTTTTGTTTCTTCCTTTCCAGTTTGGATGCCTTTTGTTGACAGGTTCCGGCTATGGCTGGGATATCCAATAGTATTTTTAATAAAGATGGCAAGAATGTGTATTCTTATCTTGTTCCTGATCTTAGAGAAAAAGCTTTTAGCTTTTCACCATTGATTATGACGTAAACTATAGGACTGTCATAACTGATCTTCATTATGTTTAAGTATGTTCCCTCTATATGTACTTGTTGTGAGTTTCTATCATAAATGAATGTTGAATTTTATCAAAAGCATTTTTTTCACCTATTGAGATTTTCATGCCATTTTTATTCTTCACTTTGTTAATATGGTATATAACATTGATTGCTTTGTGGTACTGAGCCATCCTTATATTCCTGGAATAATTCCCACTATGAACTTTCCAACGCATTGTTCAATTCAGTTTGCTAATATTTTGGTGAGGATTTTTGTACCTATGTTCATCAGGGATATTAGCCTTTGATTTTCTTTTATATGCAGTATCTTTGTTTGGTATTAGTATCAGAGTAATGCTGACCTCATAGGATGAGTTTGGAATTACACTCTCCTCAATTTTTTGGAATACTTTAAGAAGGATAGGTATCAATTCTTATGTTTGGTAGAATTACTCTGTGAGGCTAGCCAGTCCTGGTCATAAGTGCTGCTGTGTTTTCAAAAACAATTAAGGAGGCTCATTTTCCTGATATTGGTTCCTAGGGCTGAGGTGCCCAATATGGTGCTCAAACCCTTTGGCTCCTAAGGAAAGACCTCTGAGTTTGTGATAAAATCCCCTCCCACTTTTGAGTTCTCTTCCAGGGATGTGGGTCTTACATGCATGCTCAGTTGCTCAGTCATGTCTGATTCTGCAACCCCATGAACTGCAGCCCGCCAGGCTACCCTGTCCATGGGATTCTCCAGGCAAGAATACTGGAGTCAGTTGCCATTTCCTACACCAGCAGGGGGTGGGTCTTGACTGGATCACAAATCTTCTGCTTCTTACTCATCTCAGTGTGTTTTCTTTATATTCTTAACTGTAGAAGAGCTATTCAACTAAGTTCCAAGTCATTCTCAGAGTTGTTCTTTATGTAGCTATAGTTTTGGTGTCCACGGGGAGAGATGTTTCCCTGTGCCTCAACGGTAAAGAATCCGCCTGCCAGTGCAGAAGATGCGGGTTCGATCTCTGGGTTGGGAAGATCCCTTGGAGAAGGAAATGGCAACCCACTCCACCATTCTTGCCTGGAAAATCCCATGGATAGAGGAACCTGGCGGGCTACAGTGCACGGGATCGCAAAGTGCATGGGACCGCAAAGTGCATGGGATCGCAAAGTACATGGGATCACAAAGTACATGGGATCACAAAGTGCATGGGATCGCAAAGTACATGGGATCACAAAGTACATGGGATCACAAAGTGCATGGGATCGCAAAGAGTCAGACACAACTGAGTGACGAAACAACAACAACAAAACAGAAGGAGGTGAGCTCAGGATCTTCCTCCTCTGCCATCTTGATCTTGCTTCAATGCCTTCATTTTTAAAGTAAGGATAACTTCGTATCTTACACTGCGGATAACTGTATCCTACCTTGCATGACTGATACAAGATTCAAGTTACACAGTGAAAAGCACTTAACACAAATCATGGCACAATGTTCTGTACCACAGGACTTTCTCTGCTAACTAGCAGACAGGGCCAGAGCTAGTCTTCAATAGCCCTTTGTCCCACAAATGCCCTACAATGGGTATTTCATCATCTACGATTTGCCATTTACTCTAGACAACAAAATTAAATCAAAATAAAGAAGTAAAGGTAAAACCTCCAATTATAAAAAGTAGAGGAAATTTTAGGTGAAATAATTATGTGATATCTAAATAGTTGTGAGATTATTGTAAGTGGATTTTTATATTTCTGTAAATCGAAGCTTTTTTATTTTTGACATGAAGAATTCAATTAAAAAGCAAAATCATGACCAGAAATGCTACTTAGATTATGGAAGAATAATAAAACTTACATAATAACCTTCTGATTCTTTTTTTTTTTCCTATTTGCCTCACCTGAGAAAGGTCTAATGCATAGTTCCCTATCATCTGACAGAGCAACTTGTCATATTTTTTTGCTATTCTAGGTCTATTTCTTCTCTGATCCTTTACTCAGTCAGTCATCACCTTCTATTCATTCCCTAGCCATGGTCGAGAATGTATATGTGCTCTAAGTGTGCATATTTCTTTGGACCTCATGCCTCAATTAACGAAGGGAAAATGCTGATAGCAACTCCCTCCTCCCAGTGCCCTCTAATTATAGATAGTTCTGGTCTGACATTGAAACCTCAGTATTTGTGAATTCTGCTTTCAACTAGAATAGTCCTATACTTGTATATATCCTCAAACTTTCTGCTAATTTACTGAACCCTGGAAATATTCCCATTGACAATGGTAGCAAAACAAAAGAACATCTTTCCAGGCCTATAATTGGACTAGATTCAGGAGGCTATGACCTATACATCTCTAGTATCAGAACACCTTCCAGAAAAGCTATGCAGTTAAGCATTTTGCTATTCAGGATTTCTCTAGGAAAAACCTTAAGTAATTAAATCTTCGTGACAAATTAGTTTGTCAGGCAAATATTTTCCTTGAACCATGCATCTTCAATGAGACACCAAAACAGCACCATCAAGGGGAAAACACGGTGATGACATTATAAGAGTGAACCGAAACTCCACCTTACATTTTGTTTCTAGAACTCACCTATTTTCAATAGTATTCTCATAACCGATTCTTTGAGTCCACAAATGTCTTATATCAAATAATCCTACTTTTCCAAAAGCTACTTAGAGCTGGCCCTCAGGAACAATGAAGAGAGTCGTTGGATTCTAGTTGGATTCCAGTCTGGGCTTTTCCACTAACCAATATGCCTTACATACGTCAATCTGCCTCCTTAGACCTCAGATTACTTATGTATAAAAACAGAAGTTAAATAAAGTCAGAAAGGCCTTTTATAGCTCTAATATATTATGGTTCAGTATCATACTTACTTGAATGACACATGAGCAAGGGCTAAAATTAAAATGGCATGTCTGATTTATAGACTCATGAAATGAGAATTGGAAGAGATCTTAAAGATATCTAGAGATCATAAAATCAAACCTTGGCATTGGAAAATGACATATTTGTTTTAAAATGAAAATGTTATGTAATAAACAAATGCAGCCAAATAATCTTAAAATAAAAAGCATATGAGCATATTCTCCATTATTTTGCTTCTGAAAATATCAGAGTGGGGGAGCAAAAAACATGTATCATCCATTATTTCAGAAAAGGAAGCCACCATTTACTTTATGCTTACTGTTTTATGGATATTCTGCTAAGTATTTAACACATTTTTTATTCGATAAGAACAGCTATATGAGATAGATGTTAATATCCCCATATAACTGATTAGGAAAGTGGAGTGCAAAAATATAAAAACATATGTAAGGTTATTCAAACCATTCAAGGCTGTATATTTAACAAGTGGAAATCTAAGAATACTCAAAGCCAGGCCTATTTGAGTCTTAATATTTATGTTCATTTTACTTGGTGACATAACTTGTATAATTTTAAGATTTTCTTGACAGTCTAGCTTTCCCATAAATTCTAGACATGGCCTACTTTTGAAAACCAGAGAAGAGGAGATTCATCTTAGATGAGGCAAATGTCACTGCATTTCATTTCATTTGATTGTTCATTTCCCCTTTGGAAGTATAAACCAGTTCACAGGGAAAATAGTCTAATAATAAAACTCCCCCATTTCAAGAGTATAAAACTTCCCTCACTTCAAGGCTATAACTGTTTCTGTAATAGCTACTCTAAGTATATTAAAATTGCTTGAAATTGCTTTACTTTTACCCTTAATCGGTTATCATTATAATAATCTTGGAATTTCAGAGTTATGTCAGAATGCTTATAATAGAAAACCATAAAGGGCATAAAAACCAGTAAGACTCCACATTTTAAATGTAAAGGACATGGGTTCAATTCCTGTTGGGGAACTAAAAGCACACATGCCACTCAGCATGGCCAAATAATAATATAAAATAAAATGAAGGTGGAGAGGCATAAAGCCAAAAACTTTAACTGCAGGAGATTCATACGTATATTTTACTGCAGTCCTGTATTTATTATTTTTATTTGGCATGTACTAACAGCTCAAACTACCATACAATTGCATTCATCTCACATGCTAGTAAAGTAATGCTCAAAATTCTTCAAGCCAGGCTTCAGCAATACGTGAACCGTGAACTTTCAGATGTTCAAGCTGGTTTTAGAAAAGGCAGAGGAACCAGAGATCAAATTGCCAACATCTGTTGGATCATGGAAAAAGCAAGAGAGTTCCATAAAAACATCTATTTCTGCTTTCTTGACTATACCAAAGCCTTTGACTGTGCGGATCACAATAAACTGTGGAAAATTCTGAAAGAGATGGGAATACCAGACCACCTGACCTGCCTCTTGAGACCTATAGGCAGTTGAGGAAGCAACAGTTAGAACTGGACATGGAACAACAGACTGGTTCCAAATAGGAAAATGAGTACGTCAAGGCTGTATATTGTCTCCCTGCTTATTTAACTTACATGCAGAGTACATCATGATAAACACTGGGCTGGAAGAAGCACAAGCTGGAATCAAGATTGCCAGGAGAAATATCAATAACCTCAGATGTGCAGATGACACCATCCTTATGGCAGAAAGTGAGGAGGAACTCGAAAGCCTCTTGATGAAAGTGAAAGAGGAGGGTAAAAAAGTTGGCTTAAAGCTCAACATTCAGAAAACGAAGATCATGGCATCTGGCCCATCACTTCATGGGAAACAGATGGAGAAACAGTGGAAACAGTGGCAGACTTTATTTTTTTTGAGGCTCCAAAATCACTGCAGCCATGAAATTAAAAGAAGCTTACTCCTTGGAAGAAAAGTAATGACCAACCTAGATAGTATATTCAAAAGCAGAGATATTACTTTGCTGACTAAGGTCCGTCTAGTCAAGGCTATAGCAACCCACTCCAGTGTTCTTGCCTGGATAACCAAGGGACGGGGGAGCCTCATGGACTGCCATCTATGGGGTCGCACAGAGTCAGACACGACTGAAGCAACTTAGCAGCAGCAGTCAAGGCTATGGTTTTTCCTGTGGTCATGTATGGATGTGAGAGTTGGACTGTGAAGAAGGCTGAGCACCGAAGAATCGATGATTTTGAACTGTGGTGTTGGAGAAGACTCTTGAGAGTCCCTTGGACAGCAAGGAGATCCAACCAGTCCATTCTGAAGGAGATCAGCCCTGGATGTTCTTTGGA
>SJYX01019909.1:108165-160381 GCA_006410675.1 Oreotragus oreotragus
TGATGCTGGGAGGGATTGGGGGCAGGAGGAGAAGGGGACGACCGAGGATGAGATGGCTGGATGGCATCACTGACTCAATGGACATGAGTTTGAGTGAACTCTGGGGGCTGGTGATGGACAGGGAGGCCTGGCGTGCTGCGATTCATGGGGTTGCAAAGAGTCGGATACAACTGAGTGACGGGACTGAACTGCAGAGCACAAACCATATAGTCCTCAAAATATCTCTGATCATGTGTGGAGTAAAAGAAATTTCTATTTTTGTTTACAATCCTCTTAAGTCTATGCCATTTCTTCCTAAGTATGAGGCTATTCAGAGAATAAGAAATATAAGTAAAATTATATCTGGCCTTGGACTACAAAAGTCAACAGATGTTATAGTGGAGAATATCAATTTCATATAACTATATCTCAAGAACAAATTATATTAAGGTATTTCTAAATGAAAAACTGAGGGATTAAACCTAGGTTTTGATAGTAGAGCCACCCTTGGATATTTTAATGTCCATAACTAAATAAAGTGATTAATATAATGCATATATATGTAATACATATAGCATAAATACATGCACACACACATATATCCATATACATGTATAAGTATGTTAGAAAGTTAATAAGACTAAATAAAACACATGCAAACACAAATACCCTTAAGTCAGTCCAGTTCAGTAGCTCAGTCATGTCTGACTCTGCGAACCTAAGAACTGCAGCACCCCAGGCTTCCCTGTTCATCACCAACTCCCAGAGCCTACTCAAAACTCATGTCCATCGAGTCAGTGACACCATCCAACCATTTCATTCTCTGTCATCCCCTTCTACTCCTGGCTTCAATCNCTATTGAGAGTCCCTTGGACTGCAAGGAGATCCAATCAGTCCATTCTGAAGGAGATCAGCCCTGGGATTTCTTTGGAAGGAATGATGCTAAAGCTGAAACTCTAGTACTTTGGCCACCTCATGCGAAGAGTTGACTCATTGGAAAAGACTCTGATGCTGGGAGGGATTGAGGGCAGGAGGAGAAGGGGACGACAGAGGATGAGATGGCTGGATGGCATCACTGACTCAATGGACATGAATCTGAGTGAACTCTGGGAGTTGGTGATGGACAGGGAGGCCTGGTGTGCTGCGATTCTTGGGGTCGCAAAGAGTCGGATACAACTGAGAGACTGAACTGAACTAAACGGAAGTTGGTCATAGCTTTTCTTCCAAGGAGCAAGCATTTTTTAATTTCATGGCTGAAGTCACCATCTGCAGTGATTTTGGAGCCCCCCAAAATAAAGTCTGTCACTGTTTCCATTGTTTCCCCCTCTATTTCCCATGAAGTGATGGGACCAGATACAATAATCTTAGCATTTTTAAGCCAGGTTTTTCACTCTCCTCTTTCACCTTTATCAACAGGCTCTTTAGTTCCTCCTAGCTTTCTGCGATAGGGTAGTGTCTTCTGCATATGTGAGGTTATTGATATTTCTCCCGGCAATCTTGATTCCAGCTTGTGCTTCTTCCAGCCCAGCGTTTAATGGTGTACTCTGCATATAAGTTAAATAAGCAGGGTGACAATATACAGCCTTGATGTACTCCTTTTCCTATTTGGAACCAGTCTGTTGTTCCATGTTCAGTTTTAACTGTTGCTTCTTGACCTACATACAAATTTCTCAGGAGGCAGGTCAAGTGGACTGGTATTCCTATCTCTTTCAGAATTTTCCAGTTTGTTGTGATCCACACAGTTAAAGCTTTTTGGCAATACATGTTAGTCAATAAAGCAGAAGTTGATGTTTTTCTGGAATTCTTTCACTTTTCCTATGATCCAATGGATGTTGGCAATTTGTTCTCTGGTTCTCTAATTCAGCTTGAACATCTGGAAATTCTCAGTTCATGTACTCTTGAAGCCTAGCATGAAGAATTTTGAGCATTACTTTGCTAGCATGTGAGATGAGTGCAACTGTGCAGTAGTTTGAGCATTCTTTGGCATTGCCTTTCTTTAGGATTCAAACGAAGACTGACCTTTTCCAGTCCTGTGGCCACTGCTGAGTTTTCCAAATTTGTTGGCATATTGAGTGCAGCACTTTCACTTTCAGCACTTTCCAGCTCAGCTGGAATTCCATCACCTCCACTAGCTTTGTTCATAGTGATCCCTCCTAAGGCCCACTTAACTTTACACTCAGGGTGTCTGGCTGTAGGTGAGTGATCATACCATCGTGGTTATCTGGGTCATGAAGATCTTTTTTGTACAGTTCTTCTGTGTATTCTTGCCACCTCTTCTTAATATCTTCTGCTTCTCTTAGGTCCATACCATTTCTGTCCTTTATTGTGCCCATCTCTCCATGAAAAGTTCCCTTGATATCTCTAATTTTCTTGAAGACATCTCTAGTCTTTCCCATTCTATTGTTTTCCTCTATTTCTTTGCATTGATCACTTAGGAAGGCTTTCTTATCTCTTTTTGCTGTTCTTTGGAACTCTGCATTCAGATGGATATATCTTTACTTTTCTCCTTTGCCTTTCACTTCTCCTCTTTTCTCAGCTATTTGTAAGGCCTCCTCAGACAACCACTTTGCCTTTCTGCATTTCTTTTTCTTGGGGATGGTTTTGATCACAGCCTCCTGTACAATATCATGAACCTCCATCCATAGTTCATCAGGCACTCTATCAGATTTAATCCCTTGAATGTATTTGTCACTTCCACTGTATAATTGTAAGGGATTTGACTTAGGTCATACATGAATGGTTTAGTGGTTTTCCATACTTTCTTCAATTTAAGTCTGAATTTGGCAATAAGGAGTTCATGATCTGAGCCACAGTCAGCTCCTTGACTCTATAGAGCTTCTCCATCTTTGGCTGCAAAGAATATAATCAATCTGATTTCAGTGCTGACCATTTGGTGATGTCCATGTATAGAGTCATCTCCTGTGTTGTTAAAACTGGGTGTTTGCTATGACCAGTGTGTTCTCTTGGCAAAATTCTGTTAGTTTTGCCCTGCTTCATTTTGTATTCCAAGGCCAAACTTGCATGTTACTCCAAGTATCTCTTGACTTCCTACTTTTACATTCCAGTCCTCTGTGATGAAAAGGACATCTTTTTTGGATGTTACTTCTAGAAAGTCTTTTAGGTCTTCATAGAACTGTTCAGCTTCTTCATGATTAGTGATTGAGGCATAGACTTGGATTACTGTGATACTGAATGGTTTTCCTTGGAAACAATCAGAAATCATTCTGTCATTTTTGAGACTGCACCCAAGTACTGCATTTCAGACTACTGTTGACTATGATAGCTACTCCATTTCTTCTAAGGGATTCTTGCACACAGTAGTAGATATAATGGTCGTCTGAATTAAATTCACCCATTCTGGTCCATTTTAGTTCACTAGTTCCTAAAATGTCAACATTCACTCTCTCATCTCCTGTTTGACCACTTCCAATTTACTTTGATTCATGAACCTAACATTCCAGGATCCTATGCAATATTGCTCTTTACAGCATCATACTTAATTTCCATCACCAGTCACATCCTCAACTGGGTGTTGTTTTTGCTTTGGCTCTATCTCTTCATTCTTTCTGGAGCTATTTCTTCACTTTTCTCCAGTAGCATATAGGACACCTACCAACCTAGGGAGTTCATCTTTCAGTGTCATATCTTTTTGCCATTTCATAGTGTTCATGGGGTTCTCAAGGCAAGAATTCTGAAGTGGTTTGCCATTCCCTTCTCCAGGGGACCACATTTTGTCAGAACTCTCCACCATGACCCATCCTTCCTGGGTAGCCCTACACAGCATGGCTCATAGTTTCATGAGATCAGTACCATTCAGATCTCGGGAAGGGCAGTGATTAACTTCTGTTCCATATGCTTGAGGGAAAAACACCTCTACCTGCATCATAGTAAAACTGGAGAACTTTAAAGAAAAGGGACTTTCTAAATGAAATCATCTAAAATCTATTGATTTTTATATTGACAGCTGACGTCTCATGAGTACCCATAGAATCCAAAATATAATGGAATACTATCTATCTTTAATGAGTTGAAGGAAAATAACTGTGTATCACAGTTTAAATTCAGCAAAACTGTCTATTAAGAACAAAGTCAAAATAAAGATATTTTCCAAAAAAGATAAAAATACTAGAAGTATACAAATAAAAATTTGACAGTGCTTATTTCTTAGCATTGTGAGTGTCACAATATTGTGTTTTTACATAAGTATTTGCAATAATACACAGGCAGTCCAAGCTTTGCACAATAGTGCAGAACCATAAAAATGACTGTCTTGCAAAATGATATTTTTAATAATCAATTTAAAAAACTATAATTGTTCCACGACCTTTAGAAATTTTTGTGAAAACATCAAGTGTTTTTTTTACTGTCAGCTATAAATATATAGGGAAATGAGAAATAGTAAAATTAATATGTAGTATACCTGTCTCTTATACACATCTAGATGTGTATAAGAGACAGCTCTTGAAGAAGGTGAAAAAAGAGAGTGAAAAGCTTGGCTTACAACTCAACATTCAAGAAACTAAGATGATGGAATCCAATCCCATTAGTTCATGGCAAATACATTGGGGAAAAAATTGAAACAGTGTCAGATTTATTTTCTTGGGCTCCAAAATCACTGCAGACAGTGACTGCAATCATGAAATTAAGACACTTGCTCCTTGGAATAAAAACTATACCAAACCTAGACAATGTATTAAAAAGCAGAGACATCACTTTGCCAACATTTTAGTTATGTCTTGCCAAATTATAATACTCATTTCTAAGTTTGGATCAGCTTCCAAGACTTTATCTTTTGTGCTTTTAATGTCATGAACCATCTCCAAGGCTTGCTTTAATATGTTGTTTAGGCAGCATCACTTCCCCTGGAATATCTTTCATCACAACTACTTTCCTCATTTATTTTTACAAGGTCATCTATACCAAGTTCCTCTAGCTGTATCTCTGTCGTATCAAACAGCAATACCATCAACATTCTCACAAGCAGCCATTTCTTCCAAAATTCCATTTTTACCTCTAATTCAAATTTCATTTCANTTTATTTTTACAAGGTCATCTATACCAAGTTCCTCTAGCTGTATCTCTGTCGTATCAAACAGCAATACCGTCAACATTCTCACAAGCAGCCATTTCTTCCAAAATTCCATTTTTTACCTCTAATTCAAATTTCATTTCATGTCTCTTCATTACACTTCATCTTTGTTGGCCAATTCTCTCTCTTGGTTACCTATTTTTATAAATGCTAAATGAGTTTACTGCCAAGAGACTGGAATAATGCATCCACATACTTTACTCTCTGTAAATGAACTGAGCACCAGATGTGCTGTGAGCACATCACTGACAAGACTCTGAAAGAAGTGGCCTGATTGGTCACTGATCCCAAGTAGCATTGGTTATTTATACCATTTTGTGGAGTTGTGGAATGAACACCTGGCAGCAAGGTTTGTATTTTATGCAATGATTCACAGTTAATACAACACAGTAACTGAAATTTAAACTGTGTTGATGAGAGATGGATGTTATTTAATGAAACCATGATAACTGATAATTTTGCATATCAGAAACATGCAGAATGAGGATTTCTTACATGTGATATGTTTTATTATATGTAATTTTCTATAATGAATATTTATTACACTTGTGATAAGTAAAAATTTTCAGACCAGTAAAAATTGAGAGTATTTATCACCAACAGTCATTCAGAAAAGCAATTGGAAAGGATTGTGCTCTGGCAGGAAGAAAATGATACCAAACGGGAGGTCTAAGAAGCCAGATGGAATGAAATAAGATATTGGTAAATATGTGTGTATGTCCTTTATAAATGATCTTATTTAAATATATGTGGAAGAACAAAACAATTTCTCATCACAACCCTTCCAAATTAATAATTATCAAGTGTTTTAATTCCAGTTTTGGGGTATGAATACTGATTGCTTTGTTAAATATAGTTTTCATGTTAAAATAGCAGGGGTGAACATGAAAAGAATATAAAGAATGTACATTCCAAAAAATTAGGGGAAATAATAGGAGAAAAATAAAAATTTAACCCAAAGAAAGCAATAAAAGAGAGAATAAATATAAACCCCCAAAAAAGAAAAAGAATGGAAATAAAATGGAACAATGTCTTTCACAACGTGTGAATATTAAAGAATATGATGCATGTAGAATGGCCATTGCATTAGAGACCTACAGTAGGTATTTAATAAATGTGCACTTGCCTGGGTCAGAAGTTCACCGTGTATATGTAACGGAGTAAGAACCTCTCCAATGTAAATGTCTGAGACAGATTTGGGGGCAAGACTTGACTTAAAAATCAGTTTGTAAAGTTAACGTGTGAATATTAAAGAATATGATGCATGTAGAATGGCCATTGCATTAGAGACCTACAGTAGGTATTTAATAAATGTGCACTTGCCTGGGTCAGAAGTTCATCGTGTATATGTAACGGAGTAAGAACCTCTCCAATGTAAATGTCTGAGACAGATTTGGGGGCAAGACTTGACTTAAAAATCAGTTTGTAAAGTATAGAATTTTTGTTGTACAACAGCAAAATATGCAATTGCTTGTGTAGCAAATCAGATCCCCATACCATGTAGAGTGTGCCTACATAGTGCAACTGTGATACATTCAAACAATTTGGGGTCATGTCTACCGATAGAAATACTGACTGCTTCAATTGGCTGGCCATCATTACAATACTAAATTCTTAAAACACACTAAAAGTGACTCTAAAAGTCACCTCTAGAACTCCTAACTAGTTGTGTGCGTATCTACTGGAAAATGCACACATCTCTCTACCCTTCCTTTGAAACCCAAGATTTGGAGTAAATATAGTTTTAATCTTTCTTTGGCGATGACTGGAGACTCCTATTTTGGGGTACATAAACTAACTTGAGATCTGGTAACTGGACTGAGTTCAGAGTAAGTTTTTAATAACAACTCAATACAACAGAATGGGTTGGAATGAAAACTGGGATAAGGCCCAAAGAAAGTTAAAATGATTAAAATTGGGGAAAACAGCTTCCATGAAGAAGACAAAATAACTCTGTATGCTTATCCTGGGAGAAGAAAAAGGGTCAGCACAAATGTGAGATATTTAATTTTAAAAAAAATCCTCCACCCATTAAAAGACTATTGTTAAACAGCCTTTCAGTTTCTATTAAGAATGTACATTGCAGTGATTTTTAAAAAGGCAATAAGCAAAGATTCCTCAATGTAAAAGTGAGTAAAAATGCCATTACTGGGAAAGGACGTAAAGCTTTTTTTGAAGACTTTTACCAAAAAAATGAGAACTATTAATACTTTTCTTGTGCACCTGTTTGTTACATGACAAACTTTGCTGGATAAAATAGAAGCATGTCTTTAGCTATTTACATTTTTATAGATATTAAATAGCTTAATACATGTAGGTATATATAGTTCAGCTTCTAAACAACTCTTTGATAAAGAATAATAATCAGGGAAAGCCCTGGTCATCCTGGGGTTAGGACTCCATGCTTTCACTACCAAGGGTGTGAGTTCAATTCCTAGTCAAGGAACTAAGATATTATAAGCCATGGCTTGGTCAAAAATTAAAAATTTGAAAAGAATTATCAATTTTATTATACAATAGAGGAAACAGAATCAGAGATTTAGCACTTTGCCTAAGTTCATACTGCTGCATAATGGAGGCTCCAAGATGGAAACTTACATCTCTTTGGTAACAATGTCTGTCTTTTACTTTGCCTCATTCTGCAGGTCTGTTTCAACTGATTTCACCAATTTCCTACCTCTGAGTGGGAAGTAGAGTGATGAACAACCCAAGCTTTCCTAAGCTCATGTAAGATTCTTCTAGTTCAGGAAGCAGCAAACATCTTCTGTAAAGGGTCAGACAGCATTTTGTTTTGCAGGCTATGTGGTCTCAGTCACAACTATGGGGCCAGGGTTGCATGAAAACAGACACACACAACCATAAATTAATGCGCTTGGCTGTGTTCCAATAAGACTTATAGATACTGAAATCTGAACTTCACATAATTATCAGGCTTCAAAAAATATTCCTCTTCTTTTGTTATTTTTTTTCCAAGTGACAAAAGTTCATGGGTCATACTAAAAAAGGCAGTGAGATTTGGCTCATGGGCCAGAGTGGACCAATCCCTGCTCTGGTAAAAACCTACAGGAAAGCGTTGTTCTCCACTGCTTTTATTGTCCAGTATTTGCGGAGAATCCAAGCTTCCTTCCCTGATAAGTAAATTGAGGAACAGTCTGTTGGAAAGCAAACCGTTTTCATGAATACGCTCCCTTTGTCTGTGTCTGGCAAGGTTGTCTGCAGTCAGGCAGGTTCCTTGGATTAAAATTTGCAGTTGGAGAGTAAACATTAGGAATTGGTTCATTAGCTTCACAGTGAGAATAGCTTGGCATCATGGATTTAACATTCTGGAAATGGCCTCTGGCTAGGAAGGACAATTCAGAAGAAAACAAAATGTCTGTCTAAATAAATTGAGAAATCGCTTGTCAAAGATAAATATTTCTGGAGGCAACATGAAATTCATGAAAATGAAATGTTGACAAGTATGGGCACATCCTAAGTTTCTGGGGATTTAAAAGGAGATTGACCATTTGTCTTAAAAAGTCTGGGGATTAAGGAAAAACACATCCTCATCAGAATCGAAGTCCTCAGTGGTTTTTAGCCCCTTTCAGTTCTAATTCAAACAAAACTGGAGCCTAATAGATCAATGGAACAAGATAGAGAACCCAGAGATAAGCCCATGCACCCATGGGTACCTTATTTTTAACAAAGGAGGCGAGAATATACATGGGGCAAAGACAGCCTCTTCAATAAATGGTGCTGGGAAAACTGGACAGCTACATTCAAAAGAATGAAATTAGAACACTACCTAATGCTGTACACAAAGATAAGCTCAAAATGGATTAAAGACCTAAATGTAAGACCAGAAACTATTAAACTCTTAGAGGAGAACATAGGCAGACCACTTGATGAAATAAATCAAAGCAAAATCTTCTATGATCCATCTCCTAGAGTAATCGAGATAAAAACAAAACTAAACAAGTGGGACCTAATTAAACTTAAAAGCTTTTGCACAGCAAAGGAAACTACAAACAAGTAGTTTCAACCCTCAGAATGGGAGAAAATAATAGCAAGGGCAACAACTGATTAAGAATTAATTTCCAAAATATACAAGCAGCTTATACAACTCAATATCAAAAAAGCATACAACCCAAGCTAAAAGTGGTAAAGGGACCTGAAGAGACATTTCTCCAAAGAAGACATACAGGTGGCTAACAAGCACATGAAAAGATGCTCAACATCACTCATTATCAGAGAAACGCAAATCAAAACTACAATGAGGTACCATCTCACACCAGTCAGAATGGCCATCATCAAACAGTATACAAACAAATGCTGGAGAGAGTGTGGAGAAAAGGAACCCTCTTGCATTGCTGTTGGTAATGTAAACTGATACAGCCACTATGGAAGACGGTATGGAGACTTCTTTAAAAGCTAGGAATAAAGCCACTATATGACCCAGCAATCCCAAAACTGAAAAAGACACATGTACCCCAATGTTAACTGCAGCTCTGTTTACGATAGCTAGAACTCTTGCATTGCTGTTGGTAATGTAAACTGATACAGCCACTATGGAAGACGGTATGGAGACTTCTTTAAAAGCTAGGAATAAAGCCACTATATGACCCAGCAATCCCAAAACTGAAAAAGACACATGTACCCCAATGTTAACTGCAGCTCTGTTTACAATAGCTAGAACATGGAACAAACCTAGATGTCCATTGACAGATGAATGGATAAAGAAGCTGTGGTACATATACACAGTGGACTATTACTCAGCCATAAAAAGGAACACATGTGATCTGTTCTAATGTGGTGGATGAAACTTGAGCCTGTTATACAGAGTGAAGTAAGCCAGAAAGAGAAATATAAATATTGTATACTGCTGACACATACATATGGAATCTGAGGAGATAGCACTAATGAATTTATTTTCAGGGTGGCAATGGAGAAACAGACCTTTGGACAAGTGGGAGGAGAGGAGGAAGAAAAGATCTAAGGAGACAGTAACATAGAAATTAACAATACATGTGTAAAACAGATAGCCAATGGGAATTTGCTGTATGACTCAGGGAACTCAAACAGGGGCTCTGCAACAGGCTGAAGGGTGGAGTGGGGAGGGAGATAGGAGGGAGGTCTGGGAGGGAGGGGACATAGGTGTACCTATGGCTGATTCTTGGTGATGTATGACAGAAAACCACAAAATTCGGTAAAGCAATTATCCTTCAATTAAAAAAAAAAAAAACTTTAGGCACCAAAGAAATTCATACAGTGTGAATTAAACCAGAAGTTCAAATAATAAAATATTAATAATGTTTAGCTCTTGGGTAGTAGAATTATGCATACTTTCTGCTTCTTTCTGATAGTGTTCTACATTTTTTACAAGGATGAAGAGTTTTCATAATCACAAAATTTATCAATAAATAAATAAAATGTGTTAAAATAAGTGCCAATAAAGGAATGTGAAGAATGGCATCACTTCATGGTCCCATCACTTCATGGGAAATAGATGGGGAAACAGTGGAAACAGTGTCAGACTTTATTTTGGGGGGCTCCAAAATCACTGCAGATGGTGACTGCAGCCATGAAATTAAAAGACGCTTACTCCTTGGAAGAAAAGTTATGACCAACCTAGATAGTATATTCAAAAGCAGAGACATTACTTTGCCGACTAAGATCCATCTAGTCAAGGCTATGGTTTTTCCTGTGGTCATGTATGGATGTGAGAGTTGGACTGTGAAGAAGGCTGAGTGCCGTTTTGAACTGTGGTGTTGGAGAAGACTCTTGAGACTCCCGTGGACTGCAAGGAGATCCAACCAGTCCATTCTGAAGGAGATCAACCTTGAGATTTCTTTGGAAGGAATGATGCTAAAGCAGAAACTCCAGTACTTTGGCCACCTCATGCGAAGAGGTGACTCATTGGAAAAGACTCTGATGCTGGGAGGGATTGGGAGCAGGAGGAGAAGGGGACGACCGAGGATGAAATGGCTGGATGGCATCACGGACTCGATGGACGTGAGTCTGAGTGAACTCCGGGAGATGGTGATGGACAGGGAGGCCTGGCGTGCTGTGATTCATGGGGTCGCAAAGAGTTGGACACGACTGAGCGACTGAACTGAACTGAACTGAACTGAAGGATGGCAGGGGAGCAGCAAGGGTAGCCCACCAGCTCCTCTGAGATGAGGAGGGAAATAAGAGCCCTCACTGAGAAAGAGTTTACAAGATGAACAAATGGTCAAGGAGTCTACTAAGGCAAGCTAGACCAAAGAATGGGACTTGAGGGGATAAATGCAAAGGAGGTCACTTGCTAGTCACCCTTGTCTCCTCACCATCATGCACTGTCAGGCATGAATCAGGAGAAGGCAGTTGGCCTGTGATGAGGAGTTCAGATTTGATGAAAAGCACAGAAGGTTCTAATAAAAGTAGATGGTGTTAAAAAAAAAACAAAAGCAAAAACTGGAGCCTAGCAATTCAAGCCCTGTGGGATCTACGTCAGGAAAATAGTATCATTTTGAGCTTACCAGTTTGTTCATTTCACAAATTTGGGGGCATAGAATTGCTGCATAAATCTTCAACGTCTATTTAAGCTTCCATCTGTCTAATAAAAGCATCTCTACCAAGGACAGCTTGACATTTGCTGCTTCCTCTAAAATCTGAGTCCTGGTGCAAACCAAAGCGTTCATTCCACAGCTACCAAGGGGAGCAACCCTGTTGATGAGGAGGCGGGAGGTATCTCTTGCTTGTGCCTCTGAAAAGGGTGTGCCAGGCCATTACTGGCCTTAAATATCCCTGCTATCCATTCAGTAAACATATTCCAAATGCCTCTTGTGCTAGTAAAAATCTATAAACAGATAATACACTTTATTACTAATACACAAATAGGTAATTTTCTTGCATTCAGCAGATGTTTAACACATTTTCTAGATGAATGATTCAATTAAGTGAGTGAATTAATGACTTGTCAACAAAAAAGATTTTGCTGCCAAAGCTGGGTATTGGCAAGAGGCACTGTCAATGTTGGCATGGCTCCTCCTAGAGGAATTCTTATTCTTATAAATTACTTGCCAACTTCGAGCACGTTGCTTCTGCCAGAAACTCATTTTCACTGTGAGAGAAGTGCTAATATGATTCTGGTTTTACAGATAGGCAATTGAGTCTTAGAAAATAATCGGCTTAAAAGGACCAAATTAAGACCCAAACCCATTTCTGTTTGACTCAGAACTCTATGGACTCAACTACTTCTCACTGCAGCCTCTTAGAACACAAGCTTGTTACTTTTCATCACTGGAGAAGGGACAAGATGCACACCTACACCAGTATACTGGTTCTCCTTCATGAAGCCCTATCACTCCCATTCTGTTCCAGGGCTTTTCTGGGGAAATCAGATATACTCAGATATATTGAAACCCTAAATCCAGAAGAATGCAAGCAAATAAGACTAGCCTTCAGGTACACATCTCCTGAATACCTCCCATCACTTTCACCTTTTCTTTCCCTGGTATTAGCTGCCTGTGGATTCTGTATGCCAATTTCCAATCCTGTCCTGTCATTACCACTTATTCCAAACATGCCTTTTGCTCCTTCTTTGGAGGATGAGGAGGAGGAACAATGATTCATTATTCACTTGCACAAGACCTTGCCAAGGGTAGGATCAAAAATGCAAACTGGTGAATTAGCCAAACACACACTACATTTTGAATGCAAGAACACTTTTATGTTGAAGGTGGAGTGTGTAGGAGAAAGTAGTAAATGTCTCTGTTCTCGGGTATTTTTTCCAGAAATAAGCTCATTCTTTCAAGGAGAATGGTTTGATTAACAGGGTAGAGCCAACACATCCAAATACAGGTAAGAAACACACCAAAGAGTATATAGGTTTGGCCAGAAACATATGATAGAATTTTAGTAAGAAACAAATTTTACAATATCACTCCCTATTTTAGTTTACATACTCTGAATATTTTTTCTTTGATATATCTATCATGTAGAATCTATGTGATTGTGTTTGAACATTCTGTGAGGTTTGAATCAAATGTTAAAGGAAAAAGAAAATGGCCTTCCTCGATAAAGCTGATAATAGTATAATCACTCATCATGCACTAATTAGCTGACTCTCACTCTGTCACTCAGTTGGATCCAGCTCTTTGCAACCCTGTGGACTGTAGAACACCAGGCTCCTCTGTTCATGGAATTCTCCGGGCAAGAATAAAGCAGGGCACAAATGGGTAATCCAGGGGCCTATTAGACTAGGGATATGTTTTTTAAAGGAGTCATTATTATAAAAAGAAAATAAATCAGAGTTTCTAATATTTAAAAATCCATATTAAAATGCATTTTTGAGCTCAAAAAAGAAAAAAAAATCTCCTAAATTATGATTTCCATGTAGCAACTGAAGCTGAGTAGAAACTTCCCCTGTCAATAGAACGTACATCATCCAGGTCAACAATATGCCCAGCCTGGTGAACAAATTATCCTGAAAGAATTTGAGTTTATAGCCTCTGATGCCAAAAAGTTAAGAACTTCTAATTACTCTCTGTGTGGGGAGAAGACAAAAATCTTCAAATTTTCCTAATAACCCAAGGAGATTTTACATCATAAAAGAGTTTTCCCATCTATCTACCCTTGCCACATTAACTCCTTTCTATGTTAGAATTGTTAGAGAAGACTCTTGAGAGTTCCTTGGACTGCAAGGAGATCCAACCAGTCCATTCTGAAGGAGATCAGCCCTGGGATTTCTTTGGAAGGAATGATGCTGAAGCTGAAACTCCAGTACTTTGGCCACCTCATGCGAAGAGTTGACTCATTGGAAAAGACTCTGAGGCTGGGAGGGACTGGGGACAGGAGGAGAAGGGGACGACCGAGGATGAGATGGCTGGATGGCATCACGGACTTGATGGACGTGAGTCTGAGTGAACTCCGGGAGTTGGTGATGGACAGGGAGCCCTGGAGTGCTGTGATTCATGGGGTCGCAAAGAGTTGGACACGACTGAGCGACTGAACTGAACTGAACTGATGTTAGAATTACCTCCATAAAGTGAGTCATACCCTTCAGATTGACGGGGAAAGACCGAAAACATCTTTAGATATTTGAGTCAACTGAAAGAAGAGTGAACTTGAACATACTCAGAATATTTATTTCAAAGATTATCGAATAAAGTTCAATCTCTGCTATTGGTTTACATTGGCAGAGATGACTTAAAATGATTCGTGAGCATTTGAGGGGCTGATTATAACAATGGAAAAGTAACCTCTGCCTAATGAATGAGTCAGTGATTATATGGAAACTTTTCTAACACAGAGAACGTTTTCTCTCACAGAATCTTTTGTTTTCCAAAACATAAAACAGTTATAAACCAGTTTCTTTACTTGAATATGAGGAGGGCTCTCCCATGTCTTTTGGAACACCCACACAATGCCTCAGCTCAGTTCAGTCACTCAGTCATGTCCGACTCTTTGCGACCCCATGAACTGCAGCACGCCAGGCCTCCCTGTCCATCACCAACTCCCAGAGTTCACTCAAACTCACATCCATCGAGTCGGTGATGCCATCCAGCCATCTCATCCTCTGTCGGCCCCTTTTCCTCCTGCCCTCAATCCCTCCCAGCATCAGGGTCTTTTCCAATGAGTCAACTCTTTGCATGAGGTGGCCAAAGTACTGGAGTTTCAGCTTCAGCATCAGTCCTTCCAGTGAACACCCAGAACTGGTCTCCTTTAGGATGGACTGGTTGGATCTCCTTGCAGTCTAAGGACTCTCAAGAGTCTTCTCCAACACCACAGTTCAAAAGCATCAATTCTTCGGCGCTCAGCTTTCTTCACAGTCCAACTCTCACATCCATACATGACCACTGGAAAAACCATAGCCTTGTCTAGACGGACCTTTGTTGGCAAAATAATATCTCTGCTTTTCAATACACAATGCCTGCTGCTAAGCCACTTAAGTTGTGTCCGACTCTGTGCGACTCCATAGATGGCAGCCCAACAGGCTCCCCCGTCCCTGGGATTCTCCAGGCAAGAACACTGGATTGCTGTGATTCATGGGGTCGCAAAGAGTTGGACACGACTGAGCGACTGAACTGAACTGAACTGATGTTAGAATTACCTCCATAAAGTGAGTCATACCCTTCAGATTGACGGGGAAAGACCGAAAACATCTTTAGATATTTGAGTCAACTGAAAGAAGAGTGAACTTGAACATACTCAGAATATTTATTTCAAAGATTATCGAATAAAGTTCAATCTCTGCTATTGGTTTACATTGGCAGAGATGACTTAAAATGATTCGTGAGCATTTGAGGGGCTGATTATAACAATGGAAAAGTAACCTCTGCCTAATGAATGAGTCAGTGATTATATGGAAACTTTTCTAACACAGAGAACGTTTTCTCTCACAGAATCTTTTGTTTTCCAAAACATAAAACAGTTATAAACCAGTTTCTTTACTTGAATATGAGGAGGGCTCTCCCATGTCTTTTGGAACACCCACACAATGCCTCAGCTCAGTTCAGTCACTCAGTCATGTCCGACTCTTTGCGACCCCATGAACTGCAGCACGCCAGGCCTCCCTGTCCATCACCAACTCCCAGAGTTCACTCAAACTCACATCCATCGAGTCGGTGATGCCATCCAGCCATCTCATCCTCTGTCGGCCCCTTTTCCTCCTGCCCCCAATCCCTCCCAGCATCAGGGTCTTTTCCAATGAGTCAACTCTTTGCATGAGGTGGCCAAAGTACTGGAGTTTCAGCTTCAGCATCAGTCCTTCCAGTGAACACCCAGAACTGGTCTCCTTTAGGATGGACTGGTTGGATCTCCTTGCAGTCTAAGGACTCTCAAGAGTCTTCTCCAACACCACAGTTCAAAAGCATCAATTCTTCGGCGCTCAGCTTTCTTCACAGTCCAACTCTCACATCCATACATGACCACTGGAAAAACCATAGCCTTGTCTAGACGGACCTTTGTTGGCAAAATAATATCTCTGCTTTTCAATACACAATGCCTGCTGCTAAGCCACTTAAGTTGTGTCCGACTCTGTGCGACTCCATAGATGGCAGCCCAACAGGCTCCCCCGTCCCTGGGATTCTCCAGGCAAGAACACTGGAGTGGGTTGCCATTTCCTACTCCAATGCATGAAATTGAAAAGTGAAAGGGAAGTCGCTCAGTCGTGTCCAACTCTTAGTGACCCCATGGACTGCAGCCTATCATGCTCCTCTATCCATGGGATTTTCCAGGCAAGAGTACTGGAGTTGGGTACCATTGCCTTCTCCAACACAATGCCTAGGGCACAACAAATAAGAGTTTGAGAATCATGGAAAAAGATTATACATTATCATTTTAGGTTAATTTTCAGCTTTCGATATCTGTAATTCATTGAAACTGGAATAACATCAGTTTCTCATAAAGTCTTCTCAGTAGTCATATCACCTCTGGCAAGTAAAGTTTCTCAACCTCTTATTTTATAAAATAAGAATAATAAGATGTGACAATAATACACATACACAATGTGTGCATTGTTTACATTTGGGGTCCATTCATTCCCTGTCAACACCCTATTAGATTCAGATAAAGTTGGTTTCATTCCCCAGTTCCAAAGGTGACACAGACACAAGCTATGATGCAGACATAAAAAAAATCACGCCCAGAAACTACCAGTGAAGTGTTGCTTTTTCTGGGTTACTGAGCAGTAGAATGCATTGAGTTAGCCAAAATGCTTGCTCTGGCTTTTCCATAGGATGTTACAGAAACACTGGAATGAACTTTTTGACTAACCCAATAGAAGACTCAGAGCTATTTGCAGACATCTTTGCTGATATTTGACAACAGGCTACCTGAAAATGATGCCAAAAGAGATCAAAGCAGAGCAGAGGAAGAGAGAGAAACCTCTTTGCCTCTTATTGCCATACCCAGGTTATCCCAGACTTTGTGAAATTACACAAGCTAATGTATTTTCTTAGGGCTTCCCTGGTGGCTCAGAGGTTAAAGCGTCTGCCTGCAATGTGGGAGACCTGGGTTTGATCCCTGGGTCAGGAAGATCCCCTGGAGAAGGCAAATTTACAAGCTAGTCCGTTTTGAGTTTTCTGTCATTTATAACCAGAAGAGTGTTAATAATAAGGTCTTAACTATGGGGTGGCTCTAAAGATTAAACTAAGACATGTCCATGCAAATAATGTGAAAAGTGTTAGCGTTAGTTTCTTCAAATCAGCATTTCAGGATAGTCCATCATTCTCATTGAAAAGGAATTTCCATCTTTTACCATCAAATGTCATACTATTTCTGATTCAAGGTGAGTCAAACATTTTGTCTACTATGCAATTTTTTTTCTTTTTCTTTTTGCTGACAAGTCACAGTTATTTTAATGTCAATTCAGTCTATAATGTATAACTATTTACAGACAGCAGCAGTTCTGCAAATACACATTATGAAAATTCACCATCGATGTTTGCCACCAACAAGCTAGACAGGGATGCCAGGTCATTGGTATTTTTCAGATGGCATTTGACTTGCTTAATGCCCAAAGCTCTCTGGGTTTCTGGAGTATGAAAACTTTATTATTAGGATTTGACTACATTTAAAACAGAGAAATGGGCAAAACCAGGAAAAGGAGCATGAGATGTAATCTGAAAAAAAAAAAAAAAAGACTAAGACTAAACCAGAATACTTTAAGGGTGGATTGTGAGCTATGAAAAATAATTTAAAATGTAAAAGAGACGCAGACACAGAGAAGGGACTTGGGACACAGCAAGGGAAGGAGAAGGCAGGATGAACTGAGAGAGAAGCATTCACACACACACACACACACACACACACACACACACTACCATGTGCAAAACAGGCAGCTAGTGGGGAGCTGCTGTGCAACACAAGGAGTTCAGCTTGGTGCCCTGTGATGACCTGCAAGGGCGAGATGGGGGACGTGGGAGGGAGGCTCAAGAAGGAGGAGATACATGTGCACACATAGCTGATTCACCTTGTTATACAGCAGAAATGAACACAAAATTGCAAAGCAATTATCTTCTAATTAAATAATATATAGTATGATAAAAAATACATGGAACTTTTTCTAAATAAGTA
This sequence comes from Oreotragus oreotragus, assembly GCA_006410675.1. Lineage (NCBI taxonomy): Eukaryota > Metazoa > Chordata > Mammalia > Artiodactyla > Bovidae > Oreotragus > Oreotragus oreotragus. The sequence goes on from SJYX01019909.1 coordinate 126,272, forward strand.
ACAGAAGTAAAATAGATTCTACTTATTAAAAAAGAAAAAAATGTAGGAAATTGTACCATAGAAGCTAAGGGATAAGACTTTTAAGAATTTCAAATGTTACAGAAAACACACAGAGAGATGAAGATGGGGGGAAACAGCCACTGGATTGGTGACCTCTGCTTGAGCATATTCAGTACAATTAAGCAGGGGAAAGATTGGCATGGGAAAATAGTGAGATAAATGAGTAGAGGCAGTGATTATTAACTTTTTTTTTTTTTTGCAAGTTTAGAGATGAGAACCAAAGGGAAGAATTTCATTAGAATGAGGAAATTGAGTTAAAAGAAAAAACAGAGTGGAAATTGATCCATGCTTATATTATCCTAATTTCTTACACATAATACAATTAAACTAAAAACTTAAAGGTCAAAATAGTCTCTGGACCGACCTGATAATTCATGAGTTAAATAGACTATATGTTTCTTGAAGGTAGTGACAATGCCTTCTAAATCTTTGAATTTTCCATGATACCCAGCTCTGTGAAAGGGCCAGGGGAGCTATAGGGTTGAAATAATCATGTGAACAAGCAAAAATGTTAATCTTGTCACAGATCATTAAAAACATTTCAGATTATTTCATGCTTTCCGTGCAAGAAATATAAATCATTGAACAAATAAATTGGACTCTTCCAGTCTTTAACAGACAAAATGATCCAGAAGAGCATAAAGAACAGTCAGTTATAATAATAATATAAAGGTTATTGTTTCAAATTGATTTAACAGTTATTTTAAAAAGTAGGCAAAAGGAAAAGGTGTTCTTTTAAAGCAAGGAAACTATTAAGTAATGAAACAAATTCTGAAGGAACTTTGTCTTCAGATATCTAGAAAATAATAAACTTGTAACTAGTTAGCATGAATTTACAAAATCTGTCTGTTCTTCTAATTGAAATACTGAATTTATGTCTGAAGAAAGGGGTTATAGGGCTTGTCTCCTACTGGTTTTAATAAAGCAGTAGATAAGAAAACAATTACAAATCTGAAAGCAATCCTTAGCAATCCCAATCTAGCTGCCCACACTGTCTTGGGTCAGATTCTTGGTAGCAGAGCTTACAGGGTACATGTGAAGAGTGTTTATTAAGGAAGTGCTCCCAAGGAGACTGGTAAAGGAATAAGGAAAGCAGGATAGGGAAAAGGGGAAGAAGCCAAAAAAGGAGGATTTTTGGTAAGTCCCAGTTTCAGTCAGGACGCTTTAGTACTGCACTAGTCAGTCATTAGTGCCAGCCACTAATGGTAGGCAGACAAACAGGCAGTAGGTAAATTTCCAGGCAGAAATGCAGGGGTAGTTGGGTCCGATAGCTCAAAGGTAATCTTCTAAAGACAGTTGAAGGTTCTACTGTAGCAGCAAAAGACACAGAAGTGGGGTGATGGGTGGGTAGCATCAGTGTAAGTGATCAAAGGCAATTGGAGGGACCACCCATGTAGCTCATACTCTAGCAAGCTATATTCTACTTTTTATACTTTGAAATATACCTCATTTGCAATATTCGTTTCAGGTTTACAACCCAGTGATTCAAAAATTTTACTGCTCATACTCTATTTAAAGTTATTATAAAATATTGGCTACATTTCATGGTCTGTACAATACATCCTTATAACTTATTTTATTCATAAGCTAGATACTTTTAGATTGGTTTATTCTATTAGAAAAGAGGGAAAGCCAAAACCTGTTATTTCCCAGACTTCCTTGCAGCCACAGTTCTGTGCTAGAAATAGATTGTATGAGATTTGGACAGTGGAAATAAGGTGGCGAAATCCTCCTGCAGCTGTTGAATATCGTTGCTATCTAGGAGGGTCATAAAAACACAAGTGTTCCCTGAGCTATATTGTGGAATACATTTTCCAGCTTTGTACAGGTCAAAAAGCAGTTCAGAGCACCAAAAAGAGCCAAAATACTTAGTAAATGTAACCGAGGTGAAAGACTTGTACACTGATGATTATGAAACATTGATAAAAGAAATTAAAGAAGCCACACATAAATGGAAAGACCTGTGGTCACAGATTAGAAGATTTCATATTGTTAAAATGTCCATACTATCCAAAGCAATTGATGAATCCAATGCAATCCCTGTCAAAATTCCAAGGGCAATTTTTTTTTTTTTTTTTGCTGAAATTGAAAAAAAAAAAAATCCCCAAACTTTGATGTGGAATTTCAAAGGACCTCAAATATTTTAAATGATCATGAGAAAGAAAAATGAAACACTTCATATTTCCTGATTTCAAAACATATTACAGGGACTTCCCTGGTGGTCCAGTGGTTAAGAATCTGCCTTGCAGGTCAAGAGATGTGAGCTCAAACCCTGGTCAGAGGACTAAGATTGCACACGCCACAGGACAAGTAATCCCCCAGGCCACAACTAAGATCCAACACAGCCAAACAAATACTTTTTAAAAAACATATTATAAAACTACCTTAGTCAAAATGGTATAATACTGGCATATAGACCAACTGAACAAAATAGAGTCAACAGGCCTAAATTCTCACATGTATGGTGAAATTATAGTCAACATGGAAACCAAGAATACTTAGTCTCATCAAAAAAAAGGTATTGGGAAAAACAGAATGTCCACGTGCAAAAGAATGAAGCTGGAGACTTACCTTATACCATATATAAAAATTCACTCAAATTGGATTAAAAACTTAAATGTAAAACCCAGAACTGTAACATGGGATAAAAGCTTTATAACCCTGCATTTTTGACAATGATCTGTTGGCTATGACACTGAAAGCATAAATAACATAAAATAGACAAATGGGACCTCATCAAACTGAGAAGCTATGCACAGCAAAGGAAACAAGCAACAGAGTGAAAATGCAACTTATGGAATGGGGCAAAACATTTCCAAACCATATGCCTGATAAAGGGCTAATATCTGGAATATTAAAGAATTCCTACAACTTAACAAAAATAATCATCTGTTTTTTTACTTGCTAAAGGACTTGAATAGACATTTCTCCAAAGAAAATATATAAATAGCCAACAAGCACATGAAAAGATGTTCCAAATCACGGATCATCAGGGAAATACACATCAAAACCATTCACTATCAACAAAAAACAAGTATTGCAAAGAATGTGAGGAAACTGGAACACCTGTCTACTGTCGGTGGAAATGTAAAATCATGTAGCTGCTATGAAAAGCAGTAAAAATTCTCTTCTCTTAAAAATTAAAAATAGAGTTACCGTATGATCTAGTAATCCTACTTCTAGGTATATATCCAAAAGAACTGAAAACAGAATCTCCAAGACATATTTGCACACTCATGTTCATTGCAACATTCTTTGCAATAGCCAAGAGGTAGAAGCAAACTAAACGTCCACTAGCAGATGAATGGACAAGGAAAGGGTAGCATATACATACAATAGAACATTCTTTAGCCCTTAAAAAATCCTGTCATATGCTACAACAGGAATGAAACTTGAGAACATTGTGATAAGTGAAAGAAGCCGGTCACAAGAAGACACATACTGTGTGACTCCTCTAATATGAGGTATCTAAATCAGCCAGACTTAGAAACAGAAAGTACAATGTGCTTACTGGGGCTGGGGCAAAAGGAATTGTTCCATGGATACAGAATTTCTGTTCTGCAAGATGAAAAAGCTCTAGAGATTTGTTGCAAAAGCATATGCACCTGGTTAACATTATTGTACAGCACTCAAAATGGTCAAAATGATAAATTTTACATTATGTGTTTTCTACCATAATTACCAAAAAAAAAAAAAAAAAAAAAGCAGGGGTGGTGGTAGAGGCTACTTGTGCTACTACTTCCTACTCCTGGACCAAATCTTTAGTGTCCACTCTCTAGGTTCTCCCCAAGGACAGAGGAGCCTGGCAGGCTACAGGTCCATGGGGTTGCAAGAGTCAGACATGACAGAACGCTCGCTTTCTCTCTAGGTTCTAGTGTGAAGAATTTTGGCCGCTGGACAGCAGAGTCTCAGAAGTACCCCTGAGAAACAGTGGTTCCCATACTTTAGTCCAGTGCACACAAGTCACTGGGAAATTTTATTAAAATCAGATTCTGGGTTGAGTTAGTCTGGGGTTGGAATTGAGATAAACAAGCTCACAAGTGACTCAATGCTTCTTGTCCCCAGACCACACTTTCAAGCTCTAAGATCAGGTCTGTGTGCTTCTGGAAGCTTAGAACCTATTTCTTCAATCCTTTGATTTTACAAGTAACTTATTATTGCCTATACTAAAGCTCTTCCTAGTTAGAGTACTTGAGATGGTTTCTATTTCCTGATTGAATTGCCTTGGACAACTGTTCACCTAACTCGTTTAACAAATATTACTGAGACTGTATAATACACCAAAGTTTAAGAGTTAATGCAAGAGTGGTAAGCAAGACAAGGCAAGATCTGTGTTTATATGAAGCTTGCATAATATTGGTGAGAGACAGTCAGCAAACAAGGAGATCACATAGTGAAAAATGCTCTTAGGTAAAAGGCTGCTAGTTTTATCAGGGAAGTTGGCTTAATCAATCTCTCAATCTGATGAATATATGCAGGGATGCATGAGGCTTAGAGAAGGAACAAAATAAGCCTATGTGGTTCTCACACTAAAAGGACCAATCAATGACATCCGTAAAAGGCCCAGATTTTAGATGTCAGGAGAGAAAGGCCAGATACGAATCTCCTTCACCCCCAAAATATTAGGTGAATTAAGTCCTAGGAAGCTTGGCTTAAACAACCAAGCAACCCAGCAGACGGATCACAAGGCTTTGATGTCTGGTGAAACCTTTACAGTTGAAGAGAATGGGTAGCATGACAATAAAGTCAACATGGAGCAAGAAATAAGGGTGAAAAAACAGAAGTTAAAGAAGGAATGAGGAAGAGGAGGAGTCATTCAAAAAAGGACAAAGATTCAGAAAAAAGAAAATGACTTTCTGCAAGACATGAAGCTCCACCTACTGATCAAAGGAGGCTTTGCCTTATATTTTTATAGAATCTTCTCTTCCATGACATAGAATAAATGACCCAACAATATAAATGGGATTTGGTGTCAGAGTCCCCTACACTTCACCCCTGAACATGTAACCTTAGGTGAGCCACGACTTCAGTGAGCCCCGGTGGGTGAACCATCACAGCCATACTTTCTAGACAGGATTTTAGAAAGTGTCGTTAATAGTTGAAGTGGCAGGTGTAGAACCTATGACAAATATGAAGGCTCACTAGGGTATGCATGCCATTTACTCTCCTGTCATTTGTCATTTTGAGGTAATGTTTTTTGAGCAGATACTGGCTCTAGGAGAAGGGACAATTTTGTACTCTGGGCAATCAAAGCAGAGCTCCAATCCACATCGTTTGCACTCTCGCCCACCTGAAATCCTATTGCAGATAGGGCACAGTGTAGCACTCTGAGGTTTTTTACAGTCACAAATGGAGTATAGTTAACTTTTACTGATTATATTTCATCTTATTGCAAAAGTATTTCAAGATTGCTTAAAAAGCTATATACAGTAACTGAACTAAAATAGATAAACTTAAAACTGATATAGTATGAGAGCAGAAGGAAAACCAGGAATAGAGACTTTCAATTCAAGAATGAGATTAAAAATTAATATCAGTATGGCCCTCATATTTTTTGCTTTGAGCTTTCTGACCGTCAAATGTATGGCTCAGCATTTTCTAAAATGGGAAATCTGTCTACAAATGAGAACTAAACAATGACCTACTGTAAGGATAGCCACTCGTAGTTCTAAGATCAGACATGAAAACCTTGCTACAAAGAACACTGCAAGAAGTGATTAATATCCAAAGAGATACACAAGGGAAGGTTTTTCTTATCATCTTCAGTTTAGCCTGATCTATCATACTTAAAACCACTCAATAAAATCAATAAAGGGGTGATGGCAGGTGGTGGGGACAGTACTTCTGTGTGTATTGGGATTACTTGTCACACTCAACTGAGATATATTAAGGTCATATAAAGGCACTTAGTGGGGAGAAGAAGAATTTTGAAGTTAGACAGTTCTGGATTTAAATTCCATCCCCACTACTAAATAACTTTGGGTTCTTAAGCAATTTTGTAATACTGCTGAGCCCCATTTTTCTCTCTTTAAAAAGAGGAATAGGCACCACTTTCTAGGATTAAATGAGGCATAGGAAAGCAGCGAGCATGGTGTGAGGCACACTTCGTTCATTTTCTTTCTTTCTTCTTATTCTCCACAACCCTCCACAAATAGCTGACATTCAATAAACACTTGCTCAGGGACTTCCCTGGTGGTCCAGTGGTTAAGACTCCACATGTCCACTGCAGGGAGCATGCGTTCACTCTCTGGTGGGGAAACTAAGACCCCTTACACGTGGTGGTCCAGCCAAATAAATAAATAAAATGATAAAATGAATTGAAAAAGCACTTGTCCCCACTGCCCTTAGGCCTTTAAGAAACCCTCATATGATTCTTTCCCTAAGGCCCAGAATGAATCAAAGAAAACTACCTTGGACTATCCTCCAAATTTAGATTGTTCAATATAAAATTGTCCAATTTTTCTTAAACCCCAATTCAATGCAGGCAATACTGAATATTTCAGGGGCCAGGTGAGAGGCAATTTCTGCAAGGTCCCCCAGTGATCCTCACCCCCAGATACTCAGGCCCTTGTGGAAAACTGAGTGCGAGCTATACTCTGTGTTTTTTCTCTAGTGAATAAAATAAAACCAAGGTGAGGGGGTATCACTGAGATTAGGTTACAGATGGCTGACTTCCATTTCTCCCTCTCTCATCTGCTTGCTTTCATGAAGCAAACTGTTCAATATTGTAAACTGTCCCTGAAGCAGACTCACATGGCAAACTGAGGGACACCTCTGACCAACAGCCTGAATCCTGCCAACACATGGGTGGTTTTGGAAATGAATTTTTTTCCTGGTGGAGTCTTTAGAGTGTTTAGGTACCTGCAGCCCCAGTCAGCATCTTGACTGCACGCCATGAGGAACCATAATGCACGTGACCCAGTTCAACTGTATTCAGATCCCTGATTCTCAGAAATCAGACATGATCAAGTGTGCATTAAGTTGCCACATTTTCAGGCAGCAGTAGATAATACAGGTCCTTTATTTACTCCAGTGGAGCCCAAATCTGAGACTCCCTTGACTTCTAATGGGGACAAGATAATCTCAGACAAATGATAGTAGGAAAATAATACAGTACATCAAAACTAATCCATAATCTCCAATTTTTAAATTATTTTTTGTTGGAGTATAGTTGCTTTACAGTGTTGTGCTACTTTCTACTGAAGAGCAAATTGAATCAGCCATATATATACACATATCCCCTCTCTTTTGAACTTCCAGCTCATTCAGGTTACCACTGTGCATTAAGTAGAGTCTCCTGTGCTATGCAGGAGGTTCTCGTTAGTCATGTATTTTAAATGTAGTATCAATAATGTATATGTGTCAATCTCCCAATTGCTCCCGTCCCCCTTTCCCCCTTGGTATCCATATATTTGTTCTCTACATCTGTATCTCTATTTCTGCTTTGTAAATAAGATCATCTATACCATTTTTTCTAGATTCAACATATATATGTTAATATATGATATCTATTTTGAATTTAGCTGGTGTCTAAGGCAGTAGGGAAACTCTATGGTTAGGTTTAGAGGCCCTGCTGACCTTGCATTCATAGATGTCTAATAATTTTGAGTGGTCTTCCAGCTCTTCTCTACTTAGAGATGCCTGCAAAGTCATTATAAGGCAACTTTAGCACCACAGGCCTTAAGAAAATAGCATTATTATTAGCCAAGTGCATAGAATTCCAGATATTAATAAATCAATCCTCAGGGCCAATCTATAGAACAATCTGGGAAGTACAAAATTTTCCATTGAGAAGTTTGGTATACTTCAGTAAATAAAGTTTCCCTGCCAACTGTTTTTCTCTCTCTCCTTTTCAGCGAGGCCTGAAATGAAACATCTACACATTCTTCTGGCAATTCGTTTCCACCCTATCCCACGCACACTGGCTCCAAACACACACACACACAAACAAACATATACATACATGCACACACACACACATATACACACACAGCTGGAATTTCCAATAGTAACAAAGATGAATTGGCCAAAATGACATTGTTTATGAGTTAACCAGGTGTAAATTGCTCCATAGGAAAAAAAAGAACTACAATCCTTGCCCCTTGCCCAAGGTGTCATAACCCTGTATACCATCTTGATCTCTAAGTCATGTCCAGGCACACACATCGTTTCCCAGATGCAGATATAACAGTCTATTGCACAGAAGAGAGTGGGGTTTCACCACATCAAGCAAATTAGTTTGTGACATGAAGAACATAGTGCGGGCTGAAATGTCAAAGATGCAGGGTCAACATTCACCAGCCCAGACCACAAACCAGATGTGAACAGAAATGCTCCCAGCTGCCCCTGGCTCAGTGTTGCCCTGGAAGAAAGGAATCCACTGGATCCTGACAAGGGCTGGAAGTCAGGTGGCTGAGTTTGCATTCTCTGGCTCAGCAGCTGGCTTCCTTTGAGAAGACTTGCATCCCTCCCAAACAGGTGGGCTATAAATTTAATTCTTCATTAAATAAGGGCAAAATCTCAACTGTGCCTAGTTATAATCTGCAAATCATGTAGACACTTGTAGATATTCATATTTGTAATTCTATAGCTTGCCAACACATAGGCATATCCTTCTGTGCATTCCAGAGGCACTGCCTGGGCCACATCTCCATTTTACTGAAAAGAGAGCTCAGGCACGAAGAAGTAGTGTAAGTGCCACACTTGAACTCCAAGATCTGGCTGTCCCTCACTCACAGTGCGGTACTGGCCAGTCACTTAAACACTGTCACTCTGAAAGGAAATACTGCCCCTGCACTTGTAAGGATGCTGTGTAAAGCTCTATAGAGACTTTGATGCAAACACAAATGTGGTCTATATGATTACTAACCATAGTTCAAAAAATTAAGTAGAGGAGTCAAGAATGGTCTTTGAACTCCTTGCTACTCCAAGTGTGGTCTATGGAGCAGCAGTAACAACAACCCCAGGAAGCTTGTTAAAAATTCATGTTGATGTATGGAAAAACCAATACAATATTGTAAAGTAATTAACCTCCAATTAAAATAAATAAATTTATATTAAAAATTGTGACTCTCAGTCTGTAGCCCAAAACTTTTAAATCAGAGATGCGCATGTTAACAAAGCTGCCAAGTGGCTCCTATGGGCATGAAAGTTGTGAAGCACAGCCCTTACATCACTTTCAGAGTTGATCATTCTTCCCGAGCAGACTCTCATGAGCCATCCAAACATACCAGTGGGGTTCACTCCTGAATCTTCCCTGATCTCCTTTCCCCACCCTCCAAAGAGCAATGTTTCATTTAGATATTGGTTTACTTAAGAGTGCGGACAGGGGGTTGACAACCATCTAATATAGGCTAACCTTATTTTTTAAATTATTATTATTATGGATTATAAACCTAAATGCATGTAGAAAATATTTTTTAAATAGAAAATATTTAAAAAAGAGAGAGAAAATATTTTTTAAAAAAACATATCATTTCCCAGTTAACATTTAGAGGTATTTTCTTTGATTTTCCTTCATATACATACATTATACAACATAATTCTTAAAATAGAACTGAGTTTATACAATTTATATACTTTAGTAAACAATTGCCTCAATTAATATTATGTTAATTGATGAATATTTATACTTTTCATTAAACATTAAAAATATGACTTTTGTTGCATGGTACTTCATCATAAGCTTATACTTATGAGAAAAAGCTTATACCTTTAAGAGAAACATGCATGTAATCTTCACAAAACTGAGACACTATTTAAGCATCATCATGTTGTCCCTAAGTTAAGCACAGCACTGAGCACATAGTAACTAAAAAAAAAAAAAAAAAAAGCAGGGGTGGTGGTAGAGGCTACTTGTGCTACTACTTCCTACTCCTGGACCAAATCTTTAGTGTCCACTCTCTAGGTTCTCCCCAAGGACAGAGGAGCCTGGCAGGCTACAGGTCCATGGGGTTGCAAGAGTCAGACATGACAGAACGCTCGCTTTCTCTCTAGGTTCTAGTGTGAAGAATTTTGGCCGCTGGACAGCAGAGTCTCAGAAGTACCCCTGAGAAACAGTGGTTCCCATACTTTAGTACAGTGCACACAAGTCACTGGGAAATTTTATTAAAATCAGATTCTGGGTTGAGTTAGTCTGGGGTTGGAATTGAGATAAACAAGCTCACAAGTGACTCAACGCTTCTGGTCCCCAGACCACACTTTCAAGCTCTAAGATCAGGTCTGTGTGCTTCTGGAAGCTTAGAACCTATTTCTTCAATCCTTTGATTTTACAAGTAACTTATTATTGCCTATACTAAAGCTCTTCCCAGTTAGAGTACTTGAGATGTTTTCTATTTCCTGATTGAATTGCCTTGGACAACTGTTCACCTAACTCGTTTAACAAATATTACTGAGACTGTATAATACACCAAAGTTTAAGAGTTAATGCAAGAGTGGTAAGCAAGACAAGGCAAGATCTGTGTTTATATGAAGCTTGCATAATATTGGTGAGAGACAGTCAGCAAACAAGGAGATCACATAGTGAAAAATGCTCTTAGGTAAAAGGCTGCTAGTTTTATCAGGGAAGTTGGCTTAATCAATCTCTCAATCTGATGAATATATGCAGGGATGCATGAGGCTTAGAGAAGGAACAAAATAAGCCTATGTGGTTCTCACACTAAAAGGACCAATCAATGACATCCGTAAAAGGCCCAGATTTTAGATGTCAGGAGAGAAAGGCCAGATACGAATCTCCTTCACCCCCAAAATATTAGGTGAATTAAGTCCTAGGAAGCTTGGCTTAAACAACCAAGCAACCCAGCAGACGGATCACAAGGCTTTGATGTCTGGTGAAACCTTTACAGTTGAAGAGAATGGGTAGCATGACAATAAAGTCAACATGGAGCAAGAAATAAGGGTGAAAAAACAGAAGTTAAAGAAGGAATGAGGAAGAGGAGGAGTCATTCAAAAAAGGACAAAGATTCAGAAAAAAGAAAATGACTTTCTGCAAGACATGAAGCTCCACCTACTGATCAAAGGAGGCTTTGCCTTATATTTTTATAGAATCTTCTCTTCCATGACATAGAATAAATGACCCAACAATATAAATGGGATTTGGTGTCAGAGTCCCCTACACTTCACCCCTGAACATGTAACCTTAGGTGAGCCACGACTTCAGTGAGCCCCGGTGGGTGAACCATCACAGCCATACTTTCTAGACAGGATTTTAGAAAGTGTCGTTAATAGTTGAAGTGGCAGGTGTAGAACCTATGACAAATATGAAGGCTCACTAGGGTATGCATGCCATTTACTCTCCTGTCATTTGTCATTTTGAGGTAATGTTTTTTGAGCAGATACTGGCTCTAGGAGAAGGGACAATTTTGTACTCTGGGCAATCAAAGCAGAGCTCCAATCCACATCGTTTGCACTCTCGCCCACCTGAAATCCTATTGCAGATAGGGCACAGTGTAGCACTCTGAGGTTTTTTACAGTCACAAATGGAGTATAGTTAACTTTTACTGATTATATTTCATCTTATTGCAAAAGTATTTCAAGATTGCTTAAAAAGCTATATACAGTAACTGAACTAAAATAGATAAACTTAAAACTGATATAGTATGAGAGCAGAAGGAAAACCAGGAATAGAGACTTTCAATTCAAGAATGAGATTAAAAATTAATATCAGTATGGCCCTCATATTTTTTGCTTTGAGCTTTCTGACCGTCAAATGTATGGCTCAGCATTTTCTAAAATGGGAAATCTGTCTACAAATGAGAACTAAACAATGACCTACTGTAAGGATAGCCACTCGTAGTTCTAAGATCAGACATGAAAACCTTGCTACAAAGAACACTGCAAGAAGTGATTAATATCCAAAGAGATACACAAGGGAAGGTTTTTCTTATCATCTTCAGTTTAGCCTGATCTATCATACTTAAAACCACTCAATAAAATCAATAAAGGGGTGATGGCAGGTGGTGGGGACAGTACTTCTGTGTGTATTGGGATTACTTGTCACACTCAACTGAGATATATTAAGGTCATATAAAGGCACTTAGTGGGGAGAAGAAGAATTTTGAAGTTAGACAGTTCTGGATTTAAATTCCATCCCCACTACTAAATAACTTTGGGTTCTTAAGCAATTTTGTAATACTGCTGAGCCCCATTTTTCTCTCTTTAAAAAGAGGAATAGGCACCACTTTCTAGGATTAAATGAGGCATAGGAAAGCAGCGAGCATGGTGTGAGGCACACTTCGTTCATTTTCTTTCTTTCTTCTTATTCTCCACAACCCTCCACAAATAGCTGACATTCAATAAACACTTGCTCAGGGACTTCCCTGGTGGTCCAGTGGTTAAGACTCCACATGTCCACTGCAGGGAGCATGCGTTCACTCTCTGGTGGGGAAACTAAGACCCCTTACACGTGGTGGTCCAGCCAAATAAATAAATAAAATGATAAAATGAATTGAAAAAGCACTTGTCCCCACTGCCCTTAGGCCTTTAAGAAACCCTCATATGATTCTTTCCCTAAGGCCCAGAATGAATCAAAGAAAACTACCTTGGACTATCCTCCAAATTTAGATTGTTCAATATAAAATTGTCCAATTTTTCTTAAACCCCAATTCAATGCAGGCAATACTGAATATTTCAGGGGCCAGGTGAGAGGCAATTTCTGCAAGGTCCCCCAGTGATCCTCACCCCCAGATACTCAGGCCCTTGTGGAAAACTGAGTGCGAGCTATACTCTGTGTTTTTTCTCTAGTGAATAAAATAAAACCAAGGTGAGGGGGTATCACTGAGATTAGGTTACAGATGGCTGACTTCCATTTCTCCCTCTCTCATCTGCTTGCTTTCATGAAGCAAACTGTTCAATATTGTAAACTGTCCCTGAAGCAGACTCACATGGCAAACTGAGGGACACCTCTGACCAACAGCCTGAATCCTGCCAACACATGGGTGGTTTTGGAAATGAATTTTTTTCCTGGTGGAGTCTTTAGAGTGTTTAGGTACCTGCAGCCCCAGTCAGCATCTTGACTGCACGCCATGAGGAACCATAATGCACGTGACCCAGTTCAACTGTATTCAGATCCCTGATTCTCAGAAATCAGACATGATCAAGTGTGCATTAAGTTGCCACATTTTCAGGCAGCAGTAGATAATACAGGTCCTTTATTTACTCCAGTGGAGCCCAAATCTGAGACTCCCTTGACTTCTAATGGGGACAAGATAATCTCAGACAAATGATAGTAGGAAAATAATACAGTACATCAAAACTAATCCATAATCTCCAATTTTTAAATTATTTTTTGTTGGAGTATAGTTGCTTTACAGTGTTGTGCTACTTTCTACTGAAGAGCAAATTGAATCAGCCATATATATACACATATCCCCTCTCTTTTGAACTTCCAGCTCATTCAGGTTACCACTGTGCATTAAGTAGAGTCTCCTGTGCTATGCAGGAGGTTCTCGTTAGTCATGTATTTTAAATGTAGTATCAATAATGTATATGTGTCAATCTCCCAATTGCTCCCGTCCCCCTTTCCCCCTTGGTATCCATATATTTGTTCTCTACATCTGTATCTCTATTTCTGCTTTGTAAATAAGATCATCTATACCATTTTTTCTAGATTCAACATATATATGTTAATATATGATATCTATTTTGAATTTAGCTGGTGTCTAAGGCAGTAGGGAAACTCTATGGTTAGGTTTAGAGGCCCTGCTGACCTTGCATTCATAGATGTCTAATAATTTTGAGTGGTCTTCCAGCTCTTCTCTACTTAGAGATGCCTGCAAAGTCATTATAAGGCAACTTTAGCACCACAGGCCTTAAGAAAATAGCATTATTATTAGCCAAGTGCATAGAATTCCAGATATTAATAAATCAATCCTCAGGGCCAATCTATAGAACAATCTGGGAAGTACAAAATTTTCCATTGAGAAGTTTGGTATACTTCAGTAAATAAAGTTTCCCTGCCAACTGTTTTTCTCTCTCTCCTTTTCAGCGAGGCCTGAAATGAAACATCTACACATTCTTCTGGCAATTCGTTTCCACCCTATCCCACGCACACTGGCTCCAAACACACACACACACAAACAAACATATACATACATGCACACACACACACATATACACACACAGCTGGAATTTCCAATAGTAACAAAGATGAATTGGCCAAAATGACATTGTTTATGAGTTAACCAGGTGTAAATTGCTCCATAGGAAAAAAAAGAACTACAATCCTTGCCCCTTGCCCAAGGTGTCATAACCCTGTATACCATCTTGATCTCTAAGTCATGTCCAGGCACACACATCGTTTCCCAGATGCAGATATAACAGTCTATTGCACAGAAGAGAGTGGGGTTTCACCACATCAAGCAAATTAGTTTGTGACATGAAGAACATAGTGCGGGCTGAAATGTCAAAGATGCAGGGTCAACATTCACCAGCCCAGACCACAAACCAGATGTGAACAGAAATGCTCCCAGCTGCCCCTGGCTCAGTGTTGCCCTGGAAGAAAGGAATCCACTGGATCCTGACAAGGGCTGGAAGTCAGGTGGCTGAGTTTGCATTCTCTGGCTCAGCAGCTGGCTTCCTTTGAGAAGACTTGCATCCCTCCCAAACAGGTGGGCTATAAATTTAATTCTTCATTAAATAAGGGCAAAATCTCAACTGTGCCTAGTTATAATCTGCAAATCATGTAGACACTTGTAGATATTCATATTTGTAATTCTATAGCTTGCCAACACATAGGCATATCCTTCTGTGCATTCCAGAGGCACTGCCTGGGCCACATCTCCATTTTACTGAAAAGAGAGCTCAGGCACGAAGAAGTAGTGTAAGTGCCACACTTGAACTCCAAGATCTGGCTGTCCCTCACTCACAGTGCGGTACTGGCCAGTCACTTAAACACTGTCACTCTGAAAGGAAATACTGCCCCTGCACTTGTAAGGATGCTGTGTAAAGCTCTATAGAGACTTTGATGCAAACACAAATGTGGTCTATATGATTACTAACCATAGTTCAAAAAATTAAGTAGAGGAGTCAAGAATGGTCTTTGAACTCCTTGCTACTCCAAGTGTGGTCTATGGAGCAGCAGTAACAACAACCCCAGGAAGCTTGTTAAAAATTCATGTTGATGTATGGAAAAACCAATACAATATTGTAAAGTAATTAACCTCCAATTAAAATAAATAAATTTATATTAAAAATTGTGACTCTCAGTCTGTAGCCCAAAACTTTTAAATCAGAGATGCGCATGTTAACAAAGCTGCCAAGTGGCTCCTATGGGCATGAAAGTTGTGAAGCACAGCCCTTACATCACTTTCAGAGTTGATCATTCTTCCCGAGCAGACTCTCATGAGCCATCCAAACATACCAGTGGGGTTCACTCCTGAATCTTCCCTGATCTCCTTTCCCCACCCTCCAAAGAGCAATGTTTCATTTAGATATTGGTTTACTTAAGAGTGCGGACAGGGGGTTGACAACCATCTAATATAGGCTAACCTTATTTTTTAAATTATTATTATTATGGATTATAAACCTAAATGCATGTAGAAAATATTTTTTAAATAGAAAATATTTAAAAAAGAGAGAGAAAATATTTTTTAAAAAAACATATCATTTCCCAGTTAACATTTAGAGGTATTTTCTTTGATTTTCCTTCATATACATACATTATACAACATAATTCTTAAAATAGAACTGAGTTTATACAATTTATATACTTTAGTAAACAATTGCCTCAATTAATATTATGTTAATTGATGAATATTTATACTTTTCATTAAACATTAAAAATATGACTTTTGTTGCATGGTACTTCATCATAAGCTTATACTTATGAGAAAAAGCTTATACCTTTAAGAGAAACATGCATGTAATCTTCACAAAACTGAGACACTATTTAAGCATCATCATGTTGTCCCTAAGTTAAGCACAGCACTGAGCACATAGTAACTGCCCTCAGTAACATTCCTTGCACTGAGGACAGAAGGTGTGTTAAATTTATAATCAAAATTTTCCCTAATAAAGAGTTATATTAGCACATATGTTGAATCTGCCTCTAATGAGTGGTTCCAAAATGACTCATTAATGGACTATGTATTTTTGTTACAGGTTTCATGTTGCAAGTAACTTTGGAGAATACTGTAGTAATTCCCAGGGAACTCCTGACTGGGTGTAAGTTCAGTGCAGAGAAATGCCTCGAAGCAGAATCAAAAGTGGCAGTGGAATCACTGTCATTGAGCAGGGATATTCCAGGTGATTCTGCCAGTGCTCTGTCCATTCAAAGCAGTATTTTGTCCCTAGCAATGCCGTGCATGTCACCATTTCAGAAAAGCTCATCTCTCTGGGCCATCTGGTGTCAAGGAGTTTGTTTCATATCATACTGTTCTTTCACTGGCAAAGAACATAAACACGACTGAGTATCAGAAACCTAGCTCTGATGATTGGACATGTACCTAGAGAAAGGCACCCCAGCACTATTGGCATGTTCTTTGCTGTGGAGAGAAGTGCTATGCATTGTGGGATGTTTAGTAGCATCTCTGGCCTTTATTCACTGAATGCCAGTAGCCAACTCTGTTCCCTAAAATGTAACAACCAAAAATGTCTCCAGATGCTGTTAAATGTCCCCTGGAGGGCAAAATCACCCCATTATTAAGAACTGATAAATCCATACTTAATTAAATGGCTGTAACTTTTTTGAAAAGATAATAGCAAGAGTTAGCATGGATGTAAAAAAAATGGAACCCTCATGCACTACTGGCAGGAACATGACATAGTGTGTGTAGCCATTGTGGAAAACAGTTTCTCAAAAAGTTTACAAATACAGAACTACCACGTGACCCAGCAATTCTACTTTTACTGCTGCTGCTAAGTCGCTTCAGTCGTGCCTGACTCTGTGCAACCCCATAGATGGCAGCCCACCAGGCTCCCCCATCCCTGGGATTCTCCAGGCAAGAACACTGGAATGGGTTGCCATTTCCTTCTCTAGTGCATGAAAGTGAAAAGTCAAAGTGAAGTCACTCAGTCGTGTCTGACCCTCAGTGACCCCATGGACTGCAGCCTTTCAGGCTCCTCCATCCATGGGATTTTCCAGGCAAGAGTACTGGAGTGGGGTGCCATTGCCTTCTCCGTATGATTCACAATAGCCAGAGAATAAACAAGCCATATGCCCATCAACAGATGAATAAACAAAATATGATATGTATGTTTTTTATATTGAGATTTTTACATATTTTTATGCATGGAAAACTCAGTCATAAAGAGGAATGAAATTTGGATACATGCTACAACATGATTGGACATTGAAAACATTACATTTAATGAAATAAGCCTGGAGGATGGGTATTGTATCATTCCACTTACATGTGGTACCTAGAAAAAGCAAATTCAGAGACAGAATGCAGAGTAGAGTTTACCAGGGACTGAGGGCAGATGGCAGAGAAGGCAATGGCACCCTACTCCAGTACTCTTGCCTGGAAAATCCCATGGACGGAGGAGCCTGGTAGGCTGCAGTCCATGGGGTCGCTAAGAGTTGGACATGACTGAGCGACTTCACTTTCACTTTTCACTTTCATGCGTTGGAGACGGAAATGGCAACCCACTCCAGTGTTCTTGCCTGGAGAATCCCAGGGACAGGGGAGCCTGGTGGGCTTCTGTCTATGCGGTCGCACAGAGTCGGACATGACTGAAGCGACTTAGCAGGAGCAGCAGCAGCAGCAGCAAGGGCAGAGGGAAAAAGGAAGTTATTCCTTCATGGATACAGAGTTTCTGTTTGGAATGATCAAAAGGTTTGGAGTGCAACAGGGGTGATACATTGTGAATATGTATAATTCCACTGATTTATATCCTACAAATGGTTAAGATGATAAACATTATATTATGTATGCATGCATGCATACTTGCTAAGTCACTTGAGGCATGTCCAACTCTGCGACCCTGTGGACTGTATGTAGCCTGCCAGGTTCCTCTGCCCCAGACTCCTCCATGGGATTCTCCAGGTAAGAATGCTGGAGTGGATTATCATACCCTATATTTTATCAAAAATTTTTTAAAACTTAAGAAAAGAACTGACCCAGAGTGATTATATTCAGGAGAATTATTTTTTAAAAATCAAGCAAAATATGTTTCTGTTTATTAATAATTATGTATCACTTTTTAGATGACTTTTATTTATTCTATTAGAAGATGGGAGGAGGGAGGAGTCCCTTGCCTAAGAAACTGGGAGACCTGGATTCTGGTCCTAATTCACTGTATGAAATTAAGCATATTATTTTATGTCCTTTATCCTTAGTTTCCTTATCTGTAACTTGCAAGATTTGCATTAATATTAATAACATTGCAACTATTTGCAGTTATAAATTTCTATATTCTGTAATTCTGAGAATGGACTATGAAAGTTATTTTCAGAGCATTTCTGAAAAATGCCTGTTAAGAAGCATCATAAACATTTCTTTGTGTAGAAGTATCAGAAAATGATGTGACATTGTATTGAACTAGACAAAGTATGGTGATCTGAAAACTACAATCCTAGAACAGTATTTCCACTGTGACAAAAACACAAAGATTTCCTTGGGGTGAGACGTTAACTCTGCTTCTCAACTTAAGGTATTAAGATTACTTAAACAGCATCCCTGTCTTCTCCCCTTCCCTTCTCCATTCCCTTCTTCATCCATCTTGTTTATTATCTATTTTACCTATTTTGTTACCTGTATTACATATTCCTTCTCACTGAACAGAAAGTTTAACTTCAAAAATTATATGAGAATATCATTAGAAGTACATTTACTTGGGGGATGGTTAGAAACAGTACTCCCAGAAACAATCATAATGAAGATGAAGTGATTATAAAGTAATAGCTAATATTTTTGAGCATTTAACATGTGGGCCAGTCATTGCATCACTTTTAATGTGATATCTATCATATTGGTAAGTGCTATTTGATCCCCATCATACAGGTTCAGAAACTGATCTTCCAGCTGTGAAGTGATAGAACTGGAATTTGAAACCTGGATATTTCTGAATACAGAATCTGCACTCTTAACCATTTCTAACATTTGTCCTGTCTCGAGCCCTAAACCATCAAGCAAGCAAGGAATCCAGAGCATCTAGAATAAGGAGAAAAGAAGCAGTATGTCCCCTCATCTGTTACTAAGGAAATGGAAAAGAAATCGCTTTCTAACCTTTTTGAATGAATAAATTCATGAACAAGCGACAGCTAAAATCCCAGCACAGGCAAAAAACCTGTTAGCTTAAAAAGACTCATTACTAGAAGGGGTTTACTGGATAGCACTGTGTAAATCTCCTTACCAGAAGAATAGATAACATCTCATCTACAATATACAAAACTTTTTTTCTGGTGACCTCTAGATACCACAGCCTAAAAAAAGAGAAGCCCCGTTTCTTCCTCCACGCACTGGCTCTCTGCCAGTCAGTTACACAGGCTCTCTGCCTCTGGACCTAAGCAGCGAACAGACAGCACAGTTTCATGGTATCTGTTGGCCTCTGTTCATGGCCACATCCCCTTCTCAGATTTCCTTTCCTAGTGGTCCCTTGAGCCCTTCCACAAAGATGGTTTTCTCACATTTGGGCAGGTATCCTAGTCACTTACCTCTCTCATTAGTACTCCATCAAATCCCTCCCATACTGGCTTTCACATATCAGGAGAATATGTTTTATAAAGAGTCAGAAAGGCCTGATGGCTTACAGTCTCTTGGCAACACATTCTGGCAGCAAAGCCGCCTGAGGACTTATTGGGTTAATGCGTGTGTGTTTCTGAGTATCTCCACTCGCCTTAAGAAGGGAATAGATATTCCCTTGAGCGTGACTATGACAGGATTGAGACTGGATTAATTAGCAGGCACTTATCCCCTGCCTAGAGATGCAAGTTTAAAAAAAAAAAAAAACAGGCATAAAATCATATTGTGTCAGCAGGGTGCTTATAGCATTGGCAGTCTTGGTTTTTTAACATATTTCTAAAAGACTGTTTTCCTCATTGAAGAAGTTTGAAGAGTAGATGCCTTTGAAGCTAGAGATATAAAACTCCTTTAATACCCAATAGAGTTGATGCATACCAAAAAAAAAAAAAATACCAATTGAAAGAGATAAAATGAAAGGCTTTAAAATCCTCAGCACTTTAGTTCTTTATTAACTTCTTGGAAGGGATTATTGTCCACATACAGATTTGTCTTCTCATTTTGTCTGCTTATCTGTTTTCGGGAAAAAGAAAAGGACCCAACCTGGAAAAGGAGGAATCATTGCCCACCATATCCCAAATTTGGATATTTTCTTATCAAAGCTACTAGCTCAAATGGCTAGGTCAACCAGGTTTTGCAGCCCTGTCATTTTAAAATTATATAAGACTGTGGGAAATGCAATAAACCAATATCAACAGAAAATACTGTGCTGTACTTGAAAGTGTTTAATAAGAACAGGGATAAATGCCTATGTCACTTATCCCCTGAGTTGTCTCAGGAACTTTAACTGTAATAGGAAAGGTTTAGAAATCTTATTCTGTTTCACAATTCTATAAGGCTGGAATCAGCATCCTTATTTTATAGACAAAATGTCAGCTGCTCAGCCAAACCCTTTACAGTTGGTATGTAGCAGCCACTCCATAAGAATTAGCAGGGAAAAGAGAGGGAGGCTGGTGGAGGGAGGGAATTAATGGCAAGTGACTCTAATCCATTCTCCTCTCACTTTCTAGGTATAGCAAAACTAGTGGTGCGGTGGTAGAGAACGCACATGCCAGCACAGGAGGAGATGCAAGAAGATGCAGCTTCTGTCTCTGGGTCCGGAAGATCCCCTGGAGCAGGAAATGGCCACCCACTCCAGTATTCTTACCTGGAAAATCCCATAGACAGGGGAACCTGGTGGACTACAGTCCACAGCGTTGCAAAGAGTCAGACACAACAAGTAAGCACACACACAGCAAAATATATTGATGTATATTTATTTTGTCTCCCTTTCCTTGCCCTGTCCCTGAAGTAGGTGCTATTTGATGGTAAATAATCTAAAACGTAGTGAGGTGAAGAGGAGCGGCAAAGATCTGGGATAATCCAGGAAAAAAATCTTTCCAGTGTTAATATGAGAGTGAATCCACCATAGGCATCTTCTGTATTAAATCAGGACACTATGTTATGGTAGAAAATGAGAGCCAGCAGACAGGGTCCTCATTCTTTTCCCTGCCTGCAACTAGCAATGTGGCCGACAGAGCAGCTCAACTGCCTGGGTAGCTGTATCACCTATAAAAGAATGATAGTTCTCATGTTGGGGTTTCTGGAACAAATTTAAAAGATAATATTGGTGAAACAGAAAGTCAAATGACTGTTGCAATGTTTTTGTAAGATATAAATCTGATGAGCACTCAGTAAGCTGTAGCCTTTTTTATCACTGACATTTACTCCTTTAGTTTTTCAAGAGACTCTGGTGTGCATTTTTTAAATAGGCAAAGGGTATATAAAACAAGTAAGAGTTTGTTTGGAATTTCACAGTTTATGATAAATACCCTAGAAGGTCTACTTCTAATTACATGACCTTTAAGAATGCATCTCATCTGTTTATAAACTCCAAAATATTCAAATCCTCCTATACCTGTCTCTCACATCTGTCTTAGTCCTCCCTATTAGGTCAACAAAGTCCTCAAAAAAAGGAAAAATATTATTTCTACTCCATCCCCAGTAGAGGATAGGGCATAATAACAACTATATGTGCACACTCACATACACACACATTCTTTTCTCCCTGTTACACTGCTGTCTTGTAAAGTTCATAGTTAATCTTTTTATTTATAAATTCCTATTTTCCTAGTTCCCAGAACAGTGCTTTTCATATAGCAAGTGTTCAGTAAGCATCTGTTGAAAGAATTGGAAACATTATTCACAGAGAGAGGGAAAAAAAAGAGTAGAGAGAGAGAAAAAAAACAAATCTCCAAGCAGAAACTGATAAATACATCTGACAGTGGGCTGGGCAATGAGATGTAGGGTGTGGTGTGAGAAGACCATAACTCAACATGTGGTTTTTCCAAGCAGCTTTGTGCTTCACCCTTTGCATCCTTCACACCCTTTGTGCTTCATCTTTTGCATGTGGTAGTGACACTGATTTCTGTGGCCAATGCCTAACTTTCTTGAGTGACTCAGCCTTGTTGCCTCAATATGTTGCCAAGAGCTAATGTCTTTCCTGCTGTTCTAGAAGTAATGACAACCACAAATACTGAGGGCACATATGTGCCAGGTACTTAATTGACCGCTGATCCTCCTCAATCTGTGTCCTTGGACATTAAAAGGAGTCAAGGAGCACACTATTACACAGCCCCCAATTATCAGCACTAAATTAAACTCTACAGAGAGCCCTTTGCCTAGTTACCTTAAATGAAGTCAGTTATCTTTTCTAATTTAAAAGTTGCAGTCAATGTGGTAACTTTCCAGATGCTGCTGGCTAATAATCAGTACACCTTCATCCCTCTTTGCTTGTTATTGTACCATAGGGGCTGAGAACGTGGAAAACACACACCCCTGATTCCCATGTCAAAAGCAATTAAAGTCAGAGGATGGGAGAGCCTTGTGTGAGATTTGAAAGGTGGAAGAGAAGAAAAAGGCATCCCTACCTGCTGACACTGTCAACATACACATATATCACACACCATATAACCCCCTACATTCCACACATATGTTCACAAAGATCACATATCATACACAATGCACACACACACACACGCACACACAACACACACACTCCACTCCTCAGGACCAAGGCTTTCATTGAGTTGATTCTTCCCTAAACACACCAATGCTAAATTTTTTCTCAGAAGTTCCTGAATTGTAGCTTGATGTGCTATGGCAAACATCATGTAAACGTCTTCCCTGTAAAGACCTGGAACAACACAAAAAGAACACTTAAGAAGCACATTTGCCTATGGTAGAAACAAACCTGAACTCTATAAACCATGTTATAGAATTGAAAGGTTATTTAGTATTAATTACATGGGAGAAGAAAAACTGTTTTCTAAGACTCACAAGCATCATCATCAAAACAGAAAATCTTTAAAAAGAAAATATCTCTAGTAGCATCTAAAAATAGTACAATAGTAACTGTCCAAACTATGAAAGCAAGAACACATTTAAGAATTATGATCCTTGGGAACTTCCCAGAAGACACAGACACATTGCTTTTGAAGAATAACTTGGAAACTGTAGGTGCCCCCTAGAAATGGAACTCCAAACTGGATGCACAAACTTCAGATATGCCCAATAGTCAACACAACAACCATTCACTGAGACCCAACTTTTGATTGAGGAGTTAGCCAAGATCCTGAACCACCATGTATGTTTTAAAGTCTAACCACAGAGTAGAAAATTATAGGATTTACCAGCCTTAACAAGAATATACCTATGATGGAAAATGTCATTACATAAAACCAGAAACTTACCAGGAAAGACTGCATACAGCTGTATATGGCAGAGGAGTCTTGGTGGTCAAAATCCATGTTCAAAAAAAAGTTATCTGAGAGATAGAGGCCATAAATGAAGAGCAACCTAGAAGAGGAGATGCATGAAAACTATCTAAAAGGAAACATATAGATCTGAAAATTATTCTAGAAATTGGACTGTGGAATATCCTCAGTAGCGTCTAAAAAAAAAAAAAAAGGCATGAGACAGTGCATCACAAGGGCTTCCCAGGTGGCACTAGGGATAAAGAACCTGCCTGCCAATGCTGGAGACATAAGGGATGCAAGTTCAGTCCCTGGATCAGGATGATCCCTTGGAGGAGAGCATGGCAACCCACTCCAGTATTCTTGCCTGGGAAATCCCATGGACAGAGGAGCCCAGTGGGCTACAGTCCAGGGAATCACAAAGAGTTGGACATAACTGAAGCAGCGTAGCACATAGCGCATCACAGAGGGAAGAGCCTGAGCTTCAAATAAGCTCTCTTTTGCTGCGAGACAGAGTGACCTTCACTAGATCTGAATGTCCTCATCTATCAGTGTGGGATGTGGTAGGCGCTAGAGGTGACACTTCTAACTTGCAAGTAATCAAAGAAAGGGCGAGCAAATACTACACATCAAGTAAATACAATCTGTCGAAGCCTATGCTTTTAACCAACTCATGCTGAAGCTGTTTGCTCATTCAGTTAATTATTCTGATTGCTAATTGAATATGTGTAAAACCATGAGGGAGGAGAATTTTTTTTTAACCTAGTCTTGGACACAGACAAAAAGTAAATAGGCAGATATGATTTAGGATTACAACAAATACTACAAAGAACACTGGAAGAAAACGATGTAAGACCTTAAAAATTGAAAAGGTTACCTTCATGCAAAGATCTAGGCTGACATGAAGACATGAGGCAGTGTTTAGGCAGAAAGACAGCTTGTGCAAAGTTCCTGCACCAGAAGAGGGATATTTGAGGAATGGAGTGATCCAGGAAGGGATTAGCATCAAATGATTTTAGAGGGATCCTCTTCTACAAAGAGGAGGATAAGGATTTTTTTTTTTTAATTCTAAGTGTAATTGGAAACATTGAGTGATTCTAACCAGAAGCATTTTGTAAATAATTTGTGTTTTTAAAATCACTCTGGTTGCTGAGTGGTAAGTGAGCTGTTGGAATAAGAAAAACCATTCTGTTACCATATAACAAATATGAAACTGAAAGTCAGTAGGAATGGGTTTAACATGTGTTCCCATCATTTACTAGAAAATTTTGAGTCAGACCAGAGTTCCAAATGGGAAAGGAACTGACAGAAACATAAACCCAGGGGTAGCTCATGTCTATATCAATGTATGTATTCAAAAGCATTTGAATAAATAAAGGAATTAGAATTCCTCCTTGTTCCAAGAGGTAAAAAGACTATTTCCTCTCCATATTGAGCTACCCCATGAGAACTGGAAGGTGTATAGTGCTGCCATATTCTTTTCTTTGTATCCCAGAAAGAGAATACACAGAGATTTACAATAGCCACGTGCCATTATTAAGAGATATTATGTGTACTTTCCAGGGGAACAATAAATAGTAACATTGCTGCTGCTGCTGCTGCTGCTGCTAAGTCACTTCAGTCATGTCCGACTCTGTGCGACCCCATAGACGGCAGCCTACCAGGCTCCCCCATCCCTGGGATTCTCCAGGCAAGAACACTGGAGTGGGTTGCCATTTCCTTCTCCAATGCATGAAAGTGAACAGTGAAAGTGAAGTCGCTCAGTCGTGTCCGACTCTTAGCGACCCCAAAGACTGCAGCCCACCAGGCTCCTCTGCCCATGGGATTTTCCAGACAAGAGTATTGGAGTGGGGTGCCATTGCCTTCTCCACTGAGTGCAATTAAATAACTTGTTCATTATAATCAAAGAGTCAGGAGTATACTTCTCAGGATCAGTATTTTCAGTCTCCACATACTATAATTTTCCAACACATCATAATGACTCTTTCCAACTGAGTTAGTTGAACAGTTGTAGGAACAGTTACGCATACAATCATGCAAATTCAGAGCTCCAAATTCAAGGCCAAGCAAACTAAAATATTACACTCCTTAAGTCCTGAGCACTTCTTTTAAGTTTGTGATTTCATCTCCTGCATCATAATTTTAATGAGATCCTTAAGGATCTTCACCTTTGAATTTGCACTTATTTTTGTTCTTAAGGAAGTAAGGATTCTTTTTTGTTTATATTTCATTGTGATGAACATACAAATACTGATTATTACCTAGATAACCATGAAATGATCTTTGCACACTGAACTCAACACATGCATTCTTTCTTGTAGATATAAGTAACTCTTCAAATATAACAACATTCAAAATCTTTTAGTAGGCAAGTCATATATTTCATATTTTATTAAAAGATTTGAATTTGACAGAGGTCAGCATACCCAAATTTACATATATGGCCATGCTGAAAAATTCTTTTAAATGTGTGTAAATAATTTGACAATTGATTCTGAGGTTACTATGGCAAAGTATCATAAAACAGTATTTATTTTATAAAATTTCATATATTACCAATAGTGTTCAGAAATCACTCATAGACCACACATGCAAAAATAAAATTACTACTCAAGTTTCAAACTCTTTCCAACAATTCGTGTATTTAGAGCATGAAATCTAACAAAAATAAACTAAGATAAAAGTTAAAAATAGCAGAACTCCATCAGACTGACCTCCTGATTTACTTTTCTCTTTTTTTAGTTTTTATTTTTTGATTAATATACTAAGATTATATTTCTCTTCAGGGAAAATTTGATCTTCTCTCTGTTGATTATATTTAATATAAGCATTCCAGCACAAAAAAATTTTAATTGATGGCTATTAACAATATACCCTCTGGGTATATCAAGTCATTTAAATGTTTAGATTCATTATGGGAATTGACTTGAGAATTCAAATTGTTATGAGAAATATCTAAGAAGCTTTGATTTATTATGTTTTTAATACCTTATATCACAGATGACAAGTAAGGGAAAAAATAAGAGTAGAAAAGAAAGGGAGGATGAAAAGAATAGGAAGGTAAAAGAAAAATTAGGAAGATACACTGAAACTCAGAGGTAAATAAAGGCAAAATAAAATGAAAGAGCAAAGTTTTAAGTGGACATGGCTAACTAGGATTTATTTTTCAAATAAATGGCTTTACACAGGGAACTCTGTTCAACGTTATATGGCAGCCTGGATGGGAAGGGAAGGGAGTTCAAGGGAGAATGGATACATACATGTGTAAGGCTGAGTACCTTTGCTGTCTACCTGAAACTATTACAACATTGTTAACCAGCTGTATACTCCAATATAAAATAAAGTTTTAAAAATGGTTTTAATAATGATGACACTTAAGAATAAACAAAGGTTTAAAAAACTTGGGGGACAAAATTTAAAGTCAATGAAATTATCACATGTGTTAAAGAACATACTTGCCAAGTTATTAGGTTTCAAAGTGACATTCTGAACATTGAGACTTGGCTTTGTTTCTTTGGAGACAACAACTGAAAAGCCAGCTTACTACTAATGTATTTGTAATAATCAATTTAGAGTAAGAATATTTCATATTAACATTCTTACAGCTATAGACCATCATAGGTAAGGAGAGTAAGATCAATACAAATTATTTCCAGTTTAGGTGTAGCTTGAAAAGACTTGTCACCAGAGGCAATTTTACTATCACTGATAGTTATTGTTGGCAAATTGTCAATATTTCCTTCACAAACAGCTTTAAACCTATATAACAGTTCTCTTGCTTAGAGAGATTAAATCAGTTGTTAGAATTAATGTTCTGTTTTGACTTTTGTAACTAAGTTGCTCAAATTAACAAACATTATTTATTTCTTGACACTCATCTGATGGATAATTGTGAAAATGGGAACTCAGAAAGAAATTCAACATTGGAATGAGGAAAACATACTTTTGTAAAAAAAGAAATTTGGAATGACCATAGTTTAATTACATTTGGGCTAAATTTTCTTGCCAAGTTTTATATTCAAGATAAACATGGCTGAGATTAGAAGGGAAGCCTGATATAGGAGGCCCTAACCAGAAAAGCAGAGAATGAAAGTTCAGTCCACTTCCCCTATAATGACTTGATACATGGCCAGGGCAAATTTCCCCAGTTAGCTTTAATATCACCGATAAAAACAAGGTCCAAAAGAAATATCTGTCAGACTTTCTCAATGTTAGTCTTAATCACATCAATCATAGGCTTATTCATTTTCTATCAGGTGTGATATGTTTTTTTTTTCATGGATTTCATTTTAAAAAATTTCCTCATTTTATAAGGCTTAGTCCCCCTTTTGCAATATATTTATTCTTTGTCTAAGACAATCATCACCCCTTTGAGAGCAGAATGGCTTGGTTAAAATAACCACAGGATAGTTTTTACTTTGACCTTGCCAAACTTCTTCAGTGATTAACACATCACTGGTGCCACTGGACAATCTCTCTATATTCAAAGGCAAAACGTGGACATTGGATTTGTCAGCCTCCCTTTTAAGCTTGTGGAACAGCTTTTATGGGTGTGCTGGTCAAAAGGAGAAATCTCTTCTAATTCAAGGCAATACTAGAACTCTTCTGAAATAAGGACTCCTGTGATGTGTGATACTTTCCTAGTATGTGGAAACAATGAAGGAAACACCCAGAACTTCAAAGTTTCTGCATTATCACTGTCTTTCACTAGAACTGTAGGAAAACTGATCAAGGCACCTTGAATGAGCAATATGCCCTAACCTTTGTTAGGGGATACCCTGAGACCCTAACCAGAAATTAACTAAATCTTCATTGTGAAGATGGTTGTATAGCCACAGCCATGTGGAATGATTTGTAGTTTCTCATTAATTCATTTAGTCAGCAAATATCTTTTTTTAGTTTCTATCATGTGTCAAACACTGGAATAGGACTTGGAAATACAATGATGGCCGATAAAGAAAAGTTTCTGTTATAGAGTATATACTCTCAGGCAACTGAGGTATGATGGAGGAAGTTCAAGAGCAACCAGCAGGAATACTGAACTCAGTCTAAGGGTGGAAGTAGAGACATGTACAGTTGGTCCTCATTATCAATGGATTCTGTATTTGCAAAGTCATATCACTAAAATCAGTAACCCTAAAATCAATACTTGAAATTCTTTCTGGCTCATTCACAGACATATGCAGAGCAGGGGAATTTTTGAAAGGTCCAGACTCACATGTACACAGCAGAGTTGGAAGAAGATAATGCTCTTTCTCCTCATTTCAGCTCAGAGAGGAGCAGAGGGGTGACACTGTGGGGTGCTGGTGGGGGAGGAGATTTGCAGGGCAATGCAAGATGCTCTGACCCCAGCCTGTTAGACTGGGTTTGAATCCCAACTCTGGTTCCTATTACTGGGGCAACCTCACATAAGTCACTTCAGTACTTCTGAATGTCGCTTTCATTTTTATAAAATAAAATAGAATCTACCAGGGTATTTTGCTTTTAGGATTTAACATTATAATCTTTATGATATATGTATACTTGTGTGTGTGCTCCCCCTAGGAAACAGTTCAGTATTTGGTAATGCAGTGGTGCTGGGATTTCATAGAACGTTAACCATCATGATAACAAGAATCAGTTTTATAGGTCTAGGAGTTTAAAAGTCCAAGGAGGGATTAAAATACATGTGGAGAGTTTCTGCATTTTGAAGAACTGAAAAATTTCAGAATGCAAACTAAGCTTTGTGCTCAAGGAAGAATGGAGTGAGACATAAGGACTAAAAATTCAATAAGACAAATAATGAAGGATTGTTGAGATCCGAAAACGAAAAAAAAAATGGAATTTATATTAATGGGTATTGGAGACCTCGGCTGAAGGATTTTAAATATGAGGGTGCCATAATCTGGTGTAAGCCAAGATAACTGTTCCCAGGAATGTATGCAGTCCTGTCATTGATGTGTTTTGTGGTTTGATGCTTCCAGCAGCATCCTTTTAACACAGAGGCAGGAGCTTTGGTCTCAGAACTGGAAAGAGAACATGAAGAGAACAATGAGTGTTCAGAGGACGTAATGAAGATTATCAGAAAGTGGAAAAATGGTCTTCTATAAAATACTAGAAGTTTCTGCTTCCTGAAAGTGTTAGACATTCAGTCATGTCTGACTCTTTGTGACCCCATGGACTGAGTAGCCTGCCAGGCTCCTCTGCCCATGGAATTCTCCAGGCAAGAAAACTGGAGTGGGTTGCCATTTCTTTCTCCAGGGAAATCTTCTTGGCCCAGGTCTCCCACACTGCAGGCAGATTCTTCCCCATCTGAGCCACTGCTCCTTACCACCATCACAAATAAGTCCTAACTGTTCAACACATCTGTTGTCAGTCTCTCCAGGTTCAAACCCAGGTGAGTGAAGCATACCAGACAAGCCAAGACACCATGCCCTTTCTCTGCCAGAGGAAGGCTGAGAGAGACTGTCCCCTCTCAGGCATTTGTAGTAGTAGGTAGCACTGCATTGCACCACCCAGTAGGAAGGAGAATTGGATTTACATGGCCAAATGTAACAACAAATGTCCAACATACCCACAAAATATGAGGAGAGGAAACAAAATGCCAAATTACCAATGAAAGCATTCCCTTAGAAGGGAGAACTTACAAACCAATAAAGTGTCTTAATATCTCCAGGGCCATAAGTCCTAGGAAACCAAAGACTCCTTGATCTAAAGATATATATATGGGAGAAAGTATATGTTTTATTTACCACCTACTATGTATAGGAGGACACATCCTAAGGCATTTTTAGAGCTGTCCCCAATTTACTGACAGGAAGATAAATGTCCTTAATATCAACTATGGCTTTGTTGACATAGCATCACCAGCTTAAGTCCCTCTGACGTTGCTAAAAACTACTTTTACCTTGTTCTTGCTTCCCTAACTCTCATACCTCCCACAACTCCACAACCAACCCCACTCAGTCAGAAAATCTACATGTTAAACTGTAATTTGAGCACATTTTCTATATCAAGAACTGGATTTATTAACATTTATAAAAATGCCAAGCATTATCTCTAAAGTTTAGATCAGCCCTCAAAGGAAACAGCATGTCTCCCATTTTTAAGGATGGAATGAGATGTTCAATAACTTTCCCAAGATCACATAACTGACAACCACTAGATGCACACGTCAAATCCAGATCTGTAGAACTCCAAAGATATTTACAGTCAACAAATTACTACGCCTTCTCGATTTTTTCCCTTTACTTTCCAAATAGATCTGAGGGAGCTGATATTCTTAGGCCTTGTTTTCTGTATCTGCTGAAGGAGACAAAGACTGAGGCACCACTGTCCCCTCCAGGTGGATACTATCCTGGTTTCCCAAGGATTAGGGTTAGAGATGGCAGCTTAATCACAGTAGATAAACCATACTTGTTTAAAAAGAAAATCACAAAGAAGATGTGGTGCATATGTACAACGGCAAAATACTCAGCCATAAAGAAAGACAAATAATGCCATTTTCTGTAACATGGATGCACCTAGAGGTTATCATACTAAATGAAGTAAATAAAAAAGGGAAAGACAAATGCCATATGATGTCACATAAACGTGCATCTAAAATATGACACAAATGAATCTACTGAAACAGAATCACAGACATAAAAAGCGGCCTGGTGGTTGCCAAGTGGGAGGGGTCAGGGGAGGGGAGGGATGGGAGGCTGGGGTTAGCAGACTTAAGCTTTCCTATCTAGAATGGACAAACAAGGTCCTGCCGTATGGCACAGGGAACTATAGTCACTATCCTGTGATAATGCAATGGCAAAGAATATTAAGAATGTGTATATAACTGAGTCAGAGAAGGAAATGGCAACCCACGCCAGTGTTCTTGCCTGGAGAACCCCAGGGACGGCGGAGCCTGGTGGGCTGCCGTCTATGGGGTCGCACAGAGTCGGACACGACTGAAGTGACTTAGCAGCAGCAGCAGCAGAAACCAACACAAATCTGTAAATCAACTACACTTCAATTTTTAAACATTGATTAAAGAAAAAAGAAAATCACCAAAATGGACTTCCAAAAACTATAATTTTAACAGAATGGCTTTAATTCTATAAAACAGCTCTGCTCTCTTCTCTCTTCTTCTATGCTCTTGTCCTTCCCTTCCTTTCAATCTTATCTTGCATCTTCTGTCCTTATCACCGCTTGAAGTATTTTGACTGTGAACTAACTGGAGGCTAAGGAGTATAAAGTGCTTCCGACTATATCTCGGTGTTAAAAGGTCAGTTTGGGAGACAGTACACAATTGCACACACACAAATAAAGCAAAGCCAAACACAGGAGAGATGTTATATAACGTCAGTAAAAAAAAAAATAAGAACTGTGTGTGGAATGTCTAAATAGCATGAACTATTAATAAAATCCCATTTGATTTCCTTAATTTTTTATGGAGTATTATTATCCCCATGTAATAGATGCAGGAATTGAGTCCTGGGGAAAGGAAGTGATTGGCTTGAACTTGGACCAGGTGAGTGATAAACTGGGTGGAGCAGGCTGGGTGTAAATTGGGAATGGAGGTGACAATGATGAATAGGTCTTGGGGCCATGGCCATCCCTCAGCACCAACTAATAGTTTTCCAGCATTAATGAGGCTTTTAACTTTCCAAGAGATTCTGGAAATTGCAGTTTCGTGAAATAGTCTGATCTGTATTCTCTTTCTGTGAGCCAATGCACCTGATCGGAGCAGGACATTTGCCTTTAACAACTGAATAAGAGCAGATCCAAGCCCATGCCTGCGGTCTTCTAGCTCTTTATCTGGTGTGGTCTCTGTAACAGCACTCTCCCTGCCAAAGACTACACCACATATGTGTGCATACAGATGAGGTTAGGGCAGCCAGATGGTATCAGAGATGGTGGAGGAGCTAACAAGACCGCTTTTCCAAAAAGTAGAAAGAGAACAAAAGAGGTACTTATTGAAGAAGACAGCTTTGACAGGACTGTCATCACCAATAAGGTTAACTCCTAACATTTTCTCTCAGCAAGACTTCTTCAACCTGACTTATTTTGGAGAAAAGTATCTAAGAGAAAACTTTCTCCCTTCAATTCACGTCAGTTGAAAGTCTATATCAAAAGGCATTTGGGGACAAAAAATAGAATTAAAAAGCCAGGTATCTGGAGTCTTTTACTATGAATGTTTGGAGTCTTCATTTGCCCGTTCAATACCCAGTTACTGGGTATTTCCATGAGCTAGCCACTGAAACTGATGATGACAGGCCAAAGCTTCTTATATTTAAGAGGGTCAACTTGGATATATATAATTATGACTAATTTTCATTGATGTACAGCAGAGAACACCACAACACTGTGAAGCAATTATCCTCCAATTAAAAAAACTAAAAATAGGAGACCAACCAAGATGGCGGAAGAATAGGACGGGGACACCACTCTCTCCCTCACAGATTCATCAAAAGAACATCTCAATGCTGAGCAAACTCCACAAGGCAACTTCTGAATGCTGGCAGAGGACATCAGGCATCCAGAAAAACAAAGCATTGACTTCAAAAGCAGGTAGGGGAAAAAATATAAAAGACGAAAAAAAAGAGACAAAGGAGGTGGGGAGGGAGCTCCGTCCTGGGAAGGGAAGCCCGTACCGTGGGGAAGGGAAGCTTAAGAAGAGAAGTTTCCAAACGCCAGGAAACACTCTCCCTGCCGAGTCTGTGGCGAGCCTTGGAAACACAGAGGGCAACATAACAGGAAAGAAAAATAAATAAATAATTAAAACCAACAGATTACAAGCCCAACAGTAACTCGCCCAGTGGAAAAGCAGCACAAACGCCTGCGTCCACCATTACCAAGTGGGGGCAGGGCAGGGAGGCACGGGCTGCAGTGCTTTTCAGAATCGGGCAGGAACGTCCCGCCGCGCGTAACCAGAATGAACTAACTGGGGCTAGCAAACCAGACTGTGGGATAGCTTCCACGTGAAAAGCTCAAACATAAGACACCGCCAGGTCCGCACATGGAACAAAGGGCGGAAAAGAACTAGCCCACTGCAGACCACCCCACACCGGCAACAGGCAGCCAGAGCCAGAAGGGCTGGAAGGGGGCAATTGCAGCTCCGGAGAGACTTTACCTACCAAATTGCAAGCAGGCTTCTTTGCTAAGACTACTGGGGGTTCTGGACAGTCACCATCTACCTCACAAGAGGTGCCAGCGGTACACCCAGAAAACTGAGTGGCAGATACGGGAAAGGCGACAAGTCGCAGCTACCGCGCTTGCCAAATACCTGAGCTACTCAGACCTGGGAAGGGCACAAAACGCAGTCACAACAGAACCTGCGCTGCTGAAGGCTACCTGAGCGCCAAACCTGAGTGGCTTAGATCGGGGAAGGGCATGCAGCCTAGGGCCGGCCTCAGACGGTTCCCGGCGGAGCAACGTAGAGCCTGAGCGGTTTGTACGCCGCGAGCAGGGTCAGGTTCAGCGGGGCTGAGACACTGCAGGCACACGATAGTGTTATTCGTGTGCAGCTTCCCTCCCTCCCCACAGCTCAACTGAACAAGTGAGCCTGAGAAAACAAACAAACAAACAAACAAAAAAAGTGTCCGCCACCACCCCCTCTGTGACAGGACAGAAATCAGACACTGAAGAGACCAGCAAACAGAAGTTAAAAAAAAAAAAAAAAA
>SJYX01019912.1:13553-41825 GCA_006410675.1 Oreotragus oreotragus
CCCCCAAAATGGAAGACATTAGCATTCTTCATTCCACAGAACATCACACATTAGTTCAATTTAGTTCAGTTCAGTCCCTCAGTCGTGTCTGAAATTTTGTGACCCCATGGACTGCAGCACAACAGGGCTCCCTGTCCATCACCAACTCCCAGAGTTTACACAAACTCAAGTCCATTGAGTTGGTGATGCCATCCAACCATCTCATCCTCTGTCCTCCCCTTCTCTTCCCATCTTCAATCTGTCCCAGTATCAGGGTCTTTTCCAATGAGTCAGTACTTCACATCAGGTGGCCAAAGTATTAAAATTTCAGTTTCTACATCAGTCCTTCTAATGAAAACTCAGGACTGATCTCCTTTAGGATCGACTGGTTGGACCTCCTTGCAGTACAAGGAACTCTCAAGAATCTTCACCAACACCACAGTTCAAAAGCATCAATTCTTCAGCACTCAGCTTTCTTTATAGTCCAAATCTCACACCCATACATGACTCCTGAAAAAACAATAGCTTTCATTATATGGACCTTGGTCGGCAAAGTAAAGTCTCTGCTTTTTAATATGCTGTCTAGATTGCTCATAACTTTCCTTCCAAGGAGTACCTGGTGAATTTTCTGCACAATTGAAGAAGCTGCCAAAGTGTTACGTGATGAACAGCATCCTGGAGAACTTCACCATCCTCCAGGTGGTGACAAACAGACACCAAGAAACTTGCTCTGCACCATCTACGTCTTTGTGATCTCCACCAGTGAGCGGGGGCCAGGGGGGTGGGTGGAGGGGGCAGCACTACCTTTACCACCTAATCAGGGACTGAAGGGGAAACCCCAAAAGTGGCTCACCCCCCAGAATATTCTCTCCTCCCACGCAGGACCTCCAGCTTTCCACATACTTCTTACTTGGTGAGGGAACTGCTCCCTGTTGGGACCTTAAAAGCTGAGTGGTGAGCAGAATGGGCTGGGACTGAGAGGGGAAGATGAATCCTGATCTTGAAACCTCACAGGGGTGTCTGAAAGGACAAATCACCCCAGAGCATTAAGCACTGAGGACAGGAGTGAGACAACCACTGGGAGAGCACTGGTTTCTGTCTCTGACAGGTGCCCTCACTTTTCTTGGTTCTGGATATTTCAGAGGGCCCCAGTGACACATGGGCTTGTCCCTCTCTGTTTTTCTGCATCTCCTACTTCTCAATCTGCCTCTTCTTACCACCTCCATCCTGGACACCCTGATATCAAATATTTAAGTTTAACCCTTTCTGTGCAGGGACAGAGTCAGGTGGGCCCTGGAAATATGTTGTTATTATTATTTTTAATATAATGAGATACTTATAAGTGGGTGTTAGGGCCGTGACTTTTTCTCAGCTGGGCAAGCAGTGGAGTTAGGCTTTTAATCTTATTTCCTCTACTAAATGTGCCATAGAGTTAGATTGTGTTGCCTTCCTCTTCTCCTCTCCCTGCGAAGTGTTGGTTTGTATTTTGACAGAGGATAAAAACTGAACTGAGAGCTATCTTACAAAAAAAAAAAAAAAGGCAAGAAACCTTCCCTTTACTTATATCTCAGATGTAGCTTGTGCATTTATAAACTTATGAAAAACTTACTTGAGTCATGAAAATATTCTCTGATCTTTTTTGAACTGCTATTTCTTCAAATTGTTAATAAACTTTATAGACATATCTCACTTCATTTAAAGATTTCACTCTCATGAGCTTTGTTGCTCACCCACAGGGCATTCTCTCCTCATAACCAATTGATATACTGCAGTTGTTACAGTTCATTAAAAGAATGAGGAATGCTGATAATTCAGCAAATGAAATTTGTTGGTATCTCTGTGGGTCAGCTACCACTGTAAGATTTGCCCTGTGGACCAGGGAAGCATTATGTGGGAGAAAAAATAAAAAATGGTGCTTGCTTTCAGTCCTTAGGCTGGATGGGTATATCCCTTGTGAATCAAATCAATGAGTATTTCTCAATTGCTTAAATTTGGGGGTTTTATTTCAAAATAATTTTGACCATCACTGTTTTAGCAAGTGATTTTCACTATTGCTCAATATGAGTTTTTATTTTTGTAAGCAACACTTATCTCCATAGATGTAGCAAAAATGAAATTTTAATACCAAGAAAGGTGTTATACAAATACAAAATAATTAATACAGTACAGCAGTAAGGTAAAGAGAAAACTGTGAGTGACAAGTATTTATTTAGTGTATGTCTGACAGAGTGTTAGGTATTCAAATTTTAGTAGTGAGCAAGACAGGCATAGGATTTGAAGAAAGACAGGAAGCATTACAAATTGATGTAACATTACTAATCTTGCTATCATTTAGGAAGCATCACTACAAACAAAGCTAGTGGAGGTGATGGAATTCCAATTGACCTATTTCAAATCCTAAAGATGATGCTGTGAAAGTGCTGCACTCAATATGCCAGCAAATTTGGAAAACTCAGCAGGGGTACAGGACTGGGAAAGGTCAGTTTTCATTCCAATCCAAAAGAAAGGCAATGCCAAAGAATGCTCAAACTACCACACATTTGCACTCATCTTACACGCTAGTAAACAAATGCTCAAAACTCTTCAAGCCAGGCTTCAATAGTATGTGAACCGTGAAATTCCAGATGTTCAAGATAGATTTAGAAAAGGCAGAGGAACCAGAGATCAAATTGCCAACATCTTTGGATCATCAAAAAAGCAAGACAGTCCCAGAAAAACATCTACTTCTGCTTTATTGACTATGCCAAAGCCTTTTACTGTGTGGATCAAAACAAACTGCAGAAAATTCTTAAAGAGATGGGACTACCAGACCACTTGCCTCCTGAGAAATCTGTATGCAGGTCAAGAAGCAATAGTTAGAACTGGACATGGAACAACAGAGTGGTTCCAAATTAGGAAAGGAGTACATCAAGGTTGTATATTGTCATCCTGCTTATTTAAATTAAATGCAGAGTACATCATGGGAAATGCTGGACTGGATGAAGCACAAGCTGATATCAATATTGCTGGGAGAAATACCAATAACCACAGATGTGCAGGTGATACCACACTTATGGCATAAAGCAAAGAAGAACTAAAGAGCTTCTTATGAAAGTGAAAGAGGAGGGTGAAAAATTTGGCTTAAAACTCAGCATTCAGAAAACTAAGATCATGGCTCCTAGTCCCGTCACTACATGGCAAATAGATGGGGAAACAGTGGAAACAGTGACAGACTTTATTTTGGGGGGCTCCAAAATCACTGCAGTTGGTGACTGCAGCCATGAAATTGAAAGATGCTTACTGCTTGAAAGGAAACTTATGACCAACCTAGATAGCATATTAAAAAGCAGAGACATTACTTTGCCAACAAACGTCCATCTCATCAATGCTATTGTTTTTCCAATAGTTATGTATGGATATGAAAGCTGGACTGTAAAGAAAGCTGTGCACTGAAGAACTGATGCTTTTGAACTGTGGTGTTGGAGCAGACTCTTGAGAGTCCCTTGGACTGCAAGGAGATCCATCCTGTTCATCCTAAAGGAAATCACTCCTGAATATTCGTTGGAAGGACTGATTTGAAGCTGAAACTCTAATATTTTGGCCCCCTGATGTGAAGAACTGACTCATTGTAAAAGATCCTGATGCTGGGAAAGATTGAACCTCGAGGAGAAGGGAACGACAGAGCATCAGATTATTGGATGGCGTCATCGACTCAATAACATGAATCTGAGTAAACTCCGGGAGTTGCTGATGGACAGGGAAGCCTGGAGTGCTGGCAGTCAATGGCATTGCGAAGAGTTGGACACGACTGAGTGACCGAGCTGAGCTGATCATTTAATCCCTAGGATTTAGAGATATTGTTATCAGCAGTCTTGCACATCATACATGCAGGATTTTTCTGGTTGGACTAGGAGGGTGAACTATTCTTTGTAATACACTATGGTATTTGAGAGAGAAAAGAGGGAAAATGTATCTCCTCATTCCACCTGTTCAAAGTTCAACTTATAGGGGAATGGTTCCTTTTTATTCAGAATTTTATCACCTAACCCATTTGAAGATCCTCAGAATGTCAGGTTCCATATTTTGTGGTGTGCTTTCTCATCTAAATCCAGAAAAGTTTAAACTTCTGATAATGCCACTTTTGGCCATATAGCAAAGGGGAAGGACTGTCATCTTTAGGACATGTCACTTGTAGCTTTTAGATATAGTATGAGAAGAGAGCAGGGGTATAATAATGAAGGTGCCAATCAAAGGAAAATGAAGTAGTTCCTAAGTATTATTTCCAACAGAATGTCAAAGCCTTTGTGTAGATAGCAGAGCAAAATCTGTCAAAGAGTAACTGATCAGTCATTGTTCAATTATTAATGAATGAATAATTGAAGGAAACAAAGACTGAGTCATATAATAGACAACTATTTTGTAAAATACAAAAGATGGCAAAGTGGTGATGAAAATAAAAATAAAGATTAAATATTTACATTATTTTTCTATAAATGATATTCTATTTTCAGTGTGTTGTAGAGCTTCAATTTTTGTCACTGCAATGGATTTTTGAAAGAGAATAATTCCTACTTAAATATTGAGAACTATGGAAGATTATAAAGAAAACACATATTGTGCATTAATGTCCTAGAAAAGAAAGCAATCAATCATCCAGTTATCTTAGCTAAAATGAAAGACAAATAGAATGTTTGCATAGTCTTCATTTTAATAAGGAAAGCTTACAAAATTTACCTCACTTAATCTTTCTTATTCTTGGTGATCAAGTTGGTCTTTTCCAAATAATTTATATCAAATAAAGGGCCAACTGCATATTTTTGAAGTTCAAGTCACCATCAACCTAACCTCTTCTCTCAGATAAACATGTAGGAAATCAGTTCAGTTCAGTCACTCAGTCATGTCTGACTTGTGACCCCATGAACTGCAGCACATCAGGCTTCCCTGTCCATCACCAACTCCCAGAATTCACCCAAACCCATGTCCATCAAGTCAGTGATGCCATCCAACCATCTCATCCTCTGTCGTCCCCTTCTCCTCCTGCTCTCAATCTTTCCCAGCATCAGGGTCTTTTCGAATGAGTCAGCTCTTTCCATGCGGTGGCCAAAGTATTGGCATTTCAGCTTCAACATCAGTCCTTCCAAAGGACACCCAGGACTGATCTCCTTTATAATGGACTGATTGGATCTCCTTGCAGTCCAAGGGACTCTCAAGAGTCTTCTGCAACACCACAGTTCAAAAGCATCAATTCTTTGGCACTCAGCTTTCTTCACAGTCCAACTCTCACATTCATACATGACCACTGGAAAAACCATAGCCTGGACTAGACGGGCCTTTGTTGACAAAGTAATGTCTCTGCTTTTCAATATGTTATCTAGGTTGATCACAAGTTTCTTTCCAAGGAGTAAGTGTCTTTTAATTTCATGGCTGCGATCACCATCTGTAAATAAAATTCATGATACTAAACTTCTACAGTTATATTTGGAATTTTAATGAATCAACTAAATGATTTTGGAAATGTGTATAACCATTTCCAAATAACAAATATTTTCAAAAGCATACTTTAAGGTTACATCCCTTGTTGTATCCTATGAATCTGTACTTCTGAATATAAGGATCTTAACTCAGGAAATCTGGCAGGAGTACAGACAACTGCAAATTTGTGACATGATTTTATTATGACATCTGACTAAAACTTTATTATAGTTCCCCCACCTCATAAGAAGAGTTGACTCATTGGAAAAGAGTCTGATGCTGGGAGTGTTTGGGGGCAGGAGGAGAAGGGGACAACCGAGGATGAGATGGCTGGATGGCATCACGGACTCGATGGATGTGAGTCTGAGTGAACTCTGGGAGATGGTGATGAACAGAGAGGCCTGGCGTGCTGTGATTCATGGGGTCGCAATGAGTCGGACACGACTGAGCGACTGAACTGAACTGAAACCAGAATTATATTCCCCAGAAACATAGTATTGTACTGTTACTATCAGGACCAAGAATTTTCTTTTGTCAGATCCACCAACTGTGTTGCTCTTATAGAAATTATATAGGTATCACCAAAGCCTATATTATACCCCAATTTTCTCATAATTAGAAACATATAGATAATAATATACGGTTAACTTGCAAGTTCTTCTGTGTATTCTCGCCACCTCTTCTTAATATCTTCTGCTTCTGCTAGGTCCATTCCATTTCTGTCCTTTATTGTGCCCATCTTTGCATGAAA
This sequence comes from Oreotragus oreotragus, assembly GCA_006410675.1. NCBI lineage: Eukaryota > Metazoa > Chordata > Mammalia > Artiodactyla > Bovidae > Oreotragus > Oreotragus oreotragus. The sequence continues at coordinate 19,735 of SJYX01019912.1, forward strand.
TGTTCCCTTGGTATGTATAATATTCTTGAAGAGATCTCTAGTCTTTCCCATTCTATCGCTTTCCTCTATTTCTTTGCGCTGATCACTGAGGAAGGTTTTCTTATCTCTCCTCGCTATTCTTTGCAACTCTGCATTCAAGTGGGTATATTTTTCCTTTTCTCCTTTGCCTTTGCCTTCTCTTCTTTCTCTGCTATTTGTAAGGCCTTAGACAACCATTTTGCCTTTTTGCATTTCTTTTTCTTGGGGATGTTCTTGATCCTTGCCTCCTGTACAATGTCACGAACTTCGGTCCATAGTTCTTCAGGCACTCTATCAGATCTAATCCTTTGAATCTATTTGTCACTTCCACTGTATAATTGTAAGGGATTTGATTTAGGTCATATCTGAATGGTCTAGTGACTTTCCCTACTTTCTTCAATTTCAGTCTGAATTTGGCAATAAGAATTTCATGATCTGGGTGACAGTCAACTCCCAGTCTTATTTTGCTGACTGTATAGAGCTTCTCCATGTTTGGCAGCAAAGAATATAATCAATCTGATTTTGATATTGACCATCTGGTGATGTCCATGTGTATAGTCTTCTCTTGTGCTGTTGGAAGAGGGTGTTTGCTATGACCAGTGAGTTCTCTTGGCAAAACTCTACTAGTCTTTGTCCGGTTCCATTCTGTACTCTGAGGCCAAATTTGTTTCTTACTTCAGGTATTTCTTGACTTCCTACTTTTGCATTCCAGCCCCCTGTAATGAAAAGGACATCTTTTTGGTGTATTAGTTCTAGAAGGTCCTGTAGGTTTTCATAGAACTATTCAACTTCAGCTTCTTCAGCATAACTGGTCAAGGCATAGACTTGGATTACTGTGATATTGAATGGTTTGCCTTGGAAATGAACAGAAATTCTGTCGTTTCTGAGATTGCATCCAAGTACCACAGTTTAGACTCTTGTTGACTATGAGGGCTACTCCATTTCTTCTAAGGGATTCTTACCCACAAAATAGTGTGCAGTTTCACTCATGTCACACACTAGTAATGCTCAAAATTTTCCAAGTCAGGCTTCAACGTACATGAACTGTGAACTTCCAGATGTTCAAGCTGGATTTATAAAAGGCAGAGGAACCAGAGATCAAATTGCAAACATCTGGTGGATCATAGAAAAAGCAACTGAGTTCCAGAAAAACATCCACTTCTGCTTTATTGACTTCGCAAAAATGTTTGACTGTGTGGATCACAACAAACTGTGGAAAATTCTTAGAGATGGGAATACCAACCCACCTTACCTGTCTCTTGAGAAATCTGTTTGCAGTTCAAGAAGCCACGATTAGAACAGGACATGGACCAGCAGACTGGTTCCAAATTAGGAAAGGAGTACGTCAAGGCTGTATATTGTCACCTTGCTTATTTAACTTATATGCAGAGTACATCACACAGAATGCCAAGCTGTATGAAGCACAAGCTGGAATCAAGATTGTAGGGAGAAATATAAATAACCTTAGGTATACAGATGACACCACCCTTATGGCAGAAAGTGAAGAAAAATGAAAGAGCCTCTTAATGAAAGTAAAAGAGGAGGGTGAAAAGGTTGGCTTAAAACTCAACTTCAGAAAACTAAGATCATGGCACCTGGTCCCTTCACTCTATGCAAATAGATAGGGAAACAGTGGAATCAGTGACAGATTTTATTTTTGAGGGCTCCAAAATCACTGCAGATGGTGACTGTAGCCAGAAAATTAAAAGACAGTTCATCCTTGGAAGAAAAGCTATGACAAACCTAGACAGCATATAAAAAGCAGAGACATTACTTTGCAACAAAGTTCCTTCTAATTAAAGCTACCTTTTTTTTTTTTTTTTTTTTTGTAGTTACGTATGGATGAGAGACTTGGACCATAAAGGAAGCTGAGTGCAGAAGAACAGATGCTTTTGAACTGTGGTGTTGGAGAGGACTCTTGAGAGTCCATTGGACTGCAAGGAGACCTAACCAGTCCATTCTGAAGGAAATCAGTCCTGAATACTCACTGGAGGGCCTGAGGCTAAAGCTGAAGCTCCAATACTTTGGCCAAGTAATGCAAAGAACTGACTCATTGAAAAAGACGCTGATGCTGGGAATGATTGAAGGGAGTAGGAGAAGGGGACAACAGAGGATGAGATGGTTGGATGGCATAACCGACTACATGGACATGAGTTTGCATGAGCTCTGGGAGCTGATGATGGACAGGGAGACCTGGTGTGCTGCAGTCCACGGGGTCACAAAAAGTCAGATGTGACTGAGCAGCTGAACTGAACTGATTGCATAATGCTATTTCCTTAAACACACAAATGATTCTACACTTTCATAAATCTGAGTTTTTCAGTACTGTCTAATGCCTAGTTAAAAATTTTAACCACTATTGTTATATATTCAAAATCACCCAGGATTTACTCCAGGGTGCTTCATAAAGAAGTGATTATGGGAGTACAGTTTTTTATGGTTAGTGTGCTATTTAGGCATGAATGTGCAATGGTGGCTAAGATAAGAAAATTTTAATTCAAACTTTGAAAAGGCTTTGGTCACCATATGAAGGTTTTTATTATGTGGACACTGAAGAGAAACTTCCATACTACTATGCAACTAAAAATTTTCCTGTGTTTGTATACCTTTCTCCTACACAGGATACATATTTTTCTTACACAGGATATTGATATCTGTAAGTCTCTATTTAGACATTTTCAGGTTAGATTTTTCTAACTACATTTGGATATGCAAACAACTTTTCAGATCTCTGAGCACTGCCTAAGATACAATATGAAACTTGCTATTAATACGTTGAGATGTTCATGATCAAATTATGTCTTGCGCTTGATTGTAAAGCATGATGCTTTACTAAGCATTCAATAGAAAGGAATGGCCTACAAGGCTTAGTATAGCTTATTATTTTTCCCCAGTAGAAAATATAAAGATATATTTTATCATCTTGATTAAATATATATCACATGGGACAATCAGGTAATTGGACCACATTAACTGAACTTTTCTTTTGTCTGTATAGTTTCAGCAAAAGAACCATATCAAAATCAATTTCAACTTACAAAATTTGGTTTTAACATGCATCAGTCTCCAGAGCCAAATTTTAATTTTAGTTTTTCTCATAAGTTACATGCTTGAGGGCTTCATAGGCTGCACTGTGTACTTAATGCTTAGAAATTCATGAGACAACCTTAGCATTTTCATTAGGGAGCAAGTCCAATATCATTACTCTACCTGTAGGCTCCTTAGCAGATAGACACAGAAATCTAATGGAGACCTTGTAATATTTTAGTTGTCCTTGCTGCTACACATACTTTCTCAAGAGAAAGGTCCATATATTTTGATGAGGAAAAATTATAACCCTGTTTCCCAAGTTACTTTTATCTCCACTGAACTTTAACCTACAACAGTGTTGTACATTCAGCACATCTGAACTGATGGTGGCCTATGTGTAGCACTCACAAGTTTGAAACCAATTGCCTGAGGATTTTCTAACTGCTGCCATAAGTCTATATGTTCTTTTAGAAACAGTAACAGGAAGAAACAGGTAATAATTGTAAGGGGGCAATAATGGAGTTTATGGGATGCCAGTAATATTAAATTTCTTAATCTGAGAAAAAGTTACACATAGGTAACTATGTTGCACTTTAGAATTTGTGCACATTTCTGTACCTATTCTATCAGTGATTTTTTTTAATAGCCACCTGTATAATAGTTAAACTCCAATACTTTGGCCACCTGATGTGAAGAGCTGACTCACTGGAAAAGACCCTGATGCTGGGAAAAACTGAGGGCAGGAGGAGAAGGAGATGACAGAGGATGAGATGATTGAATGGCATCACCAACTCAATGGACATGGGTTTAGGTGGACTCCGGAAATTGGTGATGGACTGGGAGGCCTGGGGTGTTGTGGTTCATGGGATCACAAAGAGTCTGACATGACTGAGCGACTGAATTGAACTGAATGATAGTTTCATGAAACCAAAATTGATTGCCTAAATATTTCTTATCTATTGCCATCATACCTGTACAATCTTCTCTTGGTTAATCACAGCAAAAACAACAACAAACATAGTCTAGCTTGTCTGCAGGCATAGAATAAGCACATGAGAGTACTAATAGCTATGCCTTTGTTCCAAGAAGCTGATTTTTGCCAAACTGTTGTTATTCATTTTATTCATATGATAGTGCAGCAGCTAGCAAATGGAAAATTCAAGCTGTCGATGAGGCTGCTTTAAACCATCATCTCTTAAATGTTTATTAACAGTTGGATATATGGCTTCAGAGCTCAGGGACAAGAATATAACTATCAGAAAGTTTATGATAGTTAAGACAATGAGAATGGATGAAATTGCCTAGAGAGAGAGAGAGTGCATAAAGGTAGACGAAATTTTCTCCAGAGATACAACTTGAAGAAGAGCCAAGATTTAAAGGGCAAGTAGGGGAAGATGATCCAGTAGAAAACAGTGAGAAAGAAAAGCTACTTAATAGCAGTGTTTCATCAGAGTACAAATGGGAAATGAGCCAAATGTAGAGGCAACAGTTAAGTTGCTGCCCTTGAGCATGTCTACAGCTAAAAAGGAGGCAGTAATGACAGTGTTAAAAATACATGTGAGGATGGCAATCCAGAATCCAGATATGTGAAATTCACCTTAATCAAAATTATGAGTTATTTAGTAACTATTAAATAGCATATATTTTAGTCATGTTGTCTAGTATGATTTTTACCACAATACTACAAGAAAGGAGCTAATCACTGCCAGAAACTACTCCAAAACATCACCCTGGGAGTAATTAGAATACATTGTGTAGCTACTCACATATCTAGTATACTATCACTCCATATTATCTCCTGTTAATCACAAAAATTTTCCACAAATTTTTAAATTTCAATCTGGTCTAAAGCTTCAGTTCAGTCCCTCAGTTTTGTCTCTTTGTGACCCCATGGACTGCAGCACTCCAGGCTTCCCTGTCAGTCACCAACTCCCAGATCCTATTCAAACTCATGTCCATCACGTTGGTGATGGCATTCAACCATTTCATCCTCTGTTGTCCCCTTCTTCACCCACCTTCAATCTTTCCCAGCATCAGGGTCTTTTCCAATGACTTGATTCTTTGCATCACGTGGCCAAAGTATTGGAGTTTCAGCTTCAGCATCAGTCCTTCCAGTGAATATTCAAGACTGATTTCCTTTAGGATGGGCTGATTGAATCTCCTTTCAGTCCAAGGGATTCTCTACAGTCTTCTCCAACACCCCAGTTCAAAAGCATCCTTATAATATCTGAACCTATTTGCATATGTTGGAAGAGATATTGTTAAATGGTCAGTACCTTCATTATATTAACCTTTTTTTATGCCATACAAATCCAAATATATGTGTAAAATTATGCCAATTATATATTTAATTCAAATTTCTTTCAGAATAAACTCCTTTTTTAGTATTTTGTATTAAGAGATCAAAGGGAAACAAATGAATGTAACCACACACAATAAAAATACAAGTAGAGTCCTAAAAGTCTTCAAAATACCTTTTCTGAATTTATGTGCATTCATTTGATTAGTAATATTCATAAAGATGAATTAATAGATAAGAAAGGAAGACAAAATTATAAATGAGGTACTTTATATATCATATATCTGCCAAAGCCTTTGTGTGGATCACATTAAATTCTGGAAAATTCTGAAAGAGATGACAATACCAGACCACTTGACCTATCTCTTGAGAAACTTATATGCAGGTCAGGAAGCAACAGTTAGAAATGAACATGGAACAACAGACTGATTCCAAATAGGAAAAGGAGTCTGTCAAGGCTGTATATTGTCACCCTGCTTATTTAACTTATATGCAGAGTACATCATGAGAAATGCTGGGCTGGAAGAAGCACAAGCTGGAATCAAGATTGCCGGGAGAAATATCAATAACCTCAGATATGCAGATGACACCACCCTTATGGCAGAAAGTGAGGAGGAACTAAAAAACCTCTTGATGAAAGTGAAAGAGGAGAGTGAAAAAGTTGGCTTGAAGCTCAACATTCAAACAACTAAGATCATGGCATCTGGTCCCATCACTTCATGGGAAATAGATGAGGAAACAGTGGATACAGTGTCAGACTTTATTTTTTTGGTCTCCAAAATCACTGGATATGGTGATCGCAGCCATTAAATTAAAAGATGCTTACTCCTTGGAAGGAAAGTTATGACCAACCTAGATAGCATATTGAAAAGCAAAGACATTAGTTTGCCAACAAAGGACCGTCTAGTCAAGGCTATGATTTTTCCAGTAGTCATGTATGGATGTGACAGTTGGCCAATGAGGAAAGCTGAGCACTGAAGAATTGATGCTTTTGAAGTGTGGTGTTGGAGAAGACTCTTGAGAGTCCCTTGGACTGCAAGGAGATCCAACCAGTCCATTCTAAAGGAGATCAGTCTTGGATGTTCATTGGAAGGAATGAGGCTAAAGCTGAAACTCCAGTACTTTGGCCACCTCATGCAAAGAGCTGACTCATTGGAAAAGACCCTGATGCTGGGAGGGATTGGAGGCAGGAGGAGAAGGGGACGACCGAGGATGAGATGACTGGATGGCATCACTGACTCGATGCTGTCTCTTATACACATCTAGATGTGTATAAGAGACAGGAGTACATCATGGGAAATGCTGGACTGGAACAAAGAGTCGGACACGACTGAGTGACTGAACTGAACTGAAGATAGACAACCAACTAGTTACTTAAGATAGACAACCAACTAGTTCTTTGGGAAATAATATAGTTGGGTCTGTATCCGAATACTTGTACTAAATAAATTTAAGATGGAGAAAATAAACAAATGTTAAGAAAAAAGAAACCATAAAAATGGCAGAAGAAAGCAGGAAAATGTTTAACAATTTTCAGGCAAAAACAGACTAAGAATGAACACAAAGCTATGAATAAAAAAATAAGAAGCAGAAAAATGATGTGTTTATAACATAAAAACTGAAATCTTTTGTGTAGTGAAAACTACCAGGAATATTCAAAAGGATAGGTAAGCCAGGGGTAAAATATTTGCTAATTCCCCTAAGGAACAAAGCTCTTGCAAATTAATAACAGAAATGAAAGCGCCTGAGTGAGATGTGGTAGAGAGTTACACACTTCCTCATTCATACCACCCTTAGCACCTCAATAATCTTTTCATGGTGCCTCTAGGCCAAAGGAAATACCTAACAATTCCATTTATTAAGCAGTTAGGTCCAAACAACCTAATAAGTATTTATGCCCGACAACTTTAGGACCTGTTTGAAAAAATAAGACACCTAAGTTGAAAGCAAAAATATTTTTATTTCATTCTTTAATAACCACAATTACTTACTAATGGGATGTGTGTGCCTGCTGGATACTTTATAACTCCGCAAGCTCTGGAAATCTGGGGACTCTACTACCCTCGTTCCTGTTCCACATGGATTTTCTCATGGGACTAGCTCTTTATTACAGCAACTATCAAACACTCAAAGACATACAGAATCATCCAAAGGAATGCAGTGTGAGCTAATGCTGATAGCTGTAAATGACTTCAAGCGAGTAGTTCACATAATATCTCACAGATGCTAAGTGTCATTGTCCTTCTCTCCCCCAAATTGAAAATATCCCACACTTTGGCGCACACTTTGGGAACTGCAAATCTGTTTAGCCGAGAACATAAACAAGCAATTCACAGATGAAATACAAATAGCCAATAAACACATGAGGACGTGAGGACACATGTTTAGTTTCATCAACGTTTAAGGAAGGGCAATTCAAACAGTGAATTTTTAAAAGAGAAAAACATTAATAAGCAGAGAATTTTCTCTAAAGGGTAGGACCCATCAATATTGGGATAAGGAAACAGACATTCTCATTCATGGTGGGAGGAGGAACTGTTTCAACCTTTTTGGGAGGTAAGGAGGAGGGTCACACTGCTGCACATACAATGTATTCTATATAGATGGCCTCATCTGTTAGACAAAACAGCAATTTGGGAGTGTCACTGTTGCTATCAACATGAACTTTCTTTAATCTTGAAATACCCATTTCTAGGAGTTTATCTCACAGAAACATTTACAGGTATGGGCACAGAAACAGATGCCCAAGGATGATCTCAAGCAGCACTTACTGTAAGAGGAAAACTTAGAAACAGTCAATACAGGACCAGTTGAAAAAATGATGGGATATTCCTACATAGTATCCCATCATATCTAGCCAAGCAGTGCCTTCATTAAAAATAATGTTGCAGATTTATGTGGATCAACATGAAAATTTCTCTATGACACACTGGTAAGTGAAAAAAGAAGCTGCAAAAACAGTATGATCCCATTTTACCTGAAGCCAAATTATTAACATCATGGGCGTTGGACTTTTACACGACACTGTACATTTCTGTAGTTTAGAAAGTTTCACAGTAAGAATGTATTACCTTTTAAAACTTCTTATTTTGAAGTAATTACAGCTGACCCTTGAACAACACAGGTTTGAACTGCGAGCGTCCATTTATACATGAGTATTTCTCAGCAGTAAATACTATAGTACCACAATCTGTGATTGGTTGAATCCAAGGATGCAGAGAAACCTTGGCAACAGAAGGCTGACTGTGAGTTCATTGTTCAAGGGCTAAGTGTAGAGCTTCATCATAACAAGTTGCAAAAACAGAGTTGTTCCTTTCAGTCAGCATCCTCTAACTGTGACACCTTATGTAACTGTAGTTCTATAACCAAAGCAGAAAACTGACAGTCACATTACTGTTAACTAGACTACATATCTTATTCAGCTGTCATCATATTTTACATGTATTTATTTGTGTGTTTGTGTTGGGGCAGGCGGACAGTTTTAGCCCATGCCTGGATTTGTGTAGCCACCACCGAAATCAAGATACAAACTGTCTCATCATCACAAAGGAAGAAAAGCATTATTTTTGGTATCAGAAATAATAAAACAAAATAACATTCTTTTTATCATATATTTCCCAACTTAAACTCAGTATGAAAATTCACATACTAATAATTATTGGGACGGGTGGCTGTGTGGCATTTTTCACCACAGAAATCAAAGAAAAGGAATTTTCAACACATCAAAGAGAAGGTGTTCTGACTTTTCCAAGGCTCCCCCTGGGTTCCCCCTCTGACTGTTCAGATCTGTGCCCAAACAAAGTGAGGAAGAGCCAGTCGGGGGAGGGACCCACTGAGGGTGGAGAAGGCTGGCCACTGGCGAGGTGGGGAAGGGCCAGCTGGAGAGAGAGCTGCAGGAGTATCTATCTCCAGGGCTGTCTCCAGCAAACAAAGCCAAAGAAATGCAGAGTTATAGTAATCTGTATTTCCCAGACTTTAGAGAAGCTGTAAAATGTGCCTTATAAAAAGGGTTTGACCCACAGAAGTGCCTGGCTTTCTGCATCTGGACTTTAGGCTTGTAACTCCAGCTGCCCAGTTGAGGGGGTTTGGGGCAAAAGCCCCACAGACCTGGGCCTGGGCCAGAGACAGCCTCAGAGTCTGCTGGCTTCTAACACACTGTGCTAACAGAGATGCCTCCTTCTGAAAAATGAAAAGGGAAAAAAAGTGGGTTTTTTTTTTTTTGACTCTGTAGTTTGTAGCTTATTTCAAAGGTCATCAAAGTAAACAAAAGGAAAAGACTGTGACTCTTTATAAGTCAAAAAGTGACAACTGTTTATAGAGCAACTGTTTATATTTTCACATGGAGGGACGAAAAAAAATGATTCCTCTAAGCCCCCAGGAACGGAGATTTGGGCAGTTCTCCCCCTCCCCCAGTTTGTTTGTTCCTTCGCCATTCGACACCTCCAGCAGCGAAGTCCAGAACATCTGCTGTGTCCATTTTATGTGGAATTATAAAAGTCGACTGGATGGCTGGGATTTGTGAAATAAAGCAGGCAGTGTCTCAAGAAGCAAAAGTCTCTGTAGCACCTCTTGCTAACTGTGCCTCCACTATCCTACTCCTGAGAGTTCCCAAGGCCTGGAGTCACAAAGCCTGGCTGCAGGAAGCTCTCTCCCATTCTCCAGCCCTGTTTCCTCTAAGCGCCTCAGTTCAGGGAAGGGTGATTCCGGGAGGTCTAACTGAAGCCAAGGGTCAGTGAAACCAATCTTTATGAACCTCCTCTGATCCCTGAGAGTGATCAAAAACACCCTTTTCACTCATGAGTTTTCTGGGCTTAGCTCATAATGAACTCTGGACTAACATTATGGATGAGTTTCTAAAAGGATTTTATAGGCTATGAGATATATTCCAGAACAATGAAACCAAATGGGATTACAATAATCATCTAAAAGGTACCTTTTAAAACATGGGGTACCATGGGCATTAATCAAGGTGTGATCCCTGGTCTGTTATAAAGATTTCATATTATTTCTACTTAATCCATTCAGGCTCAGCTCATCAAGTTCCTCTATGAAGTTCTTCCTGACAATTTTAGGTTGTGGCAATCTTTCCATCCTCTCATCCCACAGTATTTATTATCTGAACCACTCATTTGGCACCTAAGATATGTTGCCTTGATTGCTATTTATCTTTTTATGTAAACCATGTCTTTTTATCTCCTACAGAGCCTTACTGGAATGCAAAAGTTTGTTGATTTGATTTTAAATTTAAGGCAATTACCATGTGGGCTGAGATAAACAGTACTTCCAAGGCAATAGTTAACTCAATAGTGAAAGTAAACACCAAGACTGCTTGCGAATGGGTTGGCTTACAAAGTAAGATGACCAATGAATGCAAGTCCTTGAGCCTGGACCGTGTTTGCAGCCTGGGCCATCAGCCTGCTAGGCTGAGCCCACTAACACTCACATTATATACATGAATTCATCATCCCTCCAATCTCATCTTAAGGAAACTCATAATCTACCCTCTAAACCTACTTCGGCTCAAACACTGGCACCTCTATGAAACTATTCTTTGAACTGTTAAGATTTCTTTGTTGAATGAGTGGCTGAATGAAACAAAGACTTTCTGGGCAACCATCTGTGATCCATTTGGGCCTGTCCCCTTTCACTACACTGCTGGAAGGCTATGAGGATCAGGTTTAGGGAAGTTACAAGAAAAGTTGTTACAAAATTTCTCCCATAAACAAGCCCTCCCTGTCAAATATCGGGGCTGACTACAACAGGACAATGGGACGCTCCACTAGGTACGCACTAGATTTTAGTCTTTAGACCAGTGGCTCTAAACCCAGGGTGATTTTACCTCCACCAGACATTTAGCAATGGCTAGAAACACTGTTGGTTGTCACAACTGTAACCTACTGGCATCTGGCAGGTGGAGGCCAGAGAGGTTGCTAAGCTAATATTCTATAATGCACAATCCCTCTGAACGAAGAATTATACAGCCCAGAAGGTCAAGAGTGCTGAGGTTGAGAAGCCCCGGCCTACTGTAACAGCAGGGGGTCTGCAGTCAGGACCTGGCTGGAGACCTGTGGGAAATTATTTAACCTCTCTGAGCCTTAATTAACCTCCTCATCTATCCAATGGAGCTGATAATATAGCTCATCTCATGAGGGTACCGTGAGGTCTAAAAGAACGGATATGAAAGACTTTTGCGATTACTCTTTAAAAAATTAGTCATCCTTATTAATGAATGCATGCCCATGCGTGATTTTAATTTGGCTATGCATTTGAAACATCTCTTGAGGTAAAAAGGAGACTAAGTAACACTAGGAAAGCAAATCCCCTTGATTAACGACTATTCTTCCATCCTCAGGGACTGTGTGCTACTTCCATAATGTGGATATCCCTCTTTATCCACCTGAGGTCTATGTTCTCCTGATACTGTGCTATTCGGTAATTTTCTTTAATCTTCTGTGGTACCTACTTATGTTCTTTTTTTTTTGGCAATTGTTTTCACTTGGCCACTGGACTTCTGCCTGTTGTAGTATTGTTCCTTAGCAATGCTTTTCTTAGTGGTCTCTGAATTTTCCCAATAACTGTGCTTTCTGACTAATCATCTCATTATAGCTTAACAATAACAAAGAGTACAGCAAGGATAAATTAATTATCCTTCAGGTGCTCTGAGGAGTATAAGTACAGTGCTTGTTACAAGTTTGCCCTTTTTGTTGCAAGTTAACCTTTCTGTATCAAAGGTAAATTTAGACATTAGATTTACATCTAAGTTGTGCCATTCGATGTTGTTAGAAGAATAACTGGTGACCCTTGAAGATATTAGATCTCTAAGTTATGACCCTCAGGAGTTTAATCCTTGATACTCTAACAGACCATGCACCATAACCTCACATATCCAAAGGTACAACTTTCCAGCTCCATTTTCCTGCTGCAGAGAGGCAAATGCTTTAAAAAATAAGCTAAGGAAGCATATTTTCTTATTTTTCTAAGTATTTCCTAAATGCCCCAAATCAGGTAACAAATACTTCACCTTCCACTCAGGTCATTTCCTGGGTGAATCTGACCATTTCACTTTCAGTTTTNAAGCCCCGGCCTACTGTAACAGCAGGGGGTCTGCAGTCAGGACCTGGCTGGAGACCTGTGGGAAATTATTTAACCTCTCTGAGCCTTAATTAATCTCCTCATCTATCCAATGGAGCTGATAATATAGCTCATCTCATGAGGGTACCGTGAGGTCTAAAAGAACGGATATGAAAGGCTTTTGCGATTACTCTTTAAAAAATTAGTCATCCTTATTAATGAATGCATGCCCATGCGTGATTTTAATTTGGCTATGCATTTGAAACATCTCTTGAGGTAAAAAGGAGACTAAATAACACTAGGAAAGCAAATCCCCTTGATTAACGACTATTCTTCCATCCTCAGGGACTGTGTGCTACTTCCATAATGTGGATATCCCTCTTTATCCATCTGAGGTCTATGTTCTCCTGATACTGTGCTATTCGGTAATTTTCTTTAATCTTCTGTGGTACCTACTTGTGTTCTTTTTTTTTTGGCAATTGTTTTCACTTGGCCACTGGACTTCTGCCTGTTGTAGTATTGTTCCTTAGCAATGCTTTTCTTAGTGGTCTCTGAATTTTCCCAATAACTGTGCTTTCTGACTAATCATCTCATTATAGCTTAACAATAACAAAGAGTACAGCAAGGATAAATTAATTATCCTTCAGGTGCTCTGAGGAGTATAAGTACAGTGCTTGTTACAAGTTTGCCCTTTTTGTTGCAAGTTAACCTTTCTGTATCAAAGGTAAATTTAGACATTAGATTTACATCTAAGTTGTGCCATTCGATGTTGTTAGAAGAATAACTGGTGACCCTTGAAGATATTAGATCTCTAAGTTATGACCCTCAGGAGTTTAATCCTTGATACTCTAACAGACCATGCACCATAACCTCACATATCCAAAGGTACAACTTTCCAGCTCCATTTTCCTGCTGCAGAGAGGCAAATGCTTTAAAAAATAAGCTAAGGAAGCATATTTTCTTATTTTTCTAAGTATTTCCTAAATGCCCCAAATCAGGTAACAAATACTTCACCTTCCACTCAGGTCATTTCCTGGGTGAATCTGACCATTTCACTTTCAGTTTTACCATAACCTCACATATCCAAAGGTACAACTTTCCAGCTCCATTTTCCTGCTGCAGAGAGGCAAATGCTTTAAAAAATAAGCTAAGGAAGCATATTTTCTTATTTTTCTAAGTATTTCCTAAATGCCCCAAATCAGGTAACAAATACTTCACCTTCCACTCAGGTCATTTCCTGGGTGAATCTGACCATTTCACTTTCAGTTTTGTTTTTTTTTTTTAAAGGAATCAAAGCATCTTTCAGGTGTATATTAGTCTTATAAAATGGATATCCGGATATTTTATATAGCAAAGAAGGCCTTATGGTCTTGTAGTCTTGGATAAAAGGTGTATTAATATGTGTGTGTGCATGTGTTGAAAATTCCACAGATTCTTGATTTTTACAAACAGGCAATATACTCCCAATCTCTTAAAATTAATGGTAAACTTCAGTAGAATGAAGTATGTCTCCATAACTGGTAGACTCTTAGCTATCATGAAAAAGGAGTTGAGTCAAGTGGTGGAGGAGGAAGAGGGTCTCACTTTGGTTCAGAGAGATGCCTTCAGCTTTGGCGATTACTGGTCATTTCACCACTGGAAAAACAAATGGAAAGGCAGGGTTCATCTTATCATTGTGAGGAAGTAAGCAAGATACTCACCAATAGGGGAATCTTGGTTCCTAAGCTGTGGACTAGGGGCATTGACTCTGATGGAAATAACACATAATCCCTGAGGATAGGACAGTAGTCTTTAATGAAGAGGATTCACTTTCCTAGTATTACTTAAATAGGCTTTTTATGTAATGTGACAGACTCAAAGGTCCAGCAGAGCGACTAAAACTGACTTCTCCTAATACAAATGTATTAGTTTAAAGCAAGGTTTTTCAACCCCAGCACTACTGACATTTGGGACCAGAAGCTGTTTGTTGTGGGTCCTGTCCTCTGCATTATGGGATGTTTATCAGCATTCTTGGCCTCTACCTGATGGATGCTGATGGCACACCATCAGTTACAACAACCAAAAACATCTTCAGACACTGCAAAATGTCCTCTCTGGGGGAAAATGCTCCCAGTTGAGAATCACTGCACTAGGAATTCAAATCTATACACTGATACCATATATTATAGATGCTTTGGGGAAGTGAATACTTAGAGTGGTCTACCTTCTTAAGATCCTGACTCTTTCATTCTTTTCTTTTTCTTTTTTTTTAAGTATCTATTTATTTGGCTGTGCTGGGTTTTAGATGTGGTATGTGGGATCTTTAGCTACAGCATGCAAAGTCTTAGTTGCAGCATGTGGAATCTACTTCCCTGACCATGGATTGAACAAAGGTTCCCTGCACTGGGAGCATGGATGGAATCTTAACTACTGGACCACCAGGGAAGTCCTTGACTCATTCATTCATTCAGCAAATATTATACTGTTGATATGTCTCTTCTAGAAAGAGTGAATAGCATGTACAGGGGCGCGGGGGCAGGACAAGGCCTGGGTATTACAGGGAGGCTCAAGGGGTAAGAGTTGAATAACAGGAGGAAAGGCCAGTATGAGATGAAGTTGGAGAGACAGGCTGCCAGATCACTATGGTGCTTATAAACTACTGTAAGAAGATTGGATTTATTTTAAGTGTGATAGAACACGACGAAAGAGCTTTAAGCAGGGATTAAGAAAATTTCAGCTGTGTTTTAAAAAGGTCCTTCTGTCCGACATAGAGAGTAGAATGAAGGGGGCGTGAGTATAAGCAAAGAGGTGGATGTAGTTGTCTAAGCAAAAGAGGAGACTGGCCTGAACAAGGATAGTGATGTAGAGAATGAGAGTAGAGAAGCAGAAGATACTGGTGGATTAGATACCAAGATAAAGAAAACTTGAGCTCCAGGTTTCTCAAGAAATCGGGTAAAGGATAGTGCCATTTACTGAGAATGTAAAGCTCGGTGGAGGGCCATGTTTGTGGCTCAGCCAGGTTGTGGAATAAAGAGTGTTTATGTGCTCAGACGGGAAAACATCATCTTATAATCTCTATTTCCTAGAGGTTTATGGTTTATTTCAAGAGAGCATGCAAGTACAATATGGTCACATCCTCTGTGGGAGTAAGGTCTAAAGCCAATGACTGGGGTGAATACTGTATACAGAGAAAATGACCTCCAATCACAGTCAGCACAGTCACAGACTCTAAAGAGATAGTACATTTCCAACTCACAGCTCACTGTTCACTCTGGGGCACATGTTCACTGAGAGAAAAGGCAATACAACTCAGTAGGCAATTTGTAAATAGTTTTTCTCTTTTATTCTTTAACTTTACATATATTTAGCAAGCTAAATGAGTTCTATATAATTCTGCTAAATAAAAAATAAAATCAACTTTCACTTAAGACGAGAAATACCAACAAATGAGATTTACTATCAAGCAAGCCTTTGACTGTGTGGATCACAATAAACTGTGGAAAATTCATGGCGTGCTGCGATTCATGGGGTCGCAAAGAGTCGGACACGACTAAGCGACTGAACTGAACTGAAATGAAACTATATACAAATACATTCAGTTAATGAAAGATCTAAGGAAAGTGGGATAAAGGAAAGGCTCATTTTCTGAAGAATGTGGCATTTTAATTAGGAAGAAGTTACAGACAGAGAGACCAGGGAGGATTTGGCATCGCATCCATACGATTGGTATGCAGCCCTCCATGACCACTTGGGTCTTATTTCTCAGACCTCTATAAACAACTTCAGTGAAAAACCAGGAGGTTTCACGGGTTCAACAGGAATGGGGTACGATGGTAGGCAGAGGGGGAGGTATCCACAACACAGCAGGACTATGAATGAGAAAACATAAGTTTATTTATATACAAAACTTCTTCATACTGGAGGACAGTGAAGCCAAGAAACAAACCATTAAGGTTCCCAACGAACCTACTGTCCAACTACAGCAAGAAACTAAGATTTCCTACATTCCTTTGAAAAGAAAAAAAAGAAGTAAGGCAGTTCCTCAAAAAATTAAAAACAGAATCACCATAAGATCCAGGAGTTCTACTTCTGAGTATATATTTAAAAGAATCAAAAGAAGGGTCACAAAGAGATATTTGTACGCCTATTTCATAGCAACATTCTTCACAATAGCCAAAAGGTGGAAGCAAACCAGTATCCACTGACAGATGAATGGATAAACACACGTGGTATACACACACAATGGAATGATATTCAGCCACAAAAAAGGACACTCTCACACATGGTGAATCTTGGGGAGATTATGCAATGAGAAATAAGCCAGTCATAAAAACAAAAATATTGTATAATCTCACTTATATTAGGCATCAAGAGTAGTCAAATTCATAGAACTAGAAAGTCGAATGGTGGTTCCCAGGGGTTGAGAAGGAAGGGAAAAACAGGGAGTCATTTAACGGGCATAAAGTTTCAATCCTGTAAGATGAAAAAGTTCTGGAGATTGGTCAACAACACGTGAACAGCTTTAACACTACTGATCTGAACACTTAAAAACAGCTAAGATGATAAGTTATACACGAACTTTATCACAATTAAACATTTTTTAATTTGAAAGATATAATATTGTATTCAGTGTCATTTCTGGGATGTGTTTTAAAATCCCTGATTATACAGTTCCTCACCTATTAAAAAACCTTGTGGGTGAACTACACATTTACTTTAGTGGACCAACCGATATTGTGAGCCTGCATTAATTACATGCTCTGAGAACCTCAAAAATTAGCATCAGATGCTAATTAAAAATAGCCAAGTCTGTCATTAGAGGCACACCATAAGATGGTACTAACTGTAGAAAAAGGAATAACCCTCAAGTGACAGTGAGGAACATATAAGCAAACAGTAAAGACCCATTTTTGTGTGTGTTTTATTGAAGTACAGTTGATTTCCATAGATTCAGGTAACGGCAAAGTGATTGTTATATATATATATATACATTCTTTTCTGTTATAGGCTAGTTCAAGACATTGACTACAGTTCACTGTGAAGACCTGTTTTACTGCTTTTCTAGTGTCCACTGCTTTTCCAGTCTCTCTCCTATGATGGAGGAAAAAACAACCAGCATAGGTTAAATTCTTAGACAATTTAATTTTTTAAAGCTTCCCTGTTGCTGGCTATTTTTAAAAGTATAATGCTCATTAGAGAAGATGTGGTTGAGGCTATTACTATCATCATCTTCTAAAGGTCATCCTAAGGAGGTACAAAAGTTTGCTTTGTATCATACCTGTGCGCCAAATCTGCTTCCCATACAATATCTACTTTCTCTTTGCTCACAGCTAAAAATCTCTCAACATTATCACCCCTTTTCATTAACCCCATTCCACACCACGTTTTTTAACCTGTTGATAATTTTTGTTTTCATTTACTTAACCTGAAATGCAAAATTTCATCAACTCGCCAATTCAACATCAAGATAATCCTTTTCTGCTCTTCTCCATCCTCCCAACAATTATCCAACCCAACACCACAGGTCAGAAAACCTACTGGTTCTAATTCTCTTACTTCCTTCTCAAGTTCACTATCTGCAGCAAAACCCACCTCTCCCATTACCTCTAGGTCTCCAGCTGTAAAACTGGAATGACATAACCAATCTCCCTGCTATCGCTCGGGATGAGGACTAAGAGTTTACATGCACTGCTGACCTTCTTGATCCTTCTAAGATGGGTCATGCACATTTTTATCTCTTCCCTGGTTTCCCACAACTCTTACTTCATGCCCCTTGATCTTGACCACAAAACATTGTGCTACTAGACAGCTCCCTCAGTCTCCTGCTTCCTCCACTCCTGCCTTTGGGCAGCCTTGCCTGCTGCTCTTTAAACTTGGAAGAGTATCTCCTTGCATCCGCCAAGCTGCTGTTTCAAATGCTTCCTCTGGACTCTGGTCTGCCCAATTGCTCTCCACATGAATGAGCAGGAGCACCCTCCTGGAGTGGAACAGGTTTGGAGAGAAACTGAGTGATGAAATGAAATCCAGAACACGTTTTGCCCTTCAAATATTTGAGTTTAGAAATGTCAAGATTTTATTATTGTTCCCATGGTCCCTTAACTTCAGTGGCAAATTACCTAGTGATATATAACATCCATCACTTGGGGGATAAATCTCTGTTATCCCCTGGACATGACATAGGAATCACTTGTTTCTTATATTAATTTACTTTTGTATATTAATCCCTCTCTTCTACTCTTAACCCAATGTTTTCCAAACTTGTCTGATCATAAGAATCACCTGTGTTATACGTAAAAGAGGCAGAAGTCCTATTCCAGATCCACACAATCAAAATCTTCAGGACAGAGACTTGGGAACCTGTATTTTAAACAATGCCTCATGTAACTCCTGTGTCAAGTAAGTGTGGGGAATATGTGACAGCCTATTAAACCTTTTGGCAGCTTCCGAACAACCAGAGACCTGAAGACATATAGCCAGACGGCCTGAATTACACAGGCTTTAGTCATGAAGATTCTACCTATTCCATCCACGTTGATGACGTAACTTAAAAATTAATACTCTGTGATTCTGCACTTTAGTTTTTCTGTTGCAGACATATTGAAAGATTCTTGTGATGAATTTATACTGTTTTATATAAACCCACTCCAGTGTTCTTGCCTGGAGAATCCCAGGGACGGGGGAGCCTGGTGGGCTGCCCTCTATGGGGTCACACAGAGTCAGACACGACTGAAGTGACTTAGCAGCAGCAGCAGCAGCAGTGCCTAAGGAGCACAGTATTGAGCGTTTCATTGAAACAATTTAAACCTTGCTGAATGGTTGGTAAANGGCTGCCCTCTATGGGGTCACACAGAGTCAGACACGACTGAAGTGACTTAGCAGCAGCAGCAGCAGCAGTGCCTAAGGAGCACAGTATTGAGCGTTTCATTGAAACAATTTAAACCTTGCTGAATGGTTGGTAAAGGCACCACCTAACTCAAGAAACAAAAAACCAAAAAGCAAAAAATCCCAAACCACAACAACAAAAAAACCAAAACTCCTAAAATTTCATCTCTTAAAGTCTACCTGAGTAGCACTGAACCCCTCCTTCATCAACCATCAGGTTAATGAGAATGAGAAAATGGTAATTTAGGGTTTGTCCCTTGGCCTAAAAGAAGGCAATTATTCAGTGACTTGGCGAGATTTCTAGAAACTACTGTGAGGCCTTGTCTGACTGCCTCGAGTTCTCACAATAGAGTCAACTTCCTTTATCCCTCAAGGATTACTACTCTGACCCTGTGTTCTCTCCACCGTCATGCTGGGGAGAGCTCTGAGTTAATGATTTGCATCTGACAGTGCATGATAAAAATTCAAGCAGCAGGCTGCTTTCAGGCAAGGACAATAGGAACGCCTCTCAGAAATGGACAGAAGTTTCATGTTGAACACTGTAAATGTTCAAGGATGACTATTATAAACCATATTTTCAAAGCATGAAGATGGATTAAAATAGAAATGAATTGTATTAAGTAGAAAAGAAGGTAGGACCCTTGCTAAAAAGTGAAAGATTATCACTTACATAACATCCAGAAAAATAAAGCTGAGCAAAAAATAAGAAGCCAATTTATTCAAGAAGTTAATATTGAAAACAAAAGTTTCAGTGGGGGTATACCACAGCTATGCTCAATATTACATTTTTCAAAGAGATGAACCAACTCTGTGTTAACGAAAAAGCTTCAAATATAAACAATAAGTGGTCCATGTGATGAGATTCATCTCTGAAACTGAGCAGATTTCTAACTGAATGCATAGAACAGTCTATTTATAAACCCTAATTCCCATCAACCTTAGAACGATGTCAACGAACAATAACAAGTTAATGTTTCCCAGTAAGCTTCACCGTGCCATTTAATTGCCAGCACTCGGGCCAAGGTAAACGCAAGAGTAACAAAGAGCTAACATCACAATCAAAGAACAAGATTAATGAATATTACATTTCTGCTTTGAAGTGAATGCTGAAAATCAAGTCCATAACATACTCTCTTTTAGCCCTTGGACTTCAATTGTACCAAATACTTGATTTGAAGGTACAGAATGTAAAAATATTCTTCATGTTTTTAATTAACCACAAGCTTCATTCCTTGGAGAACTTTAAATTGAAATACAAGTTCAAATGTCAAATCCAAAGTGTACAGCTTGATGAGTTTTTATATATGCCTAATTATATAGTTTTTAAAAAATAATTTAAAATAATACAACTCAACAAACGAGTCCATTCAGTCCAGTTCAGTCCCTCAGTCGTGTCCAACTCTTTGCGACCCCATGAATCGCAGCACGCCAGGCCTCCCTGTCCATCACCATCTCCCGGAGTTCACTCAGACTCACGTCCATCGAGTCCGTGATGCCATCCAGCCATCTCATCCTCGGTCGTCCCCTTCTCCTCCCGCCCCCNCTCATGAAACAAGCTTTCATTCATCAGTATAAAATATCTTCACTTGGAACATGATAAGTAGAGGAAGTTATTTTGTGAAGATATGTGAATAGTTAAGATTTCACAAAGGGTGCATACAAAGAAGATTTGGAGACCACAGCAGAAGGAAGCTTTTACACTTTTATCCAAAAATATCCTCCAAGCAATATTGCAAATAAGGTGTACCATAAAACAAAACAAAACATATGTTATAAGAGAAATCCTTGATAGTGCTATCTGAATTAGGTCACCTACAGTTTTAACATAACGTTATAAGATTTACCTCATTTCATAGCTTCAATATTTTCTGAATACTATACCTAATGAATTATGGATGGGGAATATGCCTTCAGTGTATTTTTAGCACTTGGGTGAATTATTCTGCTTCTTGTACAAAATCTCCTGCAATTCTGTGTCACAGAACTTATAACAAGCATGAAATCAAAGTGTTTCTATGAAAAACATCCTATATTTGGTGTTTATATATATATATACACATACATATATATACATGTATATAAGTAAAATCAAATATAACTGTCCACAGAGATGTACAATTTGAATTCAGTGTGACAAAAAGAACTGACCGTCTGAGTAATCAGATAAATAATATTTCCAAAGATTATTTAGGTGTAAAATGTTCTTAAGGGAGATCAGGTTGCAACTTTTAAAACCGACAACCTTATATTTTTCCCAGGAGGTACAGTTCAGTTCAGTTCAGTCGCTCAGTTGTGTCCGACTCTTTGTGACCCCATGAATCCCACCACGCCAGGCCTTCCTGTTCATCACCATCTCCTGGAGTTCACTCAGACTCACGTCCATCAAGTCCGTGATGCCATCCAGCCATCTCACCCTCGGTCGTCCCCTTCTCCTCCTGCCCCCAATCCCTCCCAGCATTAGAGTCTTTTCCAATGAGTCAACTCGTCACATAGGTGGCCAAAGTACTGGAGTTTCAGCTTTAGCATCATTCCTTCCAAAGAAATCTGTATTGATCTCCTTCAGAATGGACTGGTTGGATCTCCTTGCAGTCCAAGGGACTCTCAAGAGTCTTCTCCAACACCACAGTTCAAAAGCATCAATTCTTCGGTGCTCAGGCTTCTTCACAGTCCAACTCTCACATCCATACATGACCACAGGAAAAACCATAGCCTTGACTAGGAGGACCTTAGTCGCCAAAGTAATGTCTCTGCTTTTGAATACACTATCTAGATTGGTCATAACTTTCCTTCCAAGGGGTAAGCGTCTTTTAAT
>SJYX01019912.1:47236-61339 GCA_006410675.1 Oreotragus oreotragus
AAAAAAGATGTCCTTTTCATCATAGGGGACTGGAATGCAAAAGTAGGAAGTCAAGAGATACCTGGAGAAACAGACAAGTTTGGCCTTGGAGTACAAAATGAAGCAGAGAAAAGGCTAAAAGTTTTGCCAAGAGAATACACTGGTCATAGCAAACACCCTCTTTGAATGATACAGACATGATCCTACACTTTGACATCACCAGACAGTCAATACTGAAATGAGTTGATTATATTTTTTGCAGCCAAAAATGGAGAAGCTCTATATAGTCAGCAAAAACTAGACTGAGAGCTGAGTGTGGCACAGATCATAAACTCCTTATTGCAAATATCAGACTTAAATTTAAGAAAGTAGGGAAAACTACTAAGGCCATTCAGGTATCAATTCAGTTGCTCAGTCGTGTCCGACTCTTTGCGACCCCATGAATTGCAGCATGCCAGGCCTCCCTAGCCATCACCAACTCCCGGAGTTCACTCAAACTCACGTCCATCGAGTCCGTGATGCCATCCAGCCATCTCATCCTCGGTCGTTCCCTTCTTCTCCTGCCCTCAATGCCTCCCAGCATCAGAGTCTCTTCCAACGAGTCAACTCTTCACATGAGATGGCCAAAGTACTAGAGTTTCAGTTTTAGCATCATTCCTTCCAAAGAACACCCAGGGCTGATCTGCTTTAGAATGGACTGGTTGGATCTCCTTGCAGTCCATGAGACTCTCAAAAGTCTTCTCCAACACCACAGTTCAAAAGCGTCAATTTCTTGGTGCTCAGCTTTCTTCACAGGCCAAGTTTCACATTCATACATGACCACAGAAAAACCATTGCCTTGACTAAATGGACCTTTGTTGGCAAAGTAATGTCTCTGCTTTTGAATATGCTATCTAGGTTGGTAATGTCTTTTAATTTCATGGCTGCAATCACCATCTGCAGTGATCCTGGAGCCCCAAAAAATAAAGTCTGACACTGTTTCCACTGTTTCCCCATCTATTTGCCATGAAATGATGGGACCCGATGCCAGGATCTTCGTTTTCTGAATGTTGAGATTTAAGCCAACTTTCCACTCTCCTCTTTCACTTTCATCAAGAGGCTTTTTAGTTCCTCATCACTTTCTGCCATAAGTGTGGTGTCATCTGCATATCTGAAGTTATTGATATTTCTACAGGCAATCTTGATTCCAGCTTCTGTTTCTTCCAGTCCAGCGTTTCTCATGATGTATTCTGCATATAAGTTAAATAAGCAGGGTGACAATATACAGCCTTGACGTACTCCTTTTCCTATCTGGAACCAGTCTGTTGTTCCATGTCCAGTTCTAACTGTTGCTTCCTGACCTGCATATAGGTTTCTCAAGAGGCAGGTCACGTGGTCTGTTATAACCTAAATCAAACTCCTTATGATTATATAGTGGAAGTGACAAATAGATTCAAAGGATTAGATCTGATAGATAAAGTGCCTGAAGAACTCTGGATGGATGTTCAGAATATTATACAGAATGCAGGGATCAAGACCAACCCCAAGAAAAAGAAATGCAAAAAGGAAAACTGGTTGTCTTCAGAGGCCTTACACATTGCTGAGAATAAAAGAGAAGCTAAAGGCAGAGAAGAAAAGGAGAGATATAGCCATCTGAATGCAGAGCTCCAAAGAATAGCAAGGAGGGATAAGAAAGGCTTCCTAATGCAAAGAAATAGAGGAAAACAATAGAATGTGAAAGACTAGAGATCTTTTCAAGAAAATGAGAGATACCAAGGGAACATATCATGCAAAGTGGGTACTTAAAGGACAGAAACAGTATGGACCTAACAGGTTCAGAAAATATTAAGATGAGCCACCTAGAAAACACAGAATAACTATACAAAAAAATATCTTAATGACCCAGATAACCAAAATGGTGTGATCCCTCACCTCGAGCCAGACATCCTGGAGTATGAATTCAAGTGGGCCTTAGGAAGCATCACTACAAATAAAGTTAATGGAGGTGATGGAATTGCAGCCAAACTATTTCCAATCCTAAAAGATGATACTGTTAAAGTGGTACACTCAGAATGCAAGAAAATTTGGAAAACTCAGCAGTGGCCACAGGACTGGAAAAGGTCAGTTTTCATTCGAATCACAAAGTAGGGCCATTCCAAAGAATGTTCAAGCTAATGCACAGCTGTAATCTTTTCACATGCTAGGAAAGCAATGCTCAAAATTCTCCAAGCAAGGCTTCAAGAGTACATGAACCAAGAACTTCAACTGGTCAAGGTGAATTTAAAAAATGAAGGAAAAGGAGAGATCAAATTGCCAATATCCATTGGATCATAGGAAAAGCAAGATAATTCCAGAAAAATCATCTACTTCTGCTTCATTGACTATGCTAAAGCCTTTGACAGGATGGACCACCACAAGCTGTAGAAAATTTTTAAGTGAAAGTGAAGTCGCTCAGTCGTGTCCGACTCTTTGCGACCCCATGGGGTGTAGCCTACCAGGTTCCTCCGTCCGTGGGATTCTCCAGGCAAGAGTACTGGAGTGGGTTGTTGTTTCCTTCTCCAGGAGATCTTCCCAATCCAGGGATCGAACCTGGGTCTCCCAGGTTGTGGGCAAACGCTTTACCATCTGAGCCACCGGGGAAGACTCAGATTTTTAAAGAGGTGGAAATACCAGACCATCTCTCCTGCTTCCTGGTAAACCTGTGTGTAGGTGAAGAAGGAAGAGTTAATATTGGACATGGGCCATTGGACTGGTTCTAAACTGGGAAAGGAGTACATCAAGGCTGAATATTGTCACCCTGCTTATTTAACCTATATGCAGAGTACACATGAAAAATACCAGGCTGGATGAAGCACAAGTTGGAATCAAGATTGCTGGGAGAAATATCAATAAGATATTTCTCAGATACATAGATGACATTGCTTTCGGGAAGAAAGGGAAGAGAAACTAAAGAGCCTCTTGATTGAAGAGGAGACTGAAAAATCTAGCTTAAAACTTAACATTCAAAAACACAGATTATGGCATCTGGCCTCATCACTTCATGGTAAATAGATAGGGAAACAATGGAAACAGTGACAAGATTTATTTTCCTTGGCTCCGCAATCACTGAGGATGGTGACTGCAACCATGAAATTAAAATACACTTTCTCTTTGGAAGACAAACTATGAAAAACTGAAACAGCATGTTAAAAAACAGAGATGTTACTTTGCCAATCTATTTTTTTTTCCAGTAGTTATGTTTGGATGTGAGATTTGGATCATAAAGAAGGCTGAGGACCGAAGAAGAAGCGATGCTTTTATATGTGGTGTTGGAGAAGACTCTTGAGAGTCCCTTGGAATACAAGGAGATCCAACCAGTCAATCCTAAAGGAAATCAACCCTGAATATTCATTGAAAGGACTGATGCTGAAGCTGAAACTCCAATACTTTGGCCACCTGATGCAAAGAGCTGACTCATTAGAAATGACCCTGATTCTGGGAAAGAATGAAGGCAGGAGAAGAGGATGACAGAGGATGAGATGATTGGATGGCATCACACTGACTCAATGAATATGAATTTGATCAAGCTCTGGGAGATGGTGAAAAACAGGGAAGCCTGGCGTGCTGCAGTCCCTTAAGTCACGAAGAGTCATACACAACTGAGTGATTGAACAACAGTAAGTGACGTAACAATGTAGGGAATTTGGCTTTTCTCCATTATCAATGGCATTTAGAAAAGAGAAACTAGTAGGCAGAAATGAAATGAGCATATTATTGAAAGTTGTCATTTTCCCCAAGTCTAATCCCTGTTCTGCACTATAACAATTAACTGATCTGACCCACGGTTTTCCTCTTCTCTGTTTGCTATGAACTCTGCCTGTTTAATATTACCAGTAATAAAGCTAAGTTTTTCTTTTGTGAATAGTTTTCTCTTTTTTCAATACATATATCTCTGGCTATAATCTCTTTTGAGTTTTAAATCAGCAATGCCAATGCCTAGTTGAACTGTTCTGTCTCCATGCACCTGATCTCAAAACATTCCTACTAAAATAGCTTACTTCTGTGCCACTGCTCTTCCTCAGTCTACCTCTGAATCCTTTTTGTGTTGGTTAGAAGAAAATCTATCAAACTTTCAATACAAGTAAGTAATTATTTAAAATCTAGCTACCTCCTTTTCTCTTTAAGTCCAACAATTTACAAATTCTTGTTGCATTTAGCACTCAAGATTCTCTTGTATCTTCCTTTTTTTTCTGTCGATAATACTGTTTTTCTAGCTGAGACTTTCATTCTCACCTTAGTGTCTTACATCTTTCAATTTACTCCCCACACTACTGAAAGGATAACAAAAATGCAAATGTGACTGCTATTCATTATGTTTACTGTCTTCATTGCTTCTGCATTACATACCTTACACATTCAATCATATTCAAGATATTTTCTACTTATATATCTGCTCAGAAAACTGGGTGTCTTGAAAAACTCTCCATGTGGAAACAATACAAAAATTATTGAAACAATATTCAAGAAAACAGTTTTTTATAAAATTACCATAGAGATGTTAAAAAAAAAAATGAAGACCTCACATACGAAAAGTAAATATAATAGCATAGATTTTTAGACACATACCAATCACTACTGATCTGACCCTTCATTTATTTTGCCTGGATAATGAACAATAAACAAAACCCTGGAAATGACCATGAAACTAAGTTCAATTTGAAAACTCCCCTTCCTTTAAAACTTCAGCATTTAGAGACAATACAGCTATTTATATGTGTTGTGAGAGAGAAATTCCCAAGTTGAAGTGTGGCTGCAACTGAGGATGTATGCAGAGGAAGACTGGACAGCCTTAGAGCTTAGTTGCCATTTTCTTGGGGATGCACAAGGGGAGAGACAGGACCCACACTGTAGCATTTTTTCCCTGTGCTCACACTTACAGAGGGCAGGACATTGTCTGCATGGATTCACAATGAAGCACAGTAGGTTCCAGATAAGATAAATGCAAATAGATCTACACAAAGACATGTTATAATAAAAATGGCAAACTTAAAGACAAACAGAAGATTCTAAAGGTAGCAGAAGATTCTAAAGGTAGCAGAAGAAAAACAAAGAATTAAGCACAAAGGAATCCCCAGAAGCCTATATGCTTATTTCCTTACAGAAATGTTGCAGGTCAGATGACAGTATAAGGTATATTCAAAGTCATAAAATTGAAATATCTGTGACCTAGGACACTCTACCCAGCAAGATTATCATTTAGAATAGAAGGAGAGGCAAAGAATTTCTCAGACAAGCAAAAACTAAAACAATGCAGCAACAGTAAGCCTATCCTATCGTAAAGGAAATATTGAAAGATCTTCTCTAAATAGAAGAATCTACAGGAAAGAGAAAATTACAATTGGAAAGTAAATCATTTAGATGTGTATAAGAGACAGAAAGCCTATATGCTTATTTCCTTACAGAAATGTTGCAGGTCAGATGACAGTATAAGATATATTCAAAGTCATAAAATTGAAATATCTGTGACCTAGGACACTCTACCCAGCAAGATTATCATTTAGAATAGAAGGAGAGGCAAAGAATTTCTCAGACAAGCAAAAACTAAAACAATGCAGCAACAGTAAGCCTATCCTATCGTAAAGGAAATATTGAAAGATCTTCTCTAAATAGAAGAATCTACAGGAAAGAGAAAATTACAATTGGAAAGTAAATCATTTCAATAATCCTGTACACAGATTAAAAAAAAAAAAAAAACTTCTGTGAAAGTGACAATAACCACAGTGGACAGCAAACGTATGAACATGAAGATGTAAAAGAGGACATCTAAATGATAAGATGTTGGGGAGGAGAGTAAGAAAATGTGAATTTTAATTTTTGCCCCTAGAATGTGTTTGAGCCTATATGCCTACCAGTCAAAGATCATGTCAATAAAAATCATACACTTATCAAAAAAAAAAAATATTCCAAACTCAACCTCTTAAACCAGAAGGCAAACAAACAAACCCATTTCTGCCAAAAAGCAAAACACAAAATGAAATGGCATCTTCAAAGTTTAGAGGAAAATGATTATCTAAAGATAAATATAGACAGGATGGGAATTTAACAGTAATAGACACTTATAAAAGATATGTTCATTTTCTCTTGATTCATGACAAATTACCACAGGTAGATGTTTTAAACAATACCTATTTATTATCTCATAGCATGGCAGATCAGATGTACATGGAGGCTTGACTAATTTCTCTGCCTCTGTCTATCAAACTGAAATCAAAGTGTCAACAAGGCTATGCTCTATGCAAGAATTTACTTCTATGCCTATTTCTATTATTGGAAGAATTCAATTATTTGCTATTTTACCATTAAAGTCTCTATTTTCTCTTAATCAGGGACTGTTCTCAGCTTCTAGGTCCTTACTTTACAGAATCCTCTTGATCAAAGCCACTGATGGAGAGCCTCCTTCACATAAATCCCTCTCACATTTTGAATCTGGATTCCTTTTCTATAACTAGCTAAAAAAATCTCTATGCTTTTAAGGGGCTTAAGAGATTATGTTAGGCATACTTGGACCACAGTAAGTCAGAGACTTAACACATTGTTTTATTTAATATAAAATCTTCACAGTGAGTATGTCTATGATACTACTGATAAAAAGCAAAAGTTTAGAGAAAAGATAAATGAACTTGGTCAAGGTCACAAGGGAAAGTAATGCATTGGAGGTTTCTGAACCTAGCTAACTCTTGAACCCAGGCAGAGTCACATCACTTTGCCCCCCTTCAACCTACTTGCATAAGCCTACTTATGAGAGTTTACCTAAATTATTTCATAATGTTGTTGCCTCAGTAGACCCATTTAGTGTGGACAAGAGGCCTGGCAGGGGCCTTGAAGTGACACTAGTCTCCACCTCAAGCACATCCTCCAGATAACAGCCCACAGTCACAAGTAACGTAAGTTCCTAAAAGGACTCACACAATAGTCCTTGTGATAAGCAGTCTCCTCCATTTCCCAGGGTCTTCCTCTTGCATGTCCCGTGGTAGCTTAGCAAAACCTACTTTTTGGTTTGTAATGACCAATCCCACCTTAGCCTAGGAACCCCACAGCTCTCTACTCACAGACCTAAAGTCCACAGGTCCTGCTGCACTCTCTCTACTTGTGACCCTTCAGACTGTGCTGTGTGTACCTCCTCCAGGACCTGTAATAAACCTCTCTGTTTCAATCCCTTGTGGTCTTTTGTTGAACTGCAGAGACTTTGAGGCTCTACTGAACAAATGTTAATTTAACAACCTCACAATACTACAAAAATTGCATTTTTACTTTGTGTACTGATTTTTTTTTCAACAAAATATCTTCAAATCTTTCTCCCAAAATTTTGTGATGCTTCTTTTCTGTCATTATCATTTTCAAGACTTGGTGAACACTTCATTTGAGCATTTTATGCTTCCCAAACACATGGGACAATGCCAAGGCAACAATCTGTCTCAAGTTTGGGATGATACATTTTAATCAAAATGAACTGCCTTCTAAGAATCTTGACAACATTCTCAGAGCACAAGTGTAGCATTTCTTCAGGTTTATTTACCAAGAATATGTAGTATCATAAAATGCTATATTCAGATGCAAAATGGTTTGCTTGCACAGCTGTCTCAAACTCTAAGTTGATTAATCAGCTGAGGATTGTATAGGGATCTTTCATGTCTACTTATTGTTCTCATTCATATATGGGCAATTTTCAAAATGCAGGAACAGTGAAACATTCTGAGTTTCCTTAAAACAACTACATTCAGCTGCTAATTAAAATGGAATGTTGATTTTTCTCTCATAATTCCACAGGTATAAGACATGTGCCAAGCAGAAATGAGGAAGAATGGCTCCACCATCACTGGATACTGATTGCTGAACATTTTGAAGTATATAAACAAAGCTATTTTTAACACTGTTGGCATAGAATCCTCATGCCTATATAAGTGGTACTTTGCTGCTTTTTCAAGGATTTTTTCAGACATTAAAACATAATTGTTCTGAGTTCTGTTCTTGTCCCTGAGACATTCTATAGATTTAAAAAAATTTTTATATTCATATATTTATTGAAAAATAAGTGAGAAAATATTATAAGACATGCATGATGATAGGTATGGGAAAACAAAGTCCTTGCACTCAGTTTATGATCTGGGTGACGGAGAAAATTTCCTTGTGCATGTGCTCATGCATGCTCAGGCATTCAGTCATGTCTGACTCTTTGTAGCCCCATGGATTGTAGCCAGCCAGGCTCCTCTGTCCATGGACTTTTCCAGGCAAGAAAAATTCCATACTCTTCAGATTTACCATAGAGTAGAAAAGGAATATCAATTGCCAATCTTTTGTTATATTTAACTTACATTTAATAGAGTTCTTTTTGGTTTTCCCATCCAATTCCTTGACAATTCCTTGTCATATTCTGGGAATTCATATTCATATTTCTGGACAACCTATCTAATCTAGATTCTCTTCATCTAGCATTTACATTATTTCAAGTGCTTCCTTGATGTCTTCCTCCCACTGATTTCCCCCTACAATTCCACCCTTATAAAATTCTCACAAAAATGTTATCAAACTATTTAATTGTTGTGCTTCTCAACTATATACAAATTAAAAATCATGTTCCTTCAAGCCATCAAAAATTTAACAAATTATTGTTGAGCATGCACATTTGCAAAGTATGTGCTATATATTACAATCCTAGAGATGAACAAGATGTTCAAATATATCTCTCTATGGTTAAATTACATATTATATAGCATGACTACTTTGAAAAATAAGTTGGAACAATATGCAAATACATAAAACTATATTTCTCTTTTAAAAGTTGAAACATGTCCAGAAGACTCATGCACAACAATCAAAGATAATGGGTAATCATCCAATTCCTGTTGGAAAGTGGTAAGTTTCTCATAGAAAAAAAAGTGTGTCATAACTTTAGTATGACTTATAAAAGTTGTATTTATGAAACTTACACAATGTAGTTCCAAAGTATATATAATAAATGTCTGCCTAGAAAAGACTTCAAAAAGTTTGATTCACATTTTCCCTCCCACTTCAATAATAATTCTGGCAACAAGAATAACTTGTCAAACATGAAAGATTTTAATGTGCCAAGGATTTATTATGCATCAGTGTAAATTCAGATGCTGCTCCATAATATTAGGAATTTAAATCACAGAGGAATAGAACATACTAATTTCACATACTCATAATAACTTGCAATAATGTATCATGCTATTTAATTAGTTCAAAAAAGAAAAAGTTTGGAAATTTCCATAAAGTTTTAGAAAAATCAAGTTAACTTGATAAACACCAGAATCATTATTATAGATGTGAGCATATAACCATACACTCTGTTTTATATTAGCTCAAGGACATTTTGCTGGAGTTGGCCAATAGAAGAAAAACAAGTTAGTTACACTAATGCCAGTGTTATGTCAAGGCTAGAGAATATAATTTTAAGGCAAGTGTAGAGAAAAAGTGAGCCGGGCAATCAGGCAAGAAAAGGAAATTTATTAGAGGGAAAATGAGAGGGTGACTAGCCCTTGAGAAGAACCAGTGGCCTTCCTTTCTGACAGTGTTTTCCTTATATTCTGCCAATGAAGCATTCTCTGAAGGGATGGTGAATTTTTAGCCTGTAGCCAAGTCCTGCAGTCACGTACCCTGAGGTCTGAAATCTGCTGGTCTTGTAGTCTTCAGAAGGTAGGCACCTGCAGGAAAACAGAATGTCATTTGGACAATTTGGAAAGTCTCAAGGGTCACTGTGATTTTATCCTTTGTTTGCGAGGTCAACATAATGAGCCATTTTAACAAGGAGCCCCATGTAGGCCCTATCAATAATTAAACAAGAATTCCCAGATTCTAGTGTAGATACCAAGCCTGTGATTTGAAGAACAAGGAAGAATCAGGCTCACGGTGTTACACCAATTCTTGTAGATTAAATGTAATCTCTTATTTTTAGCACTTTCAGAATCTGCTGTTAGTTTCTCAAAAGCAAAGTGTGGCACTCAAACTTACAAGTGATAGCTAAACCAGCCTTGAGTCAGTTGAGGATATCAATAAATTTTCTGTCTCCTCTGTATTTTCTACTTCATATTTTTTCAGATTGTTTATTTTTACTCAAGTTCCTTGTCTACTGAGAAAATAAGATTGATTATATTTTTGGATAGGTATAAATTCCTTGAAGAAAATTATAAGTTTTATGAAATAAACTACAATCATGTGGTTATAAACATTTTAAATATACTTAGTGTTTCTTAATAACTTGCTTATTTAAGTATCAAAATATATAAACTGAAAGTTAATCATTGCATGTGACCATTATCCAGCCCTTAACTATTTGCTTTGACATCCATCAAGAAAATAATTGTCTGGAAAGGGGTTGATTAGGAAGAAACTAAAACTTCTAAGTGCCTTTGCAGTTTGCAAAGTGGCTTTTAATTGTTTCCCTATTTATATGGCCATGGACTCTGACAGTTGTGAAAATGTTTTCTTATCTCCTTTGGGTACGCCAATAGTTCTATGTTACAGAGATGAGACCGTGCGCTAACGCTATACATAGCTGCACAGCCTACTCTCAGTTTTACTGATAGCAGTTAGCTTCCCTGTCTGAATGTTTACAGGTTTACCAAGTACATTCTAGTTGTAAGTTTTCTATTACAGGTAAAAATATTTTTAACCAAGAGAGAAGGATGTTTGATTTTGGTTTTTATCTTGGATGACTAAGAAGCTAGGAATTCCATATATAATATATATATATATATTCTAACACACCTCAAAACATGCCTTCCAATCTATGAGATCTGACTGCTTTGTGACTTTTGAAGATTTTTTTTTTTTAATTTAAAATTTGAGTGTGTAAAATACAGTTAAAGCTGGTACTGCAAGTTCACTTAGAAAAATCAATGGAGAAGAAAAATACTGAAGAATTTCAAAAATTTTTTATCCTCCAACAAGACCCAGAAGTATCAAAAACCTAAGCAATTATTGTTTTTTTTTACAGGGAACATCTACTGCCTGGAACTAGTGCTGCTAGGAAACCCAATTCCTTCTGATGGAAGGTCTGAAACCAAAAGAGACCCCTGGCTTTCATTATCTTGGGAGTCCTGCTGCTTGGAAATGCAGCCCACCTGCAGAGCAGATGATAAACTCCATCAGTGGAATAGAGGAAGAGAATTATTCACTCTTTGGAACTGTTTAATAAGTATTTGGTATGTCAAAGATTTATGGCAAAGTAAAACATTAACAATAATATATAGTCCTTCAAGTTGCCCATTGTGAATGAAAAACAGAAGTGTTAAGTTTTAAATTCAAGGATAGTATAAGTACTGACTGACTGTGTGAAAGTCGCTCAGTTGTGTCTGACTAATTGCAACCCCATGGACCATACAGTTTATAGAATTCTCCAGGCCAGAATACTGGACTGGGAAGACTTTTCTTTCTCCAGAGGATCTTCCCAACCCAGGGATCAAACCCCGGTCTCTGGTATTGCAGGCAGATTCTTTACCAGCCGAGACACAGGGAAGCCCAAGAATGGTGGAGTGGGTAGCCTATCCCTTCTCCAGCAGATCTTCCTGACTCAGGAATCGAACCAGGGTGTTCTGCATTGCAGGCGGATTTTTTTTTACCAACTGAGCTATCAGGGAAGAGCCCATTATAAGTACTAGACTTAGAAATATGTACCTAATGCCACTATGTTTAAGGAGGAGGAGGNGGGTAGCCTATCCCTTCTCCAGCAGATCTTCCTGACTCAGGAATCGAACCAGGGTGTTCTGCATTGCAGGCGGATTTTTTTTTACCAACTGAGCTATCAGGGAAGAGCCCATTATAAGTACTAGACTTAGAAATATGTACCTAATGCCACTATGTTTAAGGAGGAGGAGGTGCTTGACTTGCAACAAAAAAGACAATCTTACAGCTAGGCTGATGAGAATGAGAAAGATGAAAATGAGAAAGAATGTAGACAAATAAGAACTCAAATCAATTTCAGGTATAGGGATCAGCAAGAGCAAAATCACAGCAGCATCAGAAAGAGGCATGCTTGACAAATCACAAGAAACTTAATAGGTCTAGAGTTCAGTAAGTACAGGTAAGTATTAAGGAAGGACCAGGAAACATTTTGATGTTATCAGATTATTTATATCTCCCATGCAGAGAAGAGATTTAACTTTCATCCTGTAGATTTTGTGGAGCCTTTTACATTTTCTGAGCAGAAGAATGGCATGATCAGATTTTAATTCAGATTTACTAATTTTGTAACGAGGTGCAAAAATATAAGAGTAGGAATCTTTGGAATTAAACCAGAAAGAATGACTCTGAATTAGTCAAGTCATGATATATGAAGCCTTTCTCACTGCTTAAAAAGTATTTCAGAAGTGCTGAAACACCAGTAGGTCTATAAAGATAGTGACCGTATAATTTATTGTCCAAACTGAGACACTTTGGAAAATAAAAAGTGATGCTACTAATAATTACACCAGGTTGACAAGCATATATCAGAATCTTTCTGGGCAAGTTAAGACATATGGTTACTTTATCTTTAATAACTTTGATATATCATTCAAGATATAGCTAAACATGTATCTACCTTCTGTTCATAAATAAAATACCTACATAGTAAGGCACTGAAGATATCTGAGTGGGAAAGGGTTAAGTGAGTAGCCTTTGAATAGATTAATTCATATAATGTACTGGGTAGACTTCTAGGCATAAAAGAGAATCTGAAAGTAGTTGCTTTAGAGTGATTGCGTCCGCTACTGTAATCAGCTGGCTGTAGAGCCTGCACATTCTGATGAATCCTCATGTGAGAATCCTTCTCATTCTTGATAGAACTATCTAAGGTAGAAGCTATTCAATTTATTTATTTATTTATTACCTGGGAAGTGGGAATAAATAATGTAATCCTTCTAATCTCACTTCCCTTAAAGAACTGTCAAAAGATATACAAAATGTCACTTAAGGGAAATGTCTATGTCTGATTTTCTTTTATTCACAGATAAAGTTGTGTTCCAATAGATAGAAAAGAAAGATAGAAATAATGTACTTTGTTTTTCTTTATTGTTTTCTACATTTACTGTTTTTCCCTAAGTAGTAGTAGAAATTTTAAGACACAGTTTGTTCAACTTTGAAAATATCACAACACCAACACAGTGTGATATATGTGTGTGTGTATATATATATATATATATATATATGGAGATCAACTAAGTTTTACAAGATTGAACTGAGTTGACTAAAACAGCACT
This sequence comes from Oreotragus oreotragus, assembly GCA_006410675.1. Classification (NCBI taxonomy): domain Eukaryota; kingdom Metazoa; phylum Chordata; class Mammalia; order Artiodactyla; family Bovidae; genus Oreotragus; species Oreotragus oreotragus. The sequence continues at coordinate 60,433 of SJYX01019912.1, forward strand.
CAGATTGTCTTACTTCATGCTGTTAAAAAATGTGAATTTCATAGTCTTTATTTTGGTAAAAGTTTCCTTCCCAATACTTGTTATTTATATACTTATAAAAGGCTCATCTTTAAAAAATGTAATTTTTTATGCATCAGATTTCTTCCCCAAATGTGGAGTCATTTAACATAGGTGATTCATTTTCTGAACATTTCTTCTTTTGTCACTCTAAACACATTATTTTTTGCAAACATTTTTTTTTTTTAGCAAACTTTTACTGAATAATCAGCTATGTTGTAAGTGTTAAGTTGAACACTGGAAATAAAAAGACTGACGTTAAGAAGTCACAGTAGTGCAGTGGAGATCTTTTAACAATTTAATATTGGGAAAGTACCATAATAAAGAACACAAAAGATAATTGTCATTATTAAGACCTGCTATTGGCTAGACACTGCACGTATTTCATTACAGTCAAAGAAGTTATGTATAAAGCTTTTTTGAAACAGAAAGGAGAAAATGATTAATTCAACAATGAAGTTTGGAAAAGCTTGAAAGAAGATTTTATTTGAGCACAGTCTCAAAGTAAATCTTGAAATTCATCACAAATAAAATGAATAGAGAAATACCCAAGAAGAAAGCAAAATATGTAAAGATTCTGACACCTTGTGTGAGAGCTTACAAAGTAATATATTTGATTTCATAAAAAGTATTAAGAAATAGGTGAAAAGATGTTCTGTACAAAAGAATGTCATATTACATCACTAAACAGTATTTATGTGTTAAGTACTGGTGATTATGTATATTCTCTTTTTTTATTTATTTATTTTTTTATTTATTTATTTTTTTGTATTTATTTATTTTTTTACATGAACTCCCAAACATGAACCCCCCTCCCACCTCCCCCCCCCCCCCTTCCCTCCCGTCCACC
>SJYX01019912.1:61420-104658 GCA_006410675.1 Oreotragus oreotragus
TATTTATTTATTTTTTTACATGAACTCCCAAACATGAACCCCCCTCCCACCTCCCACCCCACATCTTCCCTCCAGATCATCCCCATACACCAGCCCCAAGCAATCTGATGTTATTATAGAATTATTTTTTCTATCCCAATTCAAAGTTATGCAGATAACCACCTTAAACTATAGAATTAAAGATACAGACTATTTTAAAAGAAGTCTACCCAATGCCCTTGCACAAATTATTATATTCATTGCTAATTTAAATAAATATGGACATATATATGTATGTTTATATATGTGTATATATATGTATATTATTTTTAGGAATGAGAAAAAGTTCAGTAAATAAAAATAAATAAGCTAAGATTTTCTTTATTCTCATATACAGATAGAAAAATAGACTTAAAAAAAAATAATGGCCATAGTGTTCATGTCAACTTTTATGAAGAGACGTGCTATTAAATGTAATTGAATTTTATAGATAAAAGTAACATTTAACTGAAATAGAGAAATTTTTTCCATTTCATATAAATGGTTACATTACAATTACGGGTATTAGAATAAAAAAGATCTTCTAAAGTGAAGAAATTTGACTACAATGAATTTACAGATATTATAATCTGTTTTGAATTTCCTTTATTCAATCTTTCATTTTTAGACAGTTTGTTTGATATCCTGTTACTTTAGTTGCATAAATTAGCAGTGAAGCCTCATTATATCTCACCTTCTATAATTTTTCAGTTATATCATATTTTTACATAGTATTTAAATAAAAACATGAACAAATAAAACAAGTATCTTCTGTTTAGCCAGTTCAAGGTGCTCTAACAACAACAACAAAAATACAGGCTGAACGGTATAAATGAACATTTATTTCTTACAGTTTTGGAGACTGAAAGTCTGGATTCAGGGTGCCAACACAGTAGGTTTTTTAAAGAAGGCCCTCTTCCTTATTTACAGGAATAAATTTAAGGATAAACTCCACCAAGAAAGCAAGACATATACAATGAAAATTGCCAAACAGTGCTGAAATAAACTAGAAGAAAAAAATAAATGGAAAGACGTTTGTGTTCATGGATGAGAAGACTTAATTTTGTTAAAATGTCCATACTACCAAAGTCATCTATAGATTCAATGCTATCCTCATCAAAATCCCAATGACATCTTTTTTTCTGCAAAAATAGAAAAAAAATCCTAAAATTCAAATGGAACCACCAAAGGCCCAGAATAACCAAAATAATTGAAAAGAACAAAGCTGAAGACGTCACACTAGAGAAAAGCCTGTGCAACAATGAAGACCCAGCACAGTCAAATAAATAAAAATACTTTTAAAAAGACAACCTATTTATGGGAGAAAATAATTGCAAACCATATATCTGATAAGGGGTTACTTTCCGAAATAAACTAGAAACTCATACCACTCAATTAAAAAAGGCAAATAACCTATTTTTTTTAATGGGCAAATATTGAATAGGCATTTATTCAAAAAGACATACAAATGGCCAATAGGTATGCTCAATATCACTAATCATTAAAGAAAACCAATTTAAAAAAAAAACGAAATTATGTATCATCACATACCTCTTAAAATGTTCATTATTTAAAATATAATTTTAGCAGGTGTCTGAAAACAACGCTTGTTGTGTATTGTTTGTAGAAATATAAAGTGGTATATATAGCTGCTATGGAAAACAGTATTGGGATTACTCAAAAAAATTAAAAATAGATCTACCATGTGATCTAGAAATCCCACTTTGGACTATTTATCCAGAAGAATTGAAAACAGAATTTCAGAGATATTGGCACTCTCATGTTCATTTCAGCATTATTCACAATAGCCAAGAGGTGAAAAAAACTTTCATGTCCATCCATTTACAGGAGATCTGTCCTGGGTATTCATTGGCATGACTGATGTTGAAGCTGAAACTCCAATACTTTGGCTACCTGATGAGAAGAGCTGACTCATTTGAAAAGAACCCATAGACGGCAGCCCACCAGGCTCCCCTGTCCCTGGGATTCTCCAGGCAAGGACACTGGAGTGGGTTACTACAAAATGCATAAATCTTGAGGCCACATGCTAAGTGAAATAAGCTGATCACAGAGTGCAAATATTACATGATTCCACTTATATAAGATATGAAAAGTAGTCAAATTTCATGTAAGTAGAAAGTAGAATGACAGTTTCCAATGCCTGTGGAGAAGAGAAACTGGGAGTTGCCTTGCAGTGGGCACAGAGTTTCAGTCATGCAAGATGGAAAAGTTCTGCTGCTGCTGCTAAGTTGCTTCAGTTGTGTCTGACTCTGTGCAACCCCATAGACAGCAGCCCACCAGGCTGCCCTGTCCCTGGGATTCTCCAGGCAAGAACACTGGAGTGGGTTGCCATTTCCTTCTCTGATGCATGAAAGTGAAAAGTGAAAGTGAAGTTGCTCAGTTGTGTCCTACTCTTCGCGACCCTATGGACTGAAGCCCACCAGGCTCCTCCATCCATGGGATTCTCCAGAGAACTGCTATACAACATTGTGCTTATGTTAACAATACTGTACACTTGGAATTTATGACTAGGGTAGATTTCATTCTCTGTGTTTTATACCATAATGAAAAAAAAAAAAAAGAGAGTTCCTTTATTATCCTTGCTAATACTTGGTAGTCATCCTTTAAGTCATTCTCATAGGTGTGTACTGCTATACCTATTTTAGGTAAAATTTTTGAACAACCTTGCTTCATCTCTTCACTAATTGGATAATAATTGTAGTTTTTAAAAAGTGCTCAATTTTTCTGTTTAACTCCATCTTAATTATTGCACATATATATATATTACAGTTCATATCATTATGGGTGATATGTAGTTCATACATATAATACAATTTTAAAAGTAGTAGTAATAATAATATAATTTCATAACAAACAGCCTTAAGAAATGGAGCTCAAACATAACTTTAAAATCACTGTTTCCTCTGAGCCCATCTTCCTTTCATTCCTCACATCAGTTATTATCATGATAAATACAGGCTTATAATTCTTTTATATTTATGATTTGATTACATACACATACTTCCTGAATATTGTATTTTAGTTGTTTTTATGCATTTATGTACTTCATACATTTTATTTAGTTAGTTAGTTTAGTCTGGCTGGGCCATGTGAAATCTTAGTTCCCTGATCAGGACTTGAACCTGTGCCTCCTGCAGTGGAAGCATTAAGTCTTAACCACTGAAAGGTCACAGAATTCTTTTCAGTTTTCTTTAACATCAGCTTTATTGAAATAGACATCTTTTTTAATTTATATGAATTCTATTAGAAAATGTATATTTTTCACATACCCAATACAAAAAATGAACATATGGAACATTTCCATCCCCATACAAAGTTCCATCTGGTTCTTTTGAGGTTGATTCTTTCTTTCCTGCAGTCTCTAGCTGATTGTAGTTTGTATATGATGCAGTATCTAGTCTTTTGTGCTTGGATTTTTTTTTTTTAGTATAATAATTTGACTTGTATCCATCTAGTTGCATGAAATAGTTTGTTTTTCCTTTTTGCTATTGAATAATATTCCTTGTACATATGAATTGCATTTTCTCTAGTATTTCTTAGCTTTTTTCTTTTTGAGATTCTATATAAGCAGATTCATACTGCATAAATTTGTGATTTGTCCTGATACACATTATTATGCATGGGCCATTCAACCATAATGATGTATAAAAATTCAGTTCATTTATCTTCATTATTTAGTAATATTTCATTTATAAAAACACCATAAGTTTGCTGCTATTCTTTAGTAAATGGATACTTGGATTTTTTTCCAGTTTTTTTTCTATCAAAAACCAGAATACTATTCACTGTCTTACATATCACTTAGTTCACATGCACATTATTAATTATAGAAAAATTTTCATGTCTTAGATTATGTATGCCCCATATTATTTATATCAGAAAGCACATGCCTAAAAGGAGTATAATAATTCTACAGGTAAAGCCTTGTAAATAGTTTTTCTTTTGTTTGTTTTTGGTGTAGAGATGTGGTATGTATGGTGAATACTGATGCTGGAAATGGGTACAGGGCATTCATGTATTCACTGGTGTGTTATGTTTTTCTTCAGTGACATGTCTAGGCAAGCTTGTTATACAAATTTCATATTTATGTGGTTCATTTTTTTCTTTTTGGTTTTGGTCTTTCTTATTGAATATCAGGAATCATGTTTTTGTTCTTGATATTAACCTTTTGTTAGTTTAATGGATTGCAAATATGCACTTTCAATTTATGTCATTTCATTTACTTTATGGCTTCTTCTAATAAATAGAAGTTAATTTTAAAGTAGTCAAATTTATCAATATTTTTCCCTTTAAAGCTTACTATATGTTACAGGAATAAGTATATATGTATGTTTGCTTGAAAACATTTTCCTACTCCAGTTTCATAGACACTACTAAAGTTTTTTTCTTTTATACTAAAGGCCCTTATTTATATGGAATTTATACCAGCTTGTTATTAAGAATATTTTTCTACGCCATTACACCATTTTCAGTTCAGTTCAGTTCATTTGCTCAGTCGTGTCCGACTCTTTGTGAACCGCAGCACGCCTGGACTCCCTGTCCATCACCAACTCCCAGAGTCCACCCAAACCCACATCCGTCAAGTCGGTAATGCCATCCAACCATCTCATCCTCTGTCATCCTCTTCTTCTCCTGCCCTCAATCTTTTCCAGCATCAGGGTCTTTTCANCGTGTTGCTGTGCAGACACTCAGTCATGTCCCTGTCTCTTATACACATCTAGATGTGTATAAGAGACAGCTCAAACTCACGTCCATCGAGTCCGTGATGCCATCCAGCCATCTCATCCTCTGTTGTCCCCTTTTCCTCCTGCCCCCAATCCCTCCCAGCATCAGAGTCTTTTCCAATGAGTCAACTCTTCGCATGAGGTGTCCAAAGTATTGGAGTTTCAGCTTCAGCATCAGTCCTTCCAATGAACACCCAGGACTGATCTCCTTTAGGATGGACTGGTTGGATCTCCTTGCAGTCCAAGGGACTCTCAAGAGTCTTCTCCAAAAGCATCAATTCTTTGGCGCTCAGCTTTCTTCACAGTCCAACTCTCACGTCGATACATGACCACTGGAAAAACCATAGCCTTGACTAGATGGACCTTTGTTGGCAAATTAATGTCTCTGCTTTTTAATATGCTATCTAGGTTGTTCATAACTTTCCTTCCAAGGAGTAAGTGTCTTTTAATTTCATGGCTGCAGTCACCATCTGCAGTGATTTTGGATCCCAGAAAAATAAAGTCTGACACTGTTTTCACTGTTTCCCCATCTATTTGCCATGAAGTGATGGGACCAGATGCCATGATCTTCGTTTTCTGAATGTTGAGCTTTAAGCCAACTTTTTCACTCTCCTCTTTCACTTTCATCATAAATTAGCTTTTTCTCCTTCTTCTGTGCAGTGACATCTCTCACATTTACAAAGTTCCTTCTAAATGTAGAATATACAGCTGAATAGTCTAATTTCTCTTTTCACTAATACCACACTCTCTTAATTTACTGTTGCTTTATAACAAGCTTCACAATTTAAAGGAAAAAATCTCACTTAGTTTTAGGAATATTATGGCTATCCTTACTCCTTTACGTTCAGATAAAAATTTTATATGTAAACAAATTAGCTTGCTCTTCATATTGGGCATATGTTTAGACTTGTTGTCAATCTAGAAGAAAAATTGATTTTCTCTTTTTTAGTAACAGCTTAGCCAATGAAAGACTGTCACAATTCAGCCAATAAAAAGCTCCATACCTTGAACTCTCAGTTTCCTCCAATGGACATTTTATTTATAACAGTCCCTCCCAACTTCTCCTTCTCTATGAAAGAGTTTCCTCTATTTTGCTTTACCAGACATGCTGTGGTTCACCAGTGGTTGCAGAGGATGAACTGCAGTCCTCTGATCCTCCCAAATAAATCCATTTTGCTAGTAAAAATATTTGGCCGTTTTATTGTTTTAGGCTAATAAAACACATCCTTGAGCCATTTCTGATAATAATTTAAATATGCTATTCACATAACTGCATGTGACCTGCAGCATCAATGTTATGCATTAGAAACATGCTTTATACATCTTACAGATTTTATATATATAGTTGTTTTGTAGTTGGTATTCCACAGATGATGCAAGTATATATATAGTGCTTAGTAGTTCAGTTTTGTCTGATTTTTTGTGACCCCATGGACTGTAGAACCACCAGGCTCCTCTGTTCATGGAATTCTCCAGGCAAAAACAGTGGCGTCAGTAGCCATTTCCTTCTCCTGGGGATCTTCCTGACCCAGGGATTGAGCTCCGTCTCCTACATGAAGGCAGGTTCTGTACCATCTTAAACACCAGGGAAGCCCAAATGATATGTATGTGTGTATACATACATGTATGTGTATGTGTGTATGTACCACATATATAATTTTAATTTTTCTGGAAGCCACATTTAAAGAAGTAAATAAAAATAGGCAAAACATTTTAATAAAATGTTTTATTTACCAAAATATTATGGAATCAACAGAAAATCATTTGAGCTATTTTTAACCATTTATTAAAAATAAAGATCTTTGAAATCCAGTGTGCTATTTTTAAACTAATATCACATCTCAATTTGTATCTACATGTTTGGTGTTCAATGGTCAGATATAGCTAGTGGTGAGTGTATTTTACAGCACAATTAAGCTTAGAAAAATCATGCATTTTATATTATCATGAAGCAATAATTTCCTTCCTTGCTATTATCCCACCTTAGGGTAAAATTTTAATAGATTTGATAAAACATACACATGTAGGAACACAGACACACAAAACAAAAACAATACAGGAACAATATACTTGATCTTCCAGAAGAACTACTAGTCTTTTCATTTCACCTGCTGGGCTTCTCTCATGGCTCAGATGGTAAAGAATCAGCCTGCAACACAGGAGACCAAGATAAATCCCTGGGATGGGAAGATGCCCTGGAGAAAGGAATGGCTGCCTAATCCAATATTCTTGCCTGGAGAATTCCATGGACAGAGAAGCCTGAGGGTCTACATTCCATGGGGTAACAAAGAGTTGGACAAGACTGAACAACTAACACCTTCACTTTTCACTGCTTTGAAAAATACATCCTTATTTGGATCAGTTCACTTCAGTCCCTCAGGCATGTCTGACTCTGCCACCACATGGACTGCAGCACAATAGCCCCTCTGTCCATCGCCAACTCCAGGAGTTTACCCAAATTCATATCCATTGAGTTGGTGATGCCATCCAACCATTTGATTCTCTATCATCCCCTTCTTTTGCCTTTCGTCTTTCCCAGCATCAGGGTCTTTTCCAGTGAGTCAGTTGTTCGCATGAGATGGCCAAAATATTGAAGTTTCAGCTTCAGCAGCAGCCCTTCCAATGAATATTCAGGAACAGTTCCCTTTAGGATAGACTAGTTGAATCTCCTAGCAGTTCAAGTGACTCTCAAGAGTCTTCTCTGTGTACACCCGTGATGGATTCATGTTGATGTATGGCAAAACCAATACAGTATTGTAAAGTAAAATAAAATTAAATTAAAAAAAAAGTCTTCTTCAACACCACACTTCAAAATCATCAGTTCTTCAGTGCTTAGCTGTTTTTTATAGTCCAACTCTCACATCCATACATAATTTCTGGAAAATCCATAATTTGACTAGATGGACTTTTGTTGGCAAAGTAATGTCCCTGCTTTTTATTATGATGTATAGTTTGGCCATCAGTTTTCTTCCAAGGAGCAAGTGTCTTAATTTCATGGCTATAGTCACCATCGGCAGTGATTAGGAGCACAAAAAATAAAGTCTGTCACTGCTTCCCCATCTGTCAGTGTTTCCCCATCTATTTGCCATGAAGTGATGGGACCAAAAGCCATGATCATACTTTTCTGAATGTTGAATTTTAAGTCAAATTTTCATTCTCCTCTTTCACTTTCCTCCAGAGGCTCTTCAGTTCTTCGCTTTCTGCTATAAACATGGTAACATCCGCATATCTGAGATTATTGATATTTCTCCTGGAAATTTTGAACCCAGCTTGTGCTTCATCCAACCCAGTGTTTCACATGATGTACTAGGCATATAAGCTAAATAAGTAGAGTGACAATATACAACCTTGACGTACTCCTTCCCTATTTAGAACCAGTCTGTTCCATGTCCAGTTCTAACTGATGCTTCCTTACCTGCATACATTTTTCTCAAGAGGCAGGTCAGGTGGTCTGATATTCCCATCTCTTGAAGAATTTTCCACATTTTATTGTGATCCACACAGTCAAAGGCTTTGGCATAGTCAATAAAGCAGAAATAGATGTTTTTCTGGAATTCTCTTGCTTTTTCAATGATCCAAAGGATGTTGGCAATTTGATCTCTGGTTCCTCTGCCTTTTCTAAATATAGCTTGAACATCTGGAAGTTTACAGTTCATGTATTGCTGAAGCCTGGCATGGAGAATTTTGAGCATTACTTTACTAGCATGTGAGATGAGTGCAATTGTGTGGTAGTTTGAACATTCTTTGGCATTGCCTTTCTTTGGGATTGGAATGAAAACTGACCTTTTCCAGTCCTGTGGCCACTGCTGAGTTTTCCAAATTTGCTGGCATATTGAGTTCAGCACTTTCACAGCATCATCTTTTAGGATTTGAAATAGCTCAACTGGATTTCCATCACATACACTAGCTTTGTTCATAGTGATGCTTCCTAAGGCACATTTGACTTCGTATTCCAGGATGTCTGGCTCTAGGTGAGTGATCACACCATCATAATTATCAGGGTCGTGAAGGTCTTTTTTGTATAGTTCTTCTGTGTATTCTTGCCACCTCTTCTTAATATCTTCTGCTTCTGTTAGGTCCATACCATTTCTGTCCTTCACTGTGCCCATCTTTCCATAAATATTCCCTTGGTAGCTCTACTTTTCTTGAAGACATCTCTAGACTTTCCATTCTACCATTTTCCACTATTTCTTTTCATTGATCTCTGAGGAATGCTTTCTTATCTCTCCTTGCTATTCTTTGGAACTCTGCATTTAAATGGGTATATCTTTATTTTTTTCCTTGCCTTTCATTTCTTTTTTATTCAGAGCTATTTGTAAGTCCTCCTCAGACAACCATTTTGCCTTTTTGCATTTCTTTTCCTTGGGGTTGGTCTTGATCCCTGCCTCCTGTACAATGTCAGGAACCTATGTCTGTCCATAGCTCTTCAGACCCTTTGTCTATCAGATCTAATCTCTTGAATCTATTTTTCACATCCACTATATAATTGTAAGGGATTTGATTTAGGTCATACCTAACTAATCTAGTGGTTTTCCTACTTTCTTCAATTTAAGCCTGAATTTGGCAATAAGGAGTTCACGGTCTGTGCCACAATCAGCGCTGGTTTTGTTTTTGCTGACTCTGTAGAGCTTATCCATTTTTGGCTGCAAAGAATATAATCAGTCTCACTTCGGTATTGACCATCTGGTGATGTCCATGTGTAGAATCTTTCTTGTGTTGTTGGAAGAGGGTTTTGCTATGAGTGCTATGACCAGTGCATTTTCTTGGTAAAACTTAATTAGCCTTTGCCCTGCTTCATTCTGTACTCCAAGGCCAAATTTGCCTGTTACTCCAGGTATTTCTTGACTTCCTACTTTTGCATTCCAGTCCCCTGTAATGAAAAGGATATCTTTTTTGGGTGTTAGTTCTTAATAGTCTTGCAGGTCTTCATAGAACCGTTCAACTTCAGCTTCTTTAGCATTACTGGTTGGGACATAGACTTGGATTACTGTGATATTGATTGGTTTGCCTTGGAAACAAACAGAGATTATTCTGTCAGTTTTGAGACTGCATCCAAGTACTGCATTTCAGACTCATTTGTTGACTATGATGGTTACTTCATTTCCTCTAAGGGATTCTTGCCCACAGGAGTAGATATAGTGGTCATCTGAAATAAATTCACCCATCCTCGTTCATTTTAGTTCACTGATTCCTAAAGTGTTGATGTTCACTCTCTCTTACCATCTCCTATTTGACCACTTCCAACTTACCCTGATTCATGGACCTATCATTGGTTCCTATGCAATACTGCTCTTTACAGCATCACACTTTAATTCCATCACCAGTCACATCCACAACTGGATGCTATTTTTGCTTAGTTTCTGTCTCTTCATTCTTTCTGGAGTTATTTCTCCACTGATCTCCAGTAGCATATTGAGCACCTACCAACCTCAGGAGTTCATCTTTCAGTGTCCTATCTTTTTGCCTTTTGATAATGTCCTTATTAGGCTAGGACAAGAGTGGGGATGGTGAGAATCTGTATTCTGCCTCAGAAGTTAGAGTGGGTAGCTTTCACATGGCTACACAAATATAACTTCATGCTCCAGCCAGAGAAAAATTGTATACTGGAACTATGAAGGCAGACCTAAATCTATACAATATCATCACAACAAAACTGATAAAAATCCTTATTAATTTCTGATTATTTTATCTGAAGACTATAGTAACCATGTTCCTAATATAAGTTCACATTTTTGTTTTTTACTTTTTATGAGGATTACACTTCATACTATTATTTCAAAGGGCTTCCTGATTATCGAATAAACTTAAAACATTTCATAAAACTGCCTTCATCATCCTGAATAATTCAGCATAGAATTAGATGTACTTTGTTTTTGATTCAAAGGAAGGGATTTGGTTACTGATTTAGAAACATTTTAAACCATGCTCTTCTGTAAAGCAGTTCTACAGTATGGATCATTGAAAATAACAATGAGGTAAAGATGTCACTGTGCCACTGTAAACATTTTAGATGCAACAGTAGGGCTGAAATCACAGGTATTCTTTTCTGCTGAGTAAAATAGAAGTTTTATTATAATTGCAAAGGTCTCTCTCTGTGGAACACTTTGATTTCCTTAGCAATGAACAGATACACTGCTGCTGCTGCNTGGAGAATTTTGAGCATTACTTTACTAGCATGTGAGATGAGTGCAATTGTGTGGTAGTTTGAACATTCTTTGGCATTGCCTTTCTTTGGGATTGGAATGAAAACTGACCTTTTCCAGTCCTGTGGCCACTGCTGAGTTTTCCAAATTTGCTGGCATATTGAGTTCAGCACTTTCACAGCATCATCTTTTAGGATTTGAAATAGCTCAACTGGATTTCCATCACATACACTAGCTTTGTTCATAGTGATGCTTCCTAAGGCACATTTGACTTCGTATTCCAGGATGTCTGGCTCTAGGTGAGTGATCACACCATCATAATTATCAGGGTCGTGAAGGTCTTTTTTGTAGAGTTCTTCTGTGTATTCTTGCCACCTCTTCTTAATATCTTCTGCTTCTGTTAGGTCCATACCATTTCTGTCCTTCACTGTGCCCATCTTTCCATAAATATTCCCTTGGTAGCTCTACTTTTCTTGAAGACATCTCTAGACTTTCCATTCTACCATTTTCCACTATTTCTTTTCATTGATCTCTGAGGAATGCTTTCTTATCTCTCCTTGCTATTCTTTGGAACTCTGCATTTAAATGGGTATATCTTTATTTTTTTCCTTGCCTTTCATTTCTTTTTTATTCAGAGCTATTTGTAAGTCCTCCTCAGACAACCATTTTGCCTTTTTGCATTTCTTTTCCTTGGGGTTGGTCTTGATCCCTGCCTCCTGTACAATGTCAGGAACCTATGTCTGTCCATAGCTCTTCAGACCCTTTGTCTATCAGATCTAATCTCTTGAATCTATTTTTCACGTCCACTATATAATTGTAAGGGATTTGATTTAGGTCATACCTAACTAATCTAGTGGTTTTCCTACTTTCTTCAATTTAAGCCTGAATTTGGCAATAAGGAGTTCACGGTCTGTGCCACAATCAGTGCTGGTTTTGTTTTTGCTGACTCTGTAGAGCTTATCCATTTTTGGCTGCAAAGAATATAATCAGTCTCACTTCGGTATTGACCATCTGGTGATGTCCATGTGTAGAATCTTTCTTGTGTTGTTGGAAGAGGGTTTTGCTATGAGTGCTATGACCAGTGCATTTTCTTGGTAAAACTTAATTAGCCTTTGCCCTGCTTCATTCTGTACTCCAAGGCCAAATTTGCCTGTTACTCCAGGTATTTCTTGACTTCCTACTTTTGCATTCCAGTCCCCTGTAATGAAAAGGATATCTTTTTTGGGTGTTAGTTCTTAATAGTCTTGCAGGTCTTCATAGAACCGTTCAACTTCAGCTTCTTTAGCATTACTGGTTGGGACATAGACTTGGATTACTGTGATATTGATTGGTTTGCCTTGGAAACAAACAGAGATTATTCTGTTTGTTTTGAGACTGCATCCAAGTACTGCATTTCAGACTCATTTGTTGACTATGATGGTTACTTCATTTCCTCTAAGGGATTCTTGCCCACAGGAGTAGATATAGTGGTCATCTGAAATAAATTCACCCATCCTCGTTCATTTTAGTTCACTGATTCCTAAAGTGTTGATGTTCACTCTCTCTTGCCATCTCCTATTTGACCACTTCCAACTTGCCCTGATTCATGGACCTATCATTGGTTCCTATGCAATACTGCTCTTTACAGCATCAGACTTTAATTCCATCACCAGTCACATCCACAACTGGATGTTATTTTTGCTTAGTTTCTGTCTCTTCATTCTTTCTGGAGTTATTTCTCCACTGATCTCCAGTAGCATATTGAGCACCTACCAACCTCAGGAGTTCATCTTTCAGTGTCCTATCTTTTTGCCTTTTGATAATGTCCTTATTAGGCTAGGACAAGAGTGGGGATGGTGAGAATCTGTATTCTGCCTCAGAAGTTAGAGTGGGTAGCTTTCACATGGCTACACAAATATAACTTCATGCTCCAGCCAGAGAAAAATTGTATACTGGAACTATGAAGGCAGACCTAAATCTATACAATATCATCACAACAAAACTGATAAAAATCCTTATTAATTTCTGATTATTTTATCTGAAGACTATAGTAACCATGTTCCTAATATAAGTTTACATTTTTGTTTTTTACTTTTTATGAGGATTACACTTCATACTATTATTTCAAAGGGCTTCCTGATTATTGAATAAACTTAAAACATTTCATAAAACTGCCTTCATCATCCTGAATAATTCAGCATAGAATTAGATGTACTTTGTTTTTGATTCAAAGGAAGGGATTTGGTTACTGATTTAGAAACATTTTAAACCATGCTCTTCTGTAAAGCAGTTCTACAGTATGGATCATTGAAAATAACAATGAGGTAAAGATGTCACTGTGCCACTGTAAACATTTTAGATGCAACAGTAGGGCTGAAATCACAGGTATTCTTTTCTGCTGAGTAAAATAGAAGTTTTATTATAATTGCAAAGGTCTCTCTCTGTGGAACACTTTGATTTCCTTAGCAATGAACAGATACACTGCTGCTGCTGCTGCTGCTGCTGCTATTAACCTGTTAATGCTTTCAGGGGAAAAAATGTGAATTTGAGGAAATAGTTATTCTTTACACAGAATAAATAACATTGCACTATTGCAGACTGGGCAATATTATCCCCTAATAAGTTAATAAAATAAGACTAAATCATGAGGTACCATTTCACACCAGTCAGAATGGCTGCAATCCAAAAGTCTACAAGCAATAAATGTTGGAGAGGGTGTGGAGAAAAGGGAATCCTCTTACACTGTTGGTGGGAATGCAAACTAGTACAACCACTATGGAGAACAGTGTGGAGATTCCTTAAAAAACTAGAAATAGAACTGCCTTATGACCCAGCAATCCCACTGCTGGGCATACACACTGAGCAAACCAGAAGTGAAAGAGACACGTGTACCGCCAAGTTCATTGCAGCACTTTTTATAATAGCCAGGAGATGGAAGCAACCTAGATCTCCATCAGCAGATGAATGGATAAGAAAGCTGTGGTACGTATACACAATGGAGTATTGCTCAGCCATTAAAAAGAATACATTTGAATCAGTTCTAATGAGGTGGATAAAATAGGAGTCTATTATACAGAGTGAAGTAAGCCAGAAAGAAAAACACCAATACAGTATACTAATGCATATATGGAATTTAGAAAGATGGTAACGATAACCCTATATGAGAGACAGCAAAAGAGACACGGATGTATAGAACAGTCTTTTGGACTCTGTGGGAGAGGGCGAGGGTGGGATGATTTAGGAGAATGGCATTGAAACATGTATAATATGATATGTGAAACAAATCGCCAGTCCAGGTTCCTATTAAAATGTAAAATGTAAAAAGATGAGTATCCTAGAATTAATAAAATATGACATCATTAAGTGAAAACTTTTCAAATTGAAAACAATGCCTCTAAGATTTCACTATCTAAAGCCAAAAATGAAATGTCCACACAAACTAATAAACTACTGTAAACCCACATAAAAATGATTGTAGTCCTCCAGAATACTCCCCATAAGAATGTGTTTTATACACCAATACAGTATACTAATGCATATATGGAATTTAGAAAGATGGTAACGATAACCCTATATGAGAGACAGCAAAAGAGACACGGATGTATAGAACAGTCTTTTGGACTCTGTGGGAGAGGGCGAGGGTGGGATGATTTAGGAGAATGGCATTGAAACATGTATAATATGATATATGAATGAATCACCAGTCCAGGTTCGATGCATGATACTGGATGCTTGGGGCTGATGCACTGGGATGACCCAGAGGGATGGTATGGGGAGGGAGGAGGGAGGGGGGTTCAGGATGGGGAACACTTGTATACCTGTGGTGGATTCATGTCGATGTATGGCAAAACCAATAAAATATTGTAAAGTAATTAACCTCCAATTAAAATAAGTAAATTTATATTAAAAAATAAAAATAAATAAAACATGCAGTTGACTAAAATGGAATCATTTGTTTGATTAAATTCCTGGATATATTACGAAGGATGAGAGACAAAAGTAGGAAAAAATAGCATCTGTGATTATTACAGTTCAAAACTATTCCAGACACATTAAGTGTATTTTCACTAAACTTTGCTAAAATGTATAAAGAAATTATCCATCTTCAATGCATATATAGGGAAATATACTGTAACTAATTAATTCTTCAAGGTCACATAGCAAAATGTGGGAGAGCTACATTTCCAAGCAGGTAACTTTGCCCCTGAATCCCAGGCCCTTCTATTACCACTTAATATTTGTTCTCCTACAATTTACAGTATACTTCAGCAAAACACTGGAAAAAAACTTGCAAATGGAAAGCACAGTTGATATTTTGGAACTGACAGTCAGCAATTTGCAGGCTAATAAATCTAAGGATCCAACTGTTTGCTCTTACTGACAGTAATGGAACAGCCATTCTAGGTTCTGCATTTTTGGTTAATTAGAACACCTCTCAGGTGGTAAAATTGATAGCCTTCAGCTTGGTATGTTTTAATGCCACCTGAGGCATGCTGTTATCATTCAAAAATGCAATGCTTGCCAAGTACTACTGCTTAATTCACATAATTAGCTTAGCACATAATCACTGGACTCTTTTCCAAATATGATATGGAAGAAAAAATTTATACAAATATATATACATTATATATGTGCACATCTTAAGTTATTTTTACATCTAGTATTAGAGATTCACATATCTTTTTACCTCTTTGGAGATATAGAATTCACACACTGTCTTTAAACTGAGAGTTAATAAATGCAGATACAACAAAAATCAGGTAGAAATGACTGACTGCTTAAGTTCTGGTCACTCTGATTAGTTCTTGACAGCGGTTATCTGGTTTACTCCTTTTATTTAAATATTTATTTGTTTATTTGGCTGCATTGGGTCTTAGTTGTGGGACATGGCATCTTTTATTGTGGCACACAGACTCGCTAATTATGGTGTGAGCGCTCCAGAATGCATGAGCTTCAATAGTTGCGCGTTGGCTTAGTTGCTCCATGGCATGTGGGATTTTAGTTCCCAACCAGGGATTGAACCAGCATCCCTTGCACTGCAAGGTGAATTCTTAACCACCGGATCACCAGGGAAGTCCTTGATTTACCACTTGAATCATGCTATATTGTGGTTGCCATGGCTATTCTAATTTTCCAGATGAGTAATCTGAACTTAAAGGTGAAAAACAACTTGCCCCAAATCATACAAATATTACATTTGGCTGAGATTCCAAACCAGACAATCTTACCCTAGAACTTTCACTCTTAATAACTATATATCTTTAAGATGTTAAAGGTTTTAAATATTATAATTTATCTACATATCTACCAGTATATTCATTACTGATTCAAGATAAAGTAAATCCTTAAAATATCATATATATATACACTATAAATGTTAAGAGCTTCCTGGTGGCTCAGAGGTAAAGAATCTGCCTGCAGTATACAAGACCTGGGTTCGATCCCTGGGTTGAGAAGATCTCTTGGAGAAAGGAATGGCTACCCACTCCAGTATTCTTGCCTGTAGAAATCCATGGACCAAGGAGCCTAGCAGACTACAGTTCATGGGGTCACAAAGAGTCCGACATGACTGAGCAAATAAGCTCAATATTCTAAGTCGCTTCAGTTGTATCTAACTCTTTGCAACCCCCTGGACTGTAGTCTACCAAGCTCCTCTGTCCATGGGATTTTCCAGGCAAGAATACTAGAATAGGTTGCCATGCTCTCCTCTAGGGGATCTTCCTGACTCAGGAATTGAACCCACATCTTCTCTGTCTTCTGTGTTGGCAGGCAGGTTCTGTATCACAGTGCCACCTGTGAAGACAAAATCAAGCATGGTACATGAGTGTTAAAATGAACACATAATAACTTGCAAAAAGATGTAACATTTTATATCATCTTAGTAACATATTTTAAGCCATTTGTGATGGTGTCCATATTATATGAGGTATTTTATTTTGAAAAGCATCTTCTGTGATGTGTCTCAATGTGAATATTTAGTCTACCTTGGGAATGATAACAAAATTGAGAGTTTTTTATGTGAAGTAATGCATTAAATATCTAAAACATACTTTATTGAATTTATAAGGCTTTGAATACAGTTACTCAGTTCAGTTCAGTCACTCAGTCGTGTCCAACTCTTTGTGACCCCATGAACGGCAGCATGCCAGGATTCCCTGTCCATCACCAACTTCCAGAGTCCACCCAAACCCATGTCCATTGTGTTGGTGATGCCATCTAACCATCCCATCCTCTGTCGTCCCCTTCTCCTCCTACCCTCAATCTTTCCCAGTATCAGGGTCTTTTCAAATGAGTCAGCTCTTTGCATCAGGTCGCCAAAGTACTGGAGTTTCAGCTTCAACATCAGTGCCTCCAGTGAACACCCAGGATTGATCTCCTTTAGCATGAACTGGTTGGATCTCCTTGCAGTCCAAGGGACTCTCAAGAGTCTTCTCCAACATCACAGTTCAAAAGCATCAATTCTTCGGTGCTCAGCTTTCTTTATAGTCCAACTCTCACATCCATACATGACTACTGGAAAAACCATAGCNCAATGAACACCCAGGATTGATCTCCTTTAGCATGAACTGGTTGGATCTCCTTGCAGTCCAAGGGACTCTCAAGAGTCTTCTCCAACATCACAGTTCAAAAGCATCAATTCTTCGGTGCTCAGCTTTCTTTATAGTCCAACTCTCACATCCATACATGACTACTTGACTAGATGAACGTTATACTTTTACTTATTTGTGTTCTGGGATTAATAAAAATTGTTATCCTATTGGAGTTCCTTTGGCCTGAGAAGTATAGATATGGTTTCAACACTTCTTTGCTAAAGTGGTGGCAGAAGGGTAAATTTTCAGGGCATACAGAAAGTCTTAAGAAGATGGATAAAGACATAGGTGTGAATGTTAAAAGTTATTTTTATTGATCAAAACTAAAATGCTACAATGGTGTGCAAGACTAAGAGTGAACCCTGATGTACACAATGGGCCTTGGACAATAATGATGTGTCAATGTAGGTTTATTTATTATAAGAAATGTACCAGTGCTATGTAGGATGCTAATCCTGTCTGTGTGTGTTGGAGGGGATTCATAGCGTGTATAAGGCAACTCTTTGCACTTTTCACTTAATTCTGCAGTCAACCTAAAACTCCTATAAAGTTTATTAGTTTAAGAAAAAAACTAAAAAAGGAATCACAACAATAAAAATCACATATATTTGGTTATGCCTTCTTTAACTCATACATAAAGATTAATTTCAATTGTAAATTAGTATTACTGTATATCAGAACTTAACCAGGTTTAAATATAATATATCCTTCAATGAATATTGTTAAATATGATAATTAATTTTGTTTTGTACTGCAAGTTAGAAATGTCTCAAAATATTTACTGATACCCAAAAAGAAAAATCATATGCACTGCTGCTTATACCTGAATACACAAAGATAACCTGAGGGAAACGTTCATTAGTGAACAGCTCTATATATGCCAATGAACTACAACTGTGGAAAGAAAACTGTAAATTATAAAATCACTTGAAAAAATAGTTAATTATTTCAGTACTTATTTTCCTTGCTAGTATTTAGAAGAGGTGAGAAAGGAGAAAGATATACAGGAAATGTGTGCATGGGCAAATACACAGGCATATACATGGTCAGAGAGAGCAAGACTGTGTTAAGTATAATAGTTTATGCTTAATTGTATCTGTAGCCAGTGCTGTTAATTTTAAATTGCCCACCTGGAGTTCTACAGCTCTGAAAATACTAAAAGACTCTATCTTCACAGTCAGAGAATTTTAGTTAAGGTAAATTATTAAACATGATCTAAATTTTGTTTTGTATTGCTTTCCATATGAAATGATCCCTTCACTATTTGTAAATAGTAAAGTGAAAGTGAAAGTCACTCAATCCTATCCGACTCTTTACAATCCCAAGGACTGTATAGTCCATGGAATTCTCCAGACCAGAATACTGGAGTGGGTAGCCTATCGCTTCTCCAGAAAATCTTGTTAAACCTGGAATCAAACCCAGGTCTCCTGCATTGCAGGTGGAATTCTTTACCAAATGAACTATCAGGGAAGCCCCAAAGGTAAAAGTGGGATATAAAAATCCAAAGCATTGTGTGATATTTATTAATATGACAGCAGCAATTATAAGGTATAAATTTTTAAATAAAATTTAAGGAAAATCTTAGTAAGCCATGGAGTTTAATCAGCATTCACCCTGACGGCTTCTTAACTTTTATGATAGGACATTGACATAAGTGTGAAAAATATTTAGTTTCACTTAATGAGCATTTTTTCCCTTTTGACTGCCAAAATGACAATGATATCAAACATTTGTTGTATGCACATTATGTGCCAAGCACTCTTCTAATCAGTTTACAATAATATTCCATTTAATTCTCATAACAACCATTTGAAGCAGATATACAACTTTACAGATTAGAAAACAGAGGCACAGAGAGAAGAAATAATTCAATTAAAGTCATGCAACTACTCAGTATAGGAATTGGAATTTAAACAAAGTAGATTTAATACCAGAACTTAAAGCCTTAAATGTAGGGGCGGAAAGAAAAATTATAACTTGACAATCTGAAAACATATATTATATATGTTTCACCTCTAATGATTTCGATAAAAAACCACAGATATTTTGACCAGCATTAACAAATAACTTTTGTCACAAGTGACAGAAAATTTAACACAACCCCTGCTAAGCTTGTCTCCAAAAGGCACTTCCTACTCTAGAAATATTCATCAGTTGAACATACAATATAAAAACCACATGTAAATATAATTTAGTAAAATAAGCAATGATAGTTATGTCAATGTGGAATGCATAAATTCAAAGGAATCAAGAGGGAATTTTAAAAAGCAGATCGACAGGCTTAAAGAGCCTTTATCTTCATGTTAAAAGAATCAGATATATGTCCCTTGGGGATTACATGCTGTTTAGTCGCTAAACAACATCATGCCTGACTCTTTTATGACCCCATAGATTGTAGCCCACCAAGCTTCTCTATCCATGGGATTTTCCCAGTAAGAATACTGGAATGGGTTGCCATTTCTTTCTCCAGAGGATCTTCACAAGCCTGGGATGGAACCCATTTCTCCTGCATTGGCACCTGGTAAGTCCCTGAATGTTGCATAGAAGAAATCAAATTTTAACTTCAGGAATGCATTTTCATTTCTAGGATTGCTACAGTACCTATCATGCTGGAAACTGTAGTAGGGACATATCAATCTACTTTTTCTCATGAAAGAACTTCTATATTATGATGCATGTGTGTGCGTGTTAGGTAGCTTCAGTCATATCCAGCTCTGTGTGAACCTATGGACAGTATCCCACCAGGCTCCTCTATCCATAGGATTCTCCAGGCAAGAATATGGAGTGGGTTGCCATTCCCTTCTCCAGGGGATCTTCCCCACCCAAGGATCTAACCTATGTCTCCCACATTGCAGGAAATTCTTTACCACCGAGCCACCAGGGAAGATATGTCTTTCCAAATTTGTACTTCTTTTTTTTAATATAAATTTATTTATTTTAATTGGAGGTTACTTACTTTACAATATTATGTTGGTTTTGCCATACATCAACATGAGTCCGCCACAGGTATACACATGTTCACCATCCTGAACGCCCCTCCTTTCTCCCTCCCCGTACCATCCCTCTGGGTCATCTCAGTGCACCAGCCCCAAGCATCTAGTATCATGCATTGACTGTCTCTTATACACATCTAGATGTGTCTAAGAGACAGGTTGTGGTTACTTAACTCACAGTGGTGTCAACATTGGATTCCATCTTTCTATCTATATTTATGTGATTAAAAAATGTATTACCTCTATAATTTAAATAACTCCATAATTAGCAGATGTATAACCATATGTTACATACAGGTAAACCAGATGACTGTCTCTTATACACATCTAGATGTGTATAAGAGACAGATATATCTGTGTCTCTTTTGCTGTCTCACATACAGGGTTATCATTACCATCTTTCTAAATTCCATATACATGCGTTAGTATACTCTATTGGCGTTTTCCTTTCTGGCTTACTTCACTCTGTATAATAGGCTCCTGTTTCATCCACCTCATTAGAACTGATTCAAATGCATTCTTTTTAATGGCTGAGTAATACTTCATTGTGTATTCGTACCACAGCTTTCTTATCCATTCATCTGCTGATGGACATCTAGGTTGTTTCCATGTCCTGGCTATAAACTATAAACAGTGCTGCAATGAACATTGGGATACATGTGTCTCTTTAAATTCTGGTTTCCTTGGTGTGTACGCCCAGCAGTGGGATTGCTGGGTCATAAGGCAGTTCTATTTGCAATTTTTTAAGGAATCTCCACACTGTTCTCCATAGTGGCTGTACTAGTCTGCATTCCCACCAACAGTGTAAGAGGGTTCCCTTTTCTCCACACCCTCTCCAGCATTTATTGCTTGTAGACTTTTGTACTTCTAAATGTATCTGGCTTCTGTTTTCACATTCATCTTAGCTACTGTCTTATTACATTGCCACCTTTAGACTTTCCAGTACTATATAATACCTGGGCTTATTGATATTTTCTCTTTTTTAAAAAATTATTTCTATGCTAGCTATTTTGAACCTTGAAGCCTTGGAATTTCCCACATAAGTAAAAACAAAACTTTAATTATTACTTACACTAATACTTTTGTGAGATTTAAGTTGTTCCTACTGGCTCTGGTTGACACGGAATCATTCTTTCTATAGATTGTAATAATTTGACACAATCATAGAAAATATTATTCTCTCACTCTCACTCACACACTCAAATACACACCATATCCTGATTCATCACATCATTTTCTCTCAACCAAGTAACCTAACATCTTGCTCTGCAGTCTAATATATTTCATGCTCAAATGTATGTTTGCATTCTATCTCAGGCTCATAATTATACAAGATTCTTCCCAAAGAATAAACCATACTTAATCTGAGTTCAAAGTAGTCCTCTGTATCCATTAAAAAAAAAAAAAAATCCTAGCTTCTTGGATGCTAAAAGCCTTAGTCTTCAGTGACCTTTAGCAAGTCTCTTCAAGTTATTGTCTCTTACTGCGGAATTCAGTTCTTGACTTCATAGGACACTACAGATGACAATATGATTCATAAGAGATTGAGAGTTTCGAGATGAAGATTAACAGCAGTGTTTCATTTTTATAGCTCCTTGTACACATTACATCACATCGCCTCTGATATAATTTGTTGTATTCAAGTTATTGTCTCTTACTGCGGAATTCAGTTCTTGACTTCATAGGACACTACAGATGACAATATGATTCATAAGAGATTGAGAGTTTCGAGATGAAGATTAACAGCAGTGTTTCATTTTTATAGCTCCTTGTACACATTACATCACATCGCCTCTGATATAATTTGTTGTTTAGTTGCTAAGTCATGTCCTACTCTTTTCTGACCCCATGGACTGTAGCCTGCAGGCTCCTCTGTCCATAGGATTTCTCAGGCAAAAGTACTGCAGAGGGTTGTCATTTTCTTCTCCAAAGGAATCTTCCAGACCCAGGGATTGGACCTGTGTCTCCTATGTTGGCAGGCAGATTCTTTACCACTGAGCCACCAAGGAAGCGCTCTGTTTCATTACAGAACTAATTAAAGACTGTGGCTTGAAACCAGCTGTATAGTAGAATATATCAACATATTAAAAAATAAAAACCATTTTCAAGTTTATTTCCATGTAATATTTTAATTCTTTAGTGAAAGAAATGAGAAAGCTACAACATAATGACAAAACAACTTATACTCTTATTCTTATTCTGCAGTTGTACAGAGAAATTAAGTAACATGTCCTAGGCCACACGGGTATCTAGATGGCCAAGCTAAGATTTCTACCAGCATAGCGCTCGAACAAACACACAGAGACACAGCTTGACAGTGCATTCTTCAAAGATCCCTGAATGACCAAGTCAACTTTTATCTTTTTCCAGTAGCAATTGCTTACTTACTTTGGTCTCTTTCTATACTTATTACAATTAAAATCTATAGCAATTTATTTAACATAGGTAGCATCCTCATTGTTCTATATGCCTTATCTTCCTCTTCTATACAAGGACAGGAACAGTGTGATACTATTTAAGCAAAATCATTATTTTTTTTTTAATCCACATGCCTGTATTCTCTAAAGGCACAGCTCACAACTAAATCAGGTGTGCCCACATTTAGAGCCTAAATGTTAATCTCTATATATTGCTGTGTAAACCCTGATTTCCTGGCTACTAACCCTGATCACAATTCAACTATAGATATTAATCCATATGTTACTCTAAGATTTTGTTTTTCATTCTTTGAGTCTTCACTATTAATAATAGATTTCCAGCTATCCAAAGCCATCTAAAGTGGCCACTGATAAAAACTGTCTTTTTGAACCTTATATGTTATTATTACATTGCTTTATGTTGTCTCTCAAGATTGTGATTTTGATTCTTTCTCCTGGGTCTCTGATTCTCAGTTTATTCTACTCCTTTTGTCCCTGTCCTTGAGGGTCTATTATTACATTATAAGCTTTAATTTCATTATGTTGGAAATAATTATTTCATTTTGTGATCATTTGCGTCCTAATAATATTCTCACTGAGCATATAAAAGTAGATTTACTAACATATATTAGTTAGTTTATTTTAGATTATATCCAAGTACAGGATTGATCAAAAAGTAAGATGTTGCAGAAAAATCCAAATGAACTTTATGACCAACCCAATATATTGGAAGTTCTCAGCTACTTCAATCCTTGACTTTCTTATTTCATGCCTAAATATTTTAAAAGTTCTTTCTATTATTTATATATACACTTGAATTTATATTTTATAAAAGCTGATTCTTCCTTTTGACAGACTACAATGATATAATTCCCAATAACATGAAACTTCCAGATAATATTTTGGAATACTCTCCTTAGAGTATAGGAGAAATTATACTATACCTGAAATATCTATAAGTTTAAAACTTGAATTCATGTAAAATAAATGGCATTCTAAGTTTATAAATTTTACAAAGTATGGCAGACTGAGTTTAATAAAACATTTTTAAACTTCTAAAAATTAGTTAAAACAACCTATCCCTGTAGAGTCACTTGGGAGATAACTCCAAGTGCATGCAAAAGTTTCCTGCAACACTACCTTTAATATGAAAAGTCTGATGTATTTAAATTAATTCATTTAATGAAACTAACTGCAAATTTACTGACTAAGGTACACTGACAGAATTAAATGGGCTTTGGAAATGCATTTCTTATTATCTAGTTACCTTTGAGATTCCCCAGATTCTAATCAGATTTTCTGCAGGTATTTTCAATTACCATTTAATTCATTTTACAGTGTATTTTCTATGTGCCTCTCATTTAACCAGCAATCATTGATTTTTGTCTATTCAAACACTTCAGATGAGTTTTCTTCAGCTTAATTCTTTCAACTCTTTAGAACTCTGATATCCTCAGAATATATTTTGGATATGAAGAGGAAAACAGTCTCTCCCTTGCCTATCTAATTCTTGTATCTCTTTTTCAAAAGAGACACAAAAACATGAATGCTTGATAAGAGCACTGTGGTCACAATGATGAAGGGTCTGGATAAATGAATCCAAGGGAAGATATTTGAAAAATGTGTGTGTGGTTAGCCTGTAGAAGAGATAAAGTGTTGGGTACTTGAGCTTGGAATATCATAACAGAGAGCTTCAAATACTGAAGGGCTGCTTTTATATAAGAACATAAGCCCATTGTATAAAGTTTTAGAGGGCAGAATGAAGATTAATTTGCAGAAGATTCAGAGAGGTAGGCTTAACATAATTACATTGATGAATAAATAATGAAATAATCCACATGACAGAAGCTTTTATTCACTATATTCAACTTAATTCAACAAATATTTATCCAGTTCCAACCACTGACACAGTGTAGAGTCAAATCAGATCTTGTCTGTGCCACTACCTGTGAATCTCAAGAGCTATTTTATCTATAGGCTACTAACCGTGCAGCCTCTCAGTATCTTCTGCAGTTTGGAGTACTTAACACTTAATGTGTTAAAGTTCATGTTTCTTATCACAGTGACCTCTGAGGGCACTTATTTCTATTTTGTCACTCTGACCCAAAGCAGATGCACATGCATGACTTAATTTGCTTCTGCAAACAGACTAGATTGAAATAGTTTAATAGCTCTTTACTAAAGATTCGAGGATAATAAATGGATAGTATTAAATAGATTATACAAATAATTAAAATTAGCAAACAGATATGACAGAAATTAAAATATGTAGCTCTGACACATCTTGTTCAATTCATTAACCACAGGGCTTCTTAAACCGGAATGTTCATTATTAATCATCTGGAAAACTTATCTATCTGGAGACTGTGTAGTAAGTCTGAAGTAGGCCACATGTTCCTGGTGATGCTGCGGATCTTCTTACCATGCTTTGAGCAGGTAGATTTTCCTAGATGCCTTTCTAACAAGTCAGAAAGTTTCCTATCTTCCTGCCACTCTTTCTGTGTCAAAAATCAGATTCACCTCAGGGTGCTCTTGAGCATATATAATTTGCTCAGAATCCAGTTCAGAGAGTGAAGCAACAGAAGGGAAAAGACTTACTTCTCAACTCAAAAGACTGACCAACTTCCCAGATCATATATCCTATCTCAAAAATATTTGAAAGAATGATTTTTTTTTTCTGTAATGATCCAGTTTCTAAATCAGTAAGAAGATCCAAGGAGATAAACTACATGCAATCAGGCTTTTTTTTGTTGTTGTTGTTGAAGGACAAGATAATAGTATCTGTCTAAAACTCTTTCCAAATTATTGACTGGGAAACCCCAGATACATGTCCCATTATTTAAAAACCCATGTAAAATAAAATTCAGAAAACTATCTGTTAAATCCAAGACAGAACTTATTCAGTTCCATCCAGATATTTTAATAAATCTTTCCAATTTGATTTTCTCAGAAATAAGACCTGCTGCACTATCCTGCAGTCTTTTGAAAGTGTTCATAAACAAAACAACACAAAGCAAACACTTCTCCAGAAAAATAAATATGACTTTACAGGCACAGAACAACCTAAAGTCTATGCCACTGAGGAAGTATTTCTTCTGAGGAAATGCATATATTATGTAAAGAACACCAGCACACCATATTCAAGCGATTTCATTATTACACAAAACATTTTAAATCCTTACAAGCACACTCCTTCATCCCCTTTTAATAATAGTTTCTGTTTTATTTGCTTAACAGGCTTTCACTTATCCCTCAAGTATCAAGAACCAGTCCCCTCCACAGTAGTTCTAAAGCTTTATCTCATATTATACAGAAAATGCTAGAAAGGTAATGCTAAATTCTTCAAGCGAGGTCTCTTCATGAACAGAGAACTTCCAGATGCAAAACCTGGATTTAGTAAGAGGAGAGGAATAAAAGATCAAATTGCCAACATCTGTTGGATAATAGAAAAAGCAAGGAGATTCCAGAAATCGATCTAATTCTGCTTCATTGACTACGCCAAAGCTTTTGACTGTGTGAATCTCAACAAACTATGGAAAATACTTTACAAGATGGGAATACAGACCACCTTATCTACCTACTGAGAAACCTGTATGTAAGTCAAGAAGCAACAGTTAGAACTGGACATGGAACAATGGACTGGTTCCAAATTGGGAAAGGAGTATATCAAATCTGTATATTGTCACCCTGCTTATTTAACTTATATGCAGAGTACATCATGAAAAATGCTGGGCTGGATGAATCACAAGCTGGAATCAAGATTGCCAAGAGAGATATTCACAATCTCAGATATGCAGATAATACCACTCTAATGGCAGAAGGTGAAGAGGAACTAGAGAGCCTCTTGATGAAGGTGAAAAAGGAGAGTGAAAAAGCTGGCTTAAAATTCAGCATTCAAAAAACTAAGATCATGGCATCTGGTCCCATCACTTCTGGCAAGTAGATGGTGAAAAAGTGGAAACAGCTACAGATTTTAATTTCCTTGTGCTCCAAAATTACTGTAGACAATGATTGCAGCCATAAAATTAAAAGATGCTTATTCTTTGCAAGTAAAGCTTTGACAAATCTAGACAGTGTATTAAAAAGAGATATCACTTTGCCAACAAAGGTCCATATAATCAAAGCTATGGTTTTCCCAGTAGTCATGTACAGATGAGAGAATTGTACCATAAAGAAGGCTTAGTACTGAAGAACTGATGCTTTGGAATTGTGGTGCTGGAGATGACTCTTGAGAGTCATTGGACAGCAAGGAGATTAAACCAGACAATTCTAAAGGAAGTAAACTTTGAATATTTATTGGAAGGACTGATGCTGAAGCTGAAGCTCCAAAATTTTGCCACCTGAATTGAAGATTCAACTCATTGGAAAAGACTCTGAAGCTGGAAAAGATTCATGGCAGGAGGAGAAGGGGGTGATAGAGGATGAGATGGTTGAATGGCATCACCAACTCAATGGACATAAATTTGAGAAAACTCCAGGAGATAGTGAAGGACAGGGAGGCCTGGCGTGCTTCAGTCCAGGATGGCACAAACAGTGGGGCACAACTGAGCAACTGAATAACGACAACATTACAGAAAATGGCTTAGAGTTCCTTCTAACTCCATGACCTATCAAGATGTTATAGACATCCTTCCCCTTTTCTCCTACTATCCTCACTGTAAACACACACACACACACACACACACACAAACACACATTTAAATCACAAATTAAAGGTAAAACATTTAACTCACAGTTAGATTTGGGGGGAAAAAAAAGGAAAGGACATCTCAAGTTACCATAAATGGAGAGAGTTTAAGTCAGTGTTAACTTACCATTTGACTCTATGGTGTCCCAGGAAGCTCAAACAATGACACTAGAAGATAGACAATAATTCCCATTAGAACATAGAAATGATGAAATCAAACTCAAGTAAAGCATATTGATGGAACTAAAGATCCTTAACCGGCACCTTTTAAAAAGGCTGACTTGACTTTGTAAAGAAATAATTTTAAATAAATAAACAAAAAATAAAAACCTCTACCAGCTTAGAAAGTGTCTGGGAAACCTGTCATAGCTCGGAAATCTTGTGTGTCTTCAGAGTGGAATGTAAACCTGAGATTCACATGTCATGGATCTAAATTTATATTTCTGAAGAAGCAAGAGACTCAGACAAAGGAAACTGAATTATTCTGAGGGCAAATAAAACTGGAACTATGAGAAAATCACTGCAATAGAAAAAACCATTATGTGGCTACATCTTCCTTCCTTCATGTTAAAGGTAGGGAGGTGAACACAACTCTGCAATTCTAAACAAACTGAAGATGGATTAAGTACCTAAATGTAGGGCTGGAAATCATAAAGTTCTTAGAAGAACTGACAGAACCCTCTTTGACAAAATCCATAGCATTATTTTCTTTGATTTGTCTCCCAAAGCAAAAGAATAAAAGCAAAAACAAACAGGTCCTAATTAAACTTAAAAGCTTTTGCACAGTAAAGGAAAACATCAACAAAATTAAAGATAGTCTGCTTAGTAAGAGAAAATATTTGCAAATGATATGAAATGATATGACCAATAAGGTGTTAACATCCATATATAAACATCTCATGCAACTCAACATCAAAAAAACAAACAACCTAATAAAAATGAGAAGAGCTGAATAGACAGTTTTCAAAATAGGACATACAGACTGCCAACAAGCAAATGAAACAAACAAACAAAAATGCTCAACATCTTTAATAACAAGAGAAGTGCAAATTAAAACCACAATTCCACTATTGGGTGTATGTCTGAAGAAATGAAAACACTAATTTAAAAAGATATATTCACCTCGATGCTCACAGCAGCATTATTCACAAGTGCCAATATATAGGAGCAACCTAAGTGTTCATTAAGAAATGAATGCATAGATACATAAATACACTCAATAGACTACCACACAGCCATTAAAAAAAAAAGAATGAAATTTTGCCATTTGCAACAACACTGATGCATTTGGAGGGTATTTTGCTTAGTGAAACAAGTCAGACAGAGGAGGAAGATGTGATATTTCATACATGTGAAATCTAAAAACTAAATGTAGTGAATAAAGAAAAAAGAGGCTCACAGATAAAGAGAACAAACTAGTGGCTATCAATGGGGAGAAGGAAGCAGGGAAGGGCAAGTTAGGAGTAGGAGGTTAAAATGTACAAGCTACTAAACATAAAATAAATGAGCTACAGGATATATTATATAATGCAGGAAAATATGGCCAATATTTTATAGTTATAAAATATATTATACTCCATAGCCAATATAATTTCTAAAAATTTGAATCACCATATTATACATCTGAAACTTACACTGCACATCAACTATATCTCAATAAATTAAAAAATAAAACATGGAATGTCACCTTTTATATTTGTGCATGACAGGCTTATGAATTTGGGTCTGAGACCATGATGAGTCTTCACATGGGCTTCCCTTGTGGCTCAGCTGGTAAAGCATCCACCTGCAGTGTGGGAGACCCGGGTTCGATCCCTGGACTGGGAAGATCCCCTGGAGAAAGGAAAGACTACCAACTCCAGAATACTGGAGAATTCCTGTATAGCCCATGAGGTTGCAAAGAAACAGACACAACTGAGTGACTTTCACTTTCACCTTTCACTTTCTCATAATCATATTCAATACATTAAAGAGCTTCTCTCTTCCCTGGAAATTCTGAGACATAAAACATAGTAAGAACCTGAAAGGATTTTCTGGAAGAAAGTCTGCTACTGCTACTAACTAAAATATTTCATCAGCATAAAAGTGTTCTGCAGGAAGGAAGTCTGTCACTAATTGGGAGAACTCCTGCCGATCACCAGAAAAAAAAAAAAAAAGGCGGGCGAAATAACAACATTAGGCTTTACGTTTCTCATGTGAAGTCAGTACCTCAGGCTTTATGTTTCTCATGTGAAGTCAGTACCTCAGGAGAACTGGACTGTGCTTCCTACTAAAATCTTAAAATCTAAGTTTCCTAGAGTAATTAATATTGGTGAAAGAGAAAAGTGATAGTTGCTCAGTCATGTCCGACTCTTTGCAGCCTCATGGACATGGGCTTTTCCAGGCAAGAATACTGGATTTCGCTGCCATTCCCTTTTTCAGGGGATCTTTCTGACCCATGGTTTGAACCCAGATCTCCTGTATTGCAGACAGATTTTTTACTGTCTGAGTCATCAAGGAAGCCCAACATTCAATTCAGTTCAGTCGCTCAGTCATGTCTGACTGAGACCGACTGGAACCAGATGCCGTGATATTAGTTTTTTGAATGTAGAGTTTTAAACCAGCTTTTTCACAGTCTTTCATTTTCATCAAGAGGCACTTTAGTTCATCTTCACTTTCTGCCTTAAGGATGGTGTCATCTGTGTATCTGAGGTTATTGATATTTCTCTCAGCAATCTTGATTCCAGCTTGTGTTTCTACAGCCCAGAATTTCTCATGATGTACTCAGCATGTAAATTAAATAAGCAGGGTGACCAGTCCCATCACTTCTTGGCAAATAGACGGGGAAACAATAGAAACAGTGACAGACTTTCTTTTCTTGGGCTTCAAAATCACTACAGATGGTGACTGCAGCCATGAAGCTAAAAGACGCTTGCTCCTTGAAAGAAAAGCTATGACCAACCTAGACAGCATATTAAAAGCAAAGACATTACTTTACAAACAAAGATCTGTCTAGTCAAAGCTATAGTTTTTCCAGTAGTCATATATGGATGTGAGTGTTGGACTATAAAGAAAGCTGAGCACCAAAGAATTGATGCTTTTGAACTACAGTGTTGGAGAAGACTCTTGAGAGTCCCTTGGACTGCAAGGAGATCCAAGCAGTCCATTCTAAAGGAAATCAGTCCTGAATTTTCACTGGAACAACTGATACTAAAGCTGAAACTCCAATACTTTGGCCACCTAATGCAAGGAACTAACTCAATGGAAAAGACCCTGATGCTGGGAAAAATTGAAGGTGGGAGGAGAAGGGAATGACAGAGGATGAGATGGTTGGATGGCATCACCAAGGGAGTTGGTGATAGACAGGGAAGCCTGGCTTGCTGCAGTCCGAGGGGTCATGAAGAGTTGGACGCAACTGAGCAACTGAACTGAACTGATAATATTGA
Organism: Oreotragus oreotragus; assembly: GCA_006410675.1. Lineage (NCBI taxonomy): Eukaryota > Metazoa > Chordata > Mammalia > Artiodactyla > Bovidae > Oreotragus > Oreotragus oreotragus. Next base: position 92,418 of record SJYX01019912.1, read on the forward strand.
TAATTGCTTTTCTTTACTATGGACCTACTGGATATTTAGATGGCTCAGGTTTACCCAGGGAAAGGTAGAAACAACAATGGAGATAACTTCAAAATTGTAATGTTACTATTTTACATTAATGCAGGAAGGATATTTTAAGGGCAAGTACAAGTTAAATATAAGATAATTCCCTTCAAAACAAGGGAAGAAACTCACCCTCCATCCCTACTTATCCCATTTTTCTTAGAGTATTTATTTCAGAAAAGTTAAATTCTTCCTATTTTTGAAACCTTATAAATCTTTTAAGAAGCCAAATTAGTCTCTTGACAGCTATGAAACCCAGGATTATTTTCCTTAAGCATCTAGCAAATATCTTGAAATGCAATCATCAAGGATAGTGCACCATCTCCAGTTTCTGCAGAGTGTACCAGCCTAACTTCAGTGGGCCTCAGTTCAAGTCGTGAAAAGATTTCTTTCTTGGATAAAGAAAATTAGCTAATACAGATGATCACCTCAACTACCAAATACAGTTAGGACGAATTATATGTAACACACGATGCTATTAAAGTCCTCAAAGGAAATGGGAACCCACTCCAGTATTCTTGCCTGGAGAATCCCATAGGCAGAAGAGCATGGCAGGCTAGAGTCCATGGGGTTGCAAGAGCTGGACACAACTTAGCGACTTCACCACCACCACCATTTGTACTTGTGAGCTAGTTATTGTTGACCTTGAGAACATGTGTGCAAGGAGTTATATCTACTTGACTGTATAAATGGGTGACATTTCTGTCTGCACTCCTTTAGTCGGTTGCCTGTGATGCATACTACTTTCTGATTCAGTATTTAACAATAAAATTGTATTCTTCTACTTTCCTGAAGAGGCTTAATGGGATGGGAGGATTTTGGATTTAATTGTATTTCTGTAAGAGACTTATGCACAAAATATTAAGATAAAAAATATGAATCAAAATATATTAGTGACCAGAGAAAATATCAGAGTGAATTTACTTGGGGTTTGATGTAATTGCAATGAAATTATGCATCACTTGGAGGAAAATTATTATTACACTATTCATTCTTCCAATTCATGTACATTGCTTTATTCATGTCTAAATTATAATTATGTCCATGTTCACTCTTGCTATCTCCTATTTGACCATTACCAATTTACCTTGATTCATGGACCCAACATTCCAGGTTCGTATGCAATATTGTTCCTTACAGAACTGGACTTTACATTCACCACAAAACACATCCATAACTGGGTGTCATTTCCACTTTGACTCAGCCTCTTCATTCCTTTTGTCCTATTGAGAGTATCATACTTCTGCTTGTATGTGTTTTGGTGCTGTATCTTTCAAGGAAGTAGTATATTTCAGCTAAGATACCAAGTTGTGGACATAGAGATGATTATAGTATTCTTTTCTCACCCTTTAATATCCATCAGATCAGTAGTATGATTTCATCTTTTTGGTTTTTCTTTCCTTTTGCTTACGTTTGTTTCATTTTCTCTTCTTTCATAAGGTGGAAGCACATATTATTTTAGATTTTTTCCTAATAAATTAATTGACTGTTGTACTGATTGTTTACTCCTACATATCTTGATAAATTAACTTTTCATTTTTATTTAGTTAAATATGTTTTAAATTTCTCTTAAGTCTTCTTCCTCATCCCATGTATTATTTGAAAGGGTTTTACTGATTCTTTAATTATATTTTCTATCTTTCTATTCTTGATTTCTACTTTAATCCCATTGTAGCCTGAGTGTGTACTTTGCAATACTTTGTATTCCTTTAAATAGGTATTTTGTGTTTTGTGTTCTAGACTGTGGTTTATATTGGCAAATGTTTTTCTGTGAGTTTAAGAAAGGTGTATTCTGCTGCTCTTGGATAACATATTCTGCAAATGTCAACAATATCCAATTATTTCATGGTGTCATTTAGCCCATGTATATTCTGTATTATTCCTACCTGATAGACCTGTAAATTGCTGATTGTTGAAGTCACAAACAATAATAGTGAATTCTTCTGGTTCTCCTTACTTCTCTCCTCAGATTTTGCTTTATGTATTTTGACACTTCCTCGTTAGACCCATTCACATTAGGGATTGCTATGTTTTCAAGTAAAGTATTCTTTATCAATATTTAAAGTCATCTTCATCCCTGACAATTTGTCATGTTCTGAAGTCAGCTTTGTCTGAAATTAATAGTTAATCCAGATTACTTTTATTTTTCATGGTATATCTGTCTCTATCACTTTATCCCTTTGCTGTTAACCTTTGCATCTTTATATTTTAAATGAGCTTCTGTTAGACATATTTGCATTTGTTTTTATCCACCCTATTTGACAGTAACTTGAAATTTTTATATTTAGGCCTTTCACATTTAAAGTGCTTAGTTGAACTAATCCTGATTTTGTTTGTAACTGTTTTCTACTAACCATCCTTGGTCTTTGTTTCCTTTTATTTGTTTTGGCTCTTTATATGCCTTCTCTGATTTTGACTGATCATTTTACATAATTCCATATTTTCTCCTCTGTTTAATTCAGTTCAGTCACTAAGTAATGTCCAAGTCTTTGTGACCCCATGGACTGCAGCACATCAAGCTTCCCCATCAATCACCAAACTCCTGGAGCCTACTCCAACTCATGTCAATCATGTCAGTGATGCCATCCAACCATCTCATCCTCTGCTGTCCCCTTCTCCTCCTGCCTTCACTCTTTCCCAGCATCAGGGTCTTTTCCATGGAGTTAGTTATTTGTATTAGGTGGACAAAGAAATGGACTTTCAGATTCAGCAACAGCCCTTCCAATGAGTATTCAGGACTGATTTCCTTTAGGATGGACTGGTTGGATCTCTTTGCAGTTTCCATGGCTACAGTCACCATCTGCCATGATTTTGAAGCCAAAAATAATAAGGTCTCTCATTATTTCCATTGTTTCCCCATCTATTTGCCATGAAGTGATGGGACCATATGCCATGATCTTAGTTTTCTGAATGTTGAGTTTTAAGCCAACTTTTTCACTCTCCTCTTTCACTTTCACCAAGAGGCTCTTTAATTATTTGCTTTCTGCCATAAAGGTGGTGTCATCTGTGTATCTGAAGTTATTAGTATTTCTCCTGGCAATCTTGATTCCAGCTTGTGCTTCATCCTGCGCAGCATTTCACATGATGTACTCTGTATATAAGTCAAGCAAGCAGGGTGACAATATATAGCCTTGATGGACTCTTTTCCTGATTTGGAACCAATCTGTTGTTCCATGGCCAGTTCTAACTGTTGTTTCTTGCCTGCATACAGATTTCTCAGGAGGCAAGTCAGGTGGTCTGTATTCCCATCACTTTAAGAATTTTGCAGTTTGTTGTGATCCACACAGTCACAGGCTTTGGCATAGTCAATAAAAAAAAGTAGATTTTTTTTCTGACACTCTCTTGCTTTTTCAATGAAGAGATTCTCCTCTCTTAGCACATATTTTTTTTCTCTTTTTCCCTTAGTTGTGCCATAGAGTTTGTAATATACACTTAAAATAAATGAGTCTATTTCAAATAATATTATATCACTTCACATTAATGCAGGCACCTTAGAGAAAAGCATTTCTGATTTCTCTTGATACTTTATAACAGTATTGTCACACATTTCATTTTTTATAGGTTATAAAAACCCAAATACATCATTGCTATTATTAACTTGAACAAATTTAATTGTACATCAATTAAGAGTTAGAAAATATTTTATTTTACCTTTATATATTCCTTCTCTAACGCTTTTCTTCATGTAGCTTTGAGTTTCTGAACTATGTAATTTTCTTTTTCAGTAAGCTTTTAGTATTTCTTACAAGGCAAGTCTACTGAAAACTAATTCCCTTAATTTTTATTTTTCTGATGTAGTCTTTATTTCTTCTTCATTTTTTGAAGTAGAATTTCATTGAGAATTCTAGGTTAATTTTTCTTTCAATATTTAAATATTTCACTCTACTCATTTCTTGCTTGTATGAGAAATTTGGCCTAATTCTTTTTTCTGTTTCTCTACAGGGTAAGGTGTTTCTTTTTACTGCTTTTATTTTTTTTTCAACTTTTTTATCTTTGATTATCTACAGTTAGAATATGATATGCCTACTTTTAGGTGTTTTTTTTGTCTTTTGTTTTACATTTACCTTAGTCTGTGATCTGTCAGCTTCTTGCATCTGGGGTTTGTTGTCTGTCATATATTTGGAAGAAAATTAAAAATTATGTCAGCTATTATAAGTTCAAATACTTCTGTTTCTTTCTTGTTGTGTTTTCTCTATGCACATAGAACAGTTTGTAACTATCTCACAGCTCCAGAATATTCTGTTGCTTTTCTTATACTTTTTCACTTCTCTTTTCAGTATGAAAGTTTCTGTTGACCTGTCTTCAAGCTCTCTGAGTCTCAGTAGTGTCCAGTCTATTGATGAAACCATCAAAGGCATTTTTCATTTATGTCACAGGTTAGAATTACAATTTGATTCTTTCCTTAGAGTTTTCCTCTCTCTGCTTACATTGCCTATGTGTTCTTCTAAATCTGCATTTTCCATTATAGTTCTTTAACCTTTTAATCATTTGCTTAGTCACTAAGTAATGTCAGATTTTGTGACCCCATGGACTGCAGCATGCCAGACTTTACTATCCTTCACTGTCTCCTGGAATTTGCTCAAACTCATGTCCATTACAGAGAAGGCAATGGGACCCCACGCCAGCACTCTTGCCTTGCAAATCCCATAGATGGAGGAGCCGGGTAGGCTGCAGCCCATGGGGTCATGAAGAGTCAGACAGGACTGAGCAACTTCACTTTCACTTTTCACTTTCATGCATTGAAGAAAATGGCAACCCACTCCAGTGTTCTTGCCTGGAGAATCCCAGGGATGGCAGAGCCTGGTAGGCTGCCGTCTATGGGGCCACACAGAGTTGGACATGACTGAAGCGACTTACAGGCAGCAGCAGCAGCATGTCCATTGAGTCAGTGATGCCATCCAACCACCTCGTCCTCTGTATCATAGTTGCTTTAAATCCTTTTGTGTTAATTCCAAAATCTCTGAGATATATATATTCAGTGCTGTATCTTGTTTTTTTGGACTGTGTTTTTGTTTTTCATTATGTCTTGTGATTTTCCACTGAAAGTTCAACATGATACACTGCTTTAAAAAAAAAAAAATGAAGTAAGCAGGTCTTCATGGGTTTCCCAGTTAGCCCAATCGAAAGGAATCTGCTTGCCACCACAGGAGAAGTAAGAGATACTGCTTTGAGCCCTGGGTTGGGAAGATCCCCTGGAGTAGGAAATAGCAACCCACTCTAGTATTCTTGCCTGGAAAATTCCATGAACAGAGGAAAACGGTGGGCTACAGTCCATGGAGTCACAAAAACTCAGACACAACTGAGCATGCACTCAATGCATATAAACAGGTCTTCAGTGTGATATTTTATGCTTGTTTGCCAAGAAGGTAGGCTGTGGCTAGTGTTTGTTTTAGATATGGTATCAAATTCTAAAATTTCTCTAGTTTTTGTCTTCCCTATGGTCTTTGGTTTCTCAAGAGATTGTTAAATAAGCTCTGAGCTTTGCAGTTATTTCCTTTGTAACCCCTGCCATTATAAAGAAACATTATTAATGTGATGGTAAGGAATGGAACAGGTGAAGCATTCTAAAATTCTATAATTAAATCTTAGTCTTCTAATAAGTCTGTGCCACCAGGCTATGGATCTTCACAAGTGCTTCTAAGTTGTTGTTTTTTTTTTTTTCCCCTCCCTTTAGTTGAAATCGGAAAGCTTGGTAAAGTTGGAGCTGGATTTTTCTCCTTCCCTATATTTAAAGTGAGAGGAGGCTGTAGTCAGATATTTCCCCTCTCCCGAGATAGCTTGGCCCTGGTAACACAGTTTCTTCTAATGGCAGCCTTTGGATGTTTAGGAGACAGAAGTATCTGAGCATATTTCAAAAAGTTACTTTTCTCCTCCTTTCCTTGGAGGGTAGGGAGGATTTTTCTCCAACCCTCACTCTGAGAACCTTGTGGGGCTTCTAGAGGTAAAACTCATGAATAGTATTGAATTCCTCCTAAAGTTGGGCTTTCAGGTCTTTCCTCTCTCAAACTTAACAGAGCTCAGTTTCCAGCAATTAGAAATTATCTTTAAGTTATCCTATAAGTTTTGGGCTCCAGCAGCTGCTCAACTTAAGACATGATTCTCTGTATTCATCTATCCTTTTAGTTTAGGGGATAGTGATTTTCTTTGTGACTTTAATTATGTGATGGATCAAAAAAGAGTTTTTGATTTTCAGTTTGTTCAGGTTTTTCTTGTGAGGAAGGGAGTAATGAAGTCTATGTTATTTATGTGTCAGGCTGAAACTGGAAGTCGTGCTACATTTTAAATCCAAACTACTCAAATTGTTTATCAGGTCTATTGCTAATAATGTGTTCTCAAGTTATAAACATGATTTTAAGACTAACCCTGGGATGTACACTACACCTTTGACTGTCTAATAGCCTTCTTTGCACCTCTCTTTCCTCTCACTGGAGTGCAAAGAGATGTTTTGATCTCCTGAACACCAAAAAGCAACATTGATAATCCAGCTTTCCTCCTCTGCTATTGCTCTCTTACGACTCTTCACCAATATTATGTAGACAAGAGAATTCCTTGTCTAATGATTTTCTTCTTAGGGTTCCAAACAGGAACAGGTGAAAATCTGTTCTACTTTCAGTTTTCTCCTCATGTTTCTAATTTATTTCCCATGTTGGAATTTGGCTTAAAGAGGTGGGTATATCCATGTTCTATTTCTTTGCCCCTGTTCTATTTCCTTTCATTCTGGTCCATTCTTTTCGAATCAGAAAAAAAAATGGAATTTCTCCTTCCTCTTCTGGTTTTAATGGGACATTTTATGCCATGTATGATTTTCCCTATCCTATAGTTTATAACAACAGTGATTTTTCAAGTTTGCAAGAATGAGGAGATGGACTGTTATGCTCAAGTGAGCTAAAGTAATTTTGAACTTCTTATCTGAAAAAAAAATGGACAATAATTTTTGCTGGGAACTAAAAAATAATTTTAAATGATAGTCAAAGCTAAATGGCTTATAGTAACCCTTCTCCAGAATGTTTAACCATTGTTTGAACAAGTGAAAAGACCAAAAAAAAAAAAAAAAAAAAAAATCATCTACTTAAAAATTGAATACATTTCATAATATATATATACTTCGTGAATATTCACATTTAATAGCATGTTCTTCACAATTTTTCTTAATTTCTTTTTAATTTGCTTTCTCTNAAAAGACAAAAAAAAAAAAAAAAAAAAGATCATCTACTTAAAAATTGAATACATTTCATAATATATATATACTTCGTGAATATTCACATTTAATAGCATGTTCTTCACAATTTTTCTTAATTTCTTTTTAATTTGCTTTCTCTTATGAATTAAATTATATAAGGCTCAAACATGTCAAAAATAACAAAGTTAAAAAGTCCTCATTTTAGAAGTTAAAGCTTACTTAGAGACAAGTACAGAAATAAAATAGAATAAACCAGGCTTTAACTTCATTTTAGCATTCACTCTGAACCATATTTTAAGAGATCAAAAAAATTCTTTTAAAAATGAATAACAGTAATCTAACACAATCAAGGCAAAAATAAAACATAATTGACTGACTTGCAAAGTGAAAAAACTTTGATTGCATGTATGCAAGATCAGATGTAGCAACTATATATGCCTGCAAACCAAGCAACAATTTCAACAAAGATGTCTCAGTTCAAAATAAGTGAGATGTGGCTAAGTGAGACATCAATGCAAAAGTTGTTAGCAATAAGTTTTGGTGTGACTGCTTCTGGAGGCAATGTTTGAAACAAAATCTTATTCGTATTCAATAAGGAAATTTATATACCAGGCATTGTCCTATTGGCCAGGCATTGTCCATAAATCATGCTCTCAATGATTTACATTTTCAGATAAAATAGAAATAAAAATAAGATACATAAGTATACATTTTCAAGTGTTAAATGTACTATAAAACCAAAATGTAATGAGAGGGTATGATATAGTTTGATCTGCTCAGGAAATACACGGATTATTTTTTGAAAAAGGGATAATTTACTTGAAATTTGAACAGAAGCAAAGAGTTAACCAGAAAAATAGTAACTGGATAAATATACCAGTCAGAAGAAACAACATGGTACAATTCCAATGCCAGTAAAATGCAAGTATAAAGGAACAAAACAAAGTCAGTTTGAAGTAAAGGGGTGGGGCATCATGGGAGAAAATGTAAGCAACAAGCCCGATTATAAAAGGCTTTCGAAAATTTTGTCTCTTTATTAAAAGGAAGAAAAATACCATTTGAAGTGTATAAGTATAAAGGAGTGTTGGAAGAAAATGAAGGTATTTTGATCAAATTCGTATCTCCAAAGGATAGTGCTGAGAACAATGTTATGAAAATACTTGATGAGACAATTAACACAGGTAGAGTCATTAGGAAATCATTTAAGTATTTAAGAGATAGTAGTAATTGATTAGAGGAAAGAAATGCAGAAAATTAAATCAGTTCAAGAGATATTGAAGAGGTATAATTAATAAGATTGATACTCTTAATCATCAGGTTCTATGGCATATTATTTAAAAAAAAAGCTTGACAATCTTTCTGGCTTACAACAAACATTTTCATGCTCATAGATTATAGATTTGCAGGCATGCAAATTAACCAGCATTTATTTTATCTCAACTGGACTTGCCTGAGACAAGGGACTGCAGGTCTACTGGCTAGGTTCAGGTCTGTTCTATGTGCCTTTCCTCCGAGGGTAGGTATAAAGAGGTACAGCTACCTGGAACATGCTATTTTAATTGTGTTCACAAAAGTACAAGAGGGAAAAATTAATCACATCCATAGAGTGGGGAAATATGAGGCAAATGTTATAAATAAAATGGGAAATAGCATGAATTAATTACCCTATTCTAGGGGACTGATGGAGAAGGCAATGGCACCCCACTCCAGTACTCTTGCCTGGAAAATCAGTTGGAAACGACTGAAGCGACTTAGCAGCAGCAGCAGGGGACTGAAGAATTGGAACTATAATCCAATCTACCAAAGTTTTATATACAATACACTGGTTATGGGAGAGGTAGGTAGATGGATAGAATCATGCCTATATTTGCATAACTTATATACATTATAGTTGCATGACAGTGCCATTAGTGAACTTTAAGAACAATACAAATAACTCTATTAATTGAATGGAAAATTCAAGAAATCAATTTTAGATATGTTGAATTTTATCTGCTTTTTAAGGATCCAAAAGGAGAATCAAGTAAACAATTAAATATAAGACTCAAGCTCAGAGAATTGATAGCTTGCAGACATGGAAGTTATGATGGCTTCTTTTTATAAGTGGCTATTTCATCTTGGATATGAATAAGGTTTCCCAGGGATATCACGTAAGGAAAGAGGGATAGAACAGAAGACTAGTATTGAGGAACTCAAGTATTTCACATCTGAATAAAGAATTGCATGCTTCTAGAAAGACAAGAGGAAAATTAGGAGATTGGTTTCTTATTTAAGTCACAGAAGAAAATGTTTCAAGTATTAAGGCTGTATCAAGATAAATAATAAAGTATGTCTACTGTATTTAGTTACATAAGATCTTATTGATGACTTGAGATGAACAATTTGTGTAGATGATACTTTTTTGAATTAGAATTATAATACTTTTAAGACTGACTAAATTACAAATAAATAGAGGTAATGCTTCAAATACTTTTTAAAAGTTTTGCTAGAATGGAAAAGATATTAAAAAAAAACAGGATATCATCTTGAGATGGTAGTATAATAGAAGAAATAAAATTTTATTATTTTTAAATTTTCTTTTCAAAGGGCAGAGTGCTAAGGGTACTGAAAACCCAAAGGGAAATATTCTTTTCAGAAGAATAGTTGAATATTCAGAAGACTGAGGAGGTAATCTCTATGCAAGAAGCAATATGTTCCAAGCATATGATATGATTCATTTCAGTTAAGTCACTCAGTCGTGGCTGACTCTTTATGACCCCCATGAACTGCAGCATGCCAGGCCTCCCTGTCCATCACCAACTGCCAGAGTTTACCCAAACTCATGTCCATTGAGTCAGTGATGCTATCCAACAATCTCACCCTCTGTCGTCCCCTTCTGCCTTCAATCTTTCCCAGCATCAGGGTCTTTTCCAATGAGTCAGCTCTTCATATCAGGTGGCCAAAATATTGGAGTTTCAGCTTTAGCATCATTCCTTCCAAAGAACACCCACTCCTTTAGAATGGACTGGTTGGATCTCCTTGCAGTCCAAGGGACTCTCAAGAGTCTTCTCCAACACCACAATTCAAAAGCATCAATTATTTGGTGCTCAGCTTTCTTTATAGTCCAACTCTCACATCCATACATGACCACTGGAAAAACCATAGCCTTGACTAGACGGACCTTTGTTGACAAAGTAATGTATCTGCTTTTTAATATGCTGTCTAGGTGGGTCATAACTTTCATTCCTATGCTGCTGCTGCTGCTGCTAAGTCACTTCAGTCATGTCCGACTCTGTGTGACCCCATAGATGGCAGACCACCAGGCTCCCCCATCCCTGGGATTCTCCAGGCAAGAATATTGGAGTGGGTTGCCATTTCCTTCTCCAATGCATGAAAGAGAAAAGTGAAAGTGAAGTCGCTCAGTCTGTCTGACTGTTAGCGACCCCATGGACTGCAGCCCACCTGGCTACTCCGTCCATTGGATTTTCCAGGCAAGAGTACTGGGGTGGGGTGTCATTGCCTTCCCTGTTCATTCCTATGAGTAAGCATCTTTTAGTTTCTTGGCTGCAACCACCACCTGCAGTGATTTTGGATCCCAGAAAAAATAAAATCAATCACTGTTTCCACTCTTTCCTCATCTATCTGCCATGAAGTGATGAGAGCAGATGACATGATTTTAGTTTTCTGAATGTTGAGCTTTAAGCCAACTTATTCACTCTCCTCTTTCACTCTCATCAAGAGGCGTCTTTAGTTCTTCTTCACTTTCTGCCATAAGGGTGGTGTCATCTGCATATCTGAGGTTATTGATATTTCTCCTGACAATCTTGATTCCACCTTGTGTTCCCTCCAACCCACCATATCTCATGATGTACTCTGAATATAAGGTAAATAAGCAGGGTGACAATATACAGCCTTGACATACTCTTTTTCCTATTTGGAACCAGTCTGTTGTTCCGTGTCCAGTTCTAACTGTTGCTTCCTGATCTGCATACAGGTTTCTCAAGAGGCAGGTCAGGTAGTCTGGTATTCCCATCTCTTTCAGAATTTTCCAGTTTATTGGGATCCACACAGTCAAAGGCTTTGGCATAGTCAAGAAAGCAGAAATAGACGTTCTTCTGGAATTTTCTTGCTTTTTCCATGATCCAGCAGATGCTGGCAATTTGATCTCTGGTTTCTCTGCCTTTTCTCATATGAATGGCACCCCATTCCAGCACTCTTTCCTGGAAAATCCCATGGACGGAGGAGCCTGGTAGACTGCAGTCCATGGGGTCGTGAAGAGTCAGACACGACTGAGAGACTTCCCTTTCACTTTTCACTTTCATGCATTGGAAAAGGAAATGGCAACCCACTCCAGTGTTCTTGCCTGGAGAATCCCAGGGACGGGGGAGCCTGATGGGCTGCCGTGTATGGTATCGCAATATGACTGAAGCGACTTAGCAGCAGTAGCAGCAGCATGATTAGCCTTAGATAATGATCCCCTGCAGAAGGAAATGGCAACTCATTCCAGTATTCTTGCCTGGAAAATCCCATGGACAGAGTCTGTGGGGCTACAGATCATAGGAGTCGCAAAGAGTCGGACATGACTTAGCAACGAAACAACAACAAACAGAAACAAAGAGAAGTTAAGTCAGAAATATAAGATAGAAGTTAGATGAGACAGAAGAATTAGGACATTAGGAATCCCAATTCAAACAATATGAAGAAGAAGAATAATTTAGAGTGACAAACGAAGGTCATGGCATCTGGTCCCATCACTTCATGGGAAATAGGTGGGGAAACAGTGGAAACAGTGTCCCAAAACTTTATTTTTTGGGGCTCCAAAATCACTGCAGATGGTGATTGCAGCCATGAAATTAAAAGACGCTTACTCCTTGGAAGAAAAGTTATGACCAACCTGGATAATATATTCAAAAGCAGAGACATTACTTTGCCGACTAAGGTCTGTCTAGTCAAGGCTATGGATTTTCCTGTGATCGTGTATGGATGTGAGAGTTGGACTGTGAAGAAGGCTGAGCGCTG
>SJYX01019912.1:114791-152658 GCA_006410675.1 Oreotragus oreotragus
CACTAATAATGAGAAAGTAGAAAACGAAATTAAGGAAACAATTCCATTCACCATTGCAACGAAAAGAATAAAACACTTAGGAATATATCTACCTAAAGAAACTAAAGACTTATATATAGAAAACTATAAAACACTGATGAAAGAAATCAAAGAGGACACTAATAGATGGAGAAATATACCATGTTCATGGATTGGAAGAATCAATATAGTGAAAATGAATATATTACCCAAAGCAATCTACAGATTCAATGCAATCCCTATCAAGCTACCTGCGGTATTTTTCACAGAACTAGAACAAATAATTTCAAGATTTGTATGGATCAATGTTTTTTAAAACAGTAAAGATCAGTTGTTATTGTTCAGTTGCTAAGTCATCTGACTGTGACCCCATGGACTGTAGCATGCCAGGCTCCCTTGTCCTCCACTATCTCACAGAGTTTGTTCAAATTCATGTCCTTTGAGTTGGGGTGATTCTATCTAACCATCTCATCCTCTGCACCCACCCCCTACTTCTTTTGACTTCAGTCTTTCCCGGCATCAGGGTTTTTTCCAGTGAGTCAGATCTTTGCATCAGGTGGCCAAAGTATTGGAGCTTCAGTTTCAGCAACAGTCCTTTCAAGGAATATTCAGGATTGATTTCCTAAGGTTATATAATAATCTTAATAGGTATAGGAAAAGCATTTGATAAAATTCAACAGTTAACACCTAGGAAATAAAAGGGAAATTCCTCAACCAAATAAACAACATCCATGGAAATCTACAACTGTTATCATGCTTAATGATAAACCATTGAAGGTTCTTTCCCTAATATTGAGAGTAAGACAAGGACTTCTATTCTTACAATTCATTAAACATTGTAATGGAAGTCCTAGCTGATGCAACAATGGAAGAAAAATAAAAAGGCATAATGATTGGAAAGAAGGAGTAAACTGTCCCTCTTCACAAATGATATAATTCTTTAGGTAGAATTCCTAAGAAATTAACCAAAAGGCTGCTGTGAAATTGAAAGTGAAGTCACTCAGTCATGCCCGATTCTTAGTGACTCCATGGACTGCAGTCTACCAGGCTCCTGCATCCATGGGACTCTCCAGGCAAGAGTACTGGAGTGGGTTACCATTGCCTTGAATTTGCAAATATCACAAGATGCAGTCATAAAAAATTTAATTGGATTTCTGTATACTGGTGATGAACAACTAGAAAAATAGCACCATCTACCATAGCATTAAAACATAAAATACTCAGAGATAAATTTTAGAAAATATGAATCCAAAAAAAAATGAAAATATATATCCACACAAAGACTAACATATTAGTAATAGTCCGAAACTAGAAACACCCCAAATGTTCATCCACAGATGAGTAGGTAAAAAATTGTTATATATCCAAACAATGTGATACTATTTGGCAATTAAAAAAAATAGACAACTGATATGTCCAACATCATGGATGAATCTCACAGGCTTTATGCTAAATGAAAGAAGTTGTGTAAACAGAGGGCATATTGTACATATCCTTGTCTACATAAGGCAGATAACTTTTTTATTTTTAATTTCTAAACAAATTTCTATTGGTGTATAGTTGATTTACAATGTTGTGTTAGTTTCTGTTCTACAGCAAAGTGAATCAATTGTATATATACATATATTTATTCTTTTTTAGACTCTTATCTGGTATGGATCATTAGAGAACACTGAATAGAGTTCTTGTGCTATGCAGCAGGTTCTTATTAGTTATCTATTATATATATCAGTTCAGTTCAGTTGCTCAGTCATGTGTGACTCTTTGTGACCCCATGGACTGCAGCACGCCAGGCTTCCCTGTCCATCACCAACTCCTGGAGCTTACTCAAACTCACGTCCGTTGCATTGGTGATGCCATCCAACAATCTCATCCTCTGTTGTCACCTTCTCCTCCCGCTTTTAATCTTTGCCAGCATCAGGGTCTTTTTCAATGAGTCACTTCTTCGCATCAGGTGACCAAACTGTTGGAGTTTCAGCTTCAGATACATTCCTTCGAATGAATATTCAGGACTGATTTCCTTTAGGATTGACTGGTTGGATCTCCTTGCAGTCCAAGGGACTCTCAAGAGTCTTCACCACCACAGTGCAAAAACATCGATTCTTCAGTGCTCAGCTTTCTTTATAGTCCAACTCTCACATCTATATATGACTGCTGGAAAAACCATAGCTTTGACTAGACAGACCTTTGTTGGTCAAGTAATGTCTCTGCTTTTTAATATACTGTCTAAGTTTGTCATAGCTTTTCTTCCAAGGAGCAAGCGTCTTTTCATTTTCTGGCTGCAGTCACCATCTGCAGTAATTTTGGAGCCCAAAAAAGTAGACTACAATTGTTTCCATTGTTTCCCTATCTCTGTGCCATGAAGTGATAGGACCAGATGCCATGATCTTAGTTTTCTGAATGTTGAACTTTAAGCCAACTTTTTCACTCTCTTTCACTTTCATCAAGAGGCTCTTTAGTTCTTCTTCACTTTCTGCCATAAGGGTGGTGTAAGCTGTCTTTCTGAGGTTGTTGGTATTTCTCCTGGCAATCTTGACTCCAGCTTGTGCTTCATCCAGGCCAGCATTTCACATGATGTTTGCTGTATAGAAGTTAAATAATCAGGGTGACAATATACAGCCTTGATGTACTCCTTTCCTGATTTGGAACCAGTCTATTTTTCCATGTCCAGAACAACTATTTACATATAGTAGTATGAATATGTTAATACCAATCTCCCAAATTTATTCCTCTGCCATACACCTTTCCCCTTGTAACCATAAATTTGCTTTACATATTTGTGACTCTATTTCTGTCTCGTAAATAAGCTCATTTGTTTTAGATGACTAGTATGAAGAATACTGACGTAGAGTGGTAGAAGAAAACTTTGGGCGGGTGCTAGAAATGTTCTATTATTTTAATTATGACTATATTTTGTCAGAATACTTTGTCAAAGCCTTTGATTGTGTGCTGCTGCTACTGCTAAGTTGCTTCAGTTGTGTCCGACTCTGTGCAGCCCCATAGATGGCAGCCCACCAGGCTCCCCCATCCCTGGGATAACTATAACAAGCATTTCTTGTGTTCATTCTTTACACAGACACAAAATATACACATAATTAAATGCACACAAACACTCATGCATTCCTTCAAGCTGTTATTTCTATAAATCAATATACTGGATCAGAAAATATGCACATTTTTAAGCTCCCAACACATACTTATATATTTATCATAATTGTCAGTAGTAATGTATGATCGTTCCCATTTCCTCACGCCCTCTTCAAACCTACATATTTTCATTCTTTTTATTTTTGATGTTTTGGAAGCAAAAACATAGTATTTATTTTAATTGGAAACACTTCTGAAGTTTCTCCAAACAAGGGCAGAAAGAGCAATGCCAATGTCGATAGTTTAATATAATCTTTAGCCTCTCAAAGCACAGTGAAAACCCTCTCCATGGAACTCAGAAAGGGCACCTGGAACCAATAATCCAATTTGAACAAATCTCTTCTGACTCTCATCTCCAAATTACTTGATGCCTCTATGAGAACACTTAGCAATCTGCTTATCCTTGACGTATTTACATGCATCTCCATTGGCCCTCACTGGACCAGGATAATAGCTCATTCCCCTATAAAAGACATCTGGAACTCAGCACAATGTTTCACATACAAAGAGAATGAATGGCAGATATACAGAGTTGAATCAAGGTGCTTTTGCACTTCCTTGAAACCTTGAGCTCCTGGTGGGAAACACGGGGCCAATGGTGTTAGAAGAGCTGGATCTGAGTCCTGGCTCTGCTGTGTACCACCTGTCTTTGGACCTCAGCTTCTCCATTTTTATAAAATGAGAAAGCAGGCCTAGATGATATTTCTGGTCCATTCCAGATCGAACACAATTCTATTCCTGAGTGGTCCTGAGTGTCTGCAGGGATTGGAGTTGGAGGGGATGAAAGGCATTGTGTGTGGGTCTTCATGTGAGCACGTGCACGTGAGAGTGTGTGCAGGGAGAGAGAAGGTGTGATTAATGGATGTGTTCTCCTCTCTGCTGGGAGTCCTTAGAGATAAGGGAAAAGGAGAAGAGGCAGCAAGAGGTTTGAACACCAATTAGATAAGGCTTCAAGATACACAAGCCCATTCTAATTATTTTGGGATGCATGCTCTGGGTCATTGGGGGAAAAGTTCCCATGATGTTTGTGAAGTTGAAGGTCATCTTAAAGTGCCAATGTTTGCACTGTTCTTTCCCTAGTGAAGTAGCAACTGGGGAAAATGTCTGGGTAGCTTAGTTCTTGATTAAAAGCAGGAACAGAATTTTCAACATGAATTAGGAGTCCCCTGTGGCTGACACTGAATGGGTCTATTATTAAGAGCCTCTATTCTAATTACCAGTTCGGAAAAAAGCTTTATGCCACTGACAGAATACTACATCAGTGGAATGTCTTGAAGCCATGGCCTCAAGAATAAATGACTGCTTGGCTTGTAGTTGGATATTTTGTGTAGTAGTAAGGCTTTGCAGAAGGCCATGTCTCTATCCTGATAAGGAGACATTCATTTAATACGGTACCACAACCACCCAACACTCTGGTCACAGAGAAGCTGGCATTTTTAGGCACAGACATGAAGCTAGAATTGTACGATGCAACTTTCAGCCTGAGGGAGCCTGCTCCTCTGTCTTGTTTTGTCACATTTGAGGTCATTTGAATCAGGGAACTTTTTTGTAGATTTATTGCAAAGAATCACCAGCTGCAGAATTTGAGAACACAAAGAACACTGGAAATCAAGTTCACATTGATGGGTTAGCTGATGTCCCCAGAGCAAAAGAGATTTTTCCCAAGGCCACAGAGCTGTCTTCCTGGAAGCTTCCTAGGATGGCTGCTTCCTGACTGTAAACCACTTGCCATAGCTCCAAACCATATTTGAGGTTCATTTGCACTAGCACCAAAACCATCAGTATTCTAGTACTGTCAAGAGTCCAAAGGACCTCATTTCGGTCACTGAGCACTTCCAGATTTCCCTTTATTTGTAGATCATCCAATGTATAAAGGACTAGGAGCCATTTTATTCCTCTCTGTTGAGAAATTTTTAAAAAAATGCTCCCTCTTCTCTATCAGCTGTATTGTGGAAACACAAAAGCAGAAGTAGCACTCTGTCAAGGGCATCAGTGCCAATCATGGGTTTTACCAATTCACAGTGCCTTTGAGGCCATGTTTTCATTAGTTTAGAAATGTTTAATATTCATATCAAGAAAAAAGGTCAATCAAAACCATATTCTATCAAGTCAGGCAGCTGTAAGTGACTGAACCAGGACCAGAAACCCAGGCCTATTTGACTCCACAGAGACCAGATGAGAAATAATTTTCATTATTTCTGGAACTTGGACAATGGCTGTAGGAAGAAGAGGAACAGACAGCTCTAAGATAGAATCATCAGGACTAATGGATCTATATTAATTCAATAATCATGCATCCCACAGATATTTATTGAGCCCTTGTTATGTACCAAGCTTGTGCTAGGGGATGCAAATGTAATGATGAACCAGATAGACACAGTTTGGACTCTCAGATTGAAAAACAGCAATAGGTAATCTTAGGCACTTAAGAAGGCTGATGTTCTATACCTCTGCCTTCCTGCTTTATAGTATCTACTTCACTATTTGTCTTAAGTGGGGTGATTGCAATTAATCAAGGTGCAGGGGAAATGAATCACTATTTCATTTTTGTCCTTTGAGTTGATTCTTAAAGTAGCCCACATGCCCTCAATTACAGATTTTCTTATTTCTGCCTACATTATTGAATGTTCTGAGAAAGCGAAGAAAAAAGGAAGGCAATAGCTTCCTTCCACCATGAAAGTAAAACTTCATTCTGTGTATAACCCCTAAATTTACTCCTAGCCCCAGCCACCTTCCTGACTCCTAGTTCTAAATTTCCAGGTTTCTGCTGGCCATCTTCACCTGCCTCTGATGCTGTGCTTCTCAGTTCTGTGAATGACAAACTGTCATTCTCCCAGACTTGCACGTTTTGTGTGTGCATTCTCAGTTTTCTTCGACTCTTTGCCATCCCATGGACTATACCGGCCAGGCTCCTTTGTCCATGGGATTTTCCAGGCAAGAATACTGAAGTGGGTTGCCACTTCCTCCTCTAGTGGATCTTCCCGACCCAGGGATCGAGCCCACCTCTCCTGCATTGGCAGGCAGTTTCTTTACAATGGAACCATCAAGGAAGCCCTATTCTCCCAGTCATCCAGGCCCAAAGACTCATCACTGATTCCTCCCTTCTCCATGTTTTGTTGTTTAGTCACTAAGTCATGTCTGACCCTTTGTGACCCCATGGACTGTAGCACACCAGGCTTTCCTGTCCTTTACGATTTCCTGGAGTTTGCTCAAACTCAAGTTCATTGAGTTGGTGATGCCATCCAACCACCTCATCCTTTGTTGTCCCCTTATCTTCCTGCCCTCAATCTTTCCCAGTGTCAGGGTCTTTTCCAATGAGTTGGCTTTTCACATCAGGTAGTCAAAGTATTGGAGCTTCAGCTTCAGCATCTGTCCCTCCAACAAATATTCAGGGGTGATTTCTTTAGAGTTGACTGGTTTGATCTCCTTGCTCTCCAAGAGACTCTCAAGAGTCTTCTCCAGCATCACAGTTTGAAAGTATCAATACTTTGGCATTCAGCCTTCTTTGTGGTCCAAACCTCACATCCATACATGACTACCAGAAGAACCCTATCTTTGACTATACAGACATTTTTGGCAAAACAATGTCTCTGCTTTTTAATATGCTAAGTTTGTTATAGCTTTCTTTCCAAAGAGCAAGCCTCTTTTAATTTCAGGCTTGCTATCACCATCCGCAGTCATTTTGGAGCCCAAGAAAGTAAAATCTGTCACTGTTTCTACTTTTTTCCCCTTCTATTTGCCCTGAAGTGATGGGACCAGATGCCATGATCTTAGTTTTTTTGAATAATGAATTTCAAGCCAGCTTTTTCACCCTCCTCTTTCACCCTCAAGAGGCTCTTCATTTCCTCTTCACTTTCTGTCATTAGAGTGGTATCATCTGCATATCTGAGGTTATTGATATTTCTCCCTGCAATCTTGTTTCCAGCTTGTGATTTATCTAGTCTGGCATTTCACGTGATGTACTCTGCATATAAGTTAAATAAACAGGGGGACAATATATAGTCTTGTCATATTCCATTCCCAATTTTGAAACAATCAGTTGTTCCATGTAAGGTTCAAACTGTTGCTTCTTGACCTGCATACAGGATTCTCAGGAGACAGGTGAAGTGGTCTGGTAGTCTCATCTCTTTAAGAATTTTCCACAGTTTGTTGGAATCCACACAGTCAAAAACTTTCACAAAGTCAATGAAGCAGAAGTAGATGTTTTTTAGAATTCACTTGCGTTCTATATGATCCAACAGATGTTGGTAATTTGATCTCTAGTTCCTCTGCCTTTTCTAAACCCAGCTTGTACATCTGGAAGTTCTCAGTTAACATTCTGCTGAAATCTAGCTTGAAGGATTTTGAGCATTATTTTACTAGCATGTAAAATGAGTGCAATTGTATGGTAGTTTGAACATTCTTTGACTGTAGCCATGAAATTAAAAGACACGTACTCCTTGGGAGGAAAGTTATGACCAACCTAGATGGAACTTCACTTCACTTCACTTAATACTCCTCAATATTCATTCTTTGGTGTGCATTGATTCATAGATTATCTGTGACAATGAAAATTCTTTTCATTGTAGTGCTTAATATAACAAAGCCAACTATTGAACTAGTTTTAACAAATTCGGGGAAGCATTTTAGTTTCTCTATCAAGAGTTATTATTTCCTTTAGGGAACTGAAAATTATATCTGAGATAGTAATTTCCTCATAAAGAGATTTGGAGGGATTATTTTTCCCATAGAGCCAATATTCCAATTAATTCATCCAAAGAAGGAAATTTCTCATGTTGAGCCAAACTCAAAGCACCAGAGTATGATGTCACGAATTTTAAAAAGACGACCACTCTGCCAGATACTTGAGGTGCCAGTGCACACGCTCGGTGATTCCCAGTTAAGCTGGTTGACTACATGATTTGTCAAATAGTCATTCTGCTAGGTAAACATCTCCCAATGGTGAAACCTTATTATTTTTTCTTAAAAAATTTTTATGACAACATTGAATGAAATTCTCATTCTTTAAAACATTCAGCCTTTTTGAAAAGGCTTCTAAATATTCTTTGCCTCAAAGGAGTGGCTTCCCTGGTGGCATGCTCAGTAAAGAATCTGCTTGCAATCCAAGAGACTGCCTGCAATGCAGGAGATCCAGGTTTGGTCCCTGGGTCAGGAAGAACCCCTGGAGAAGAAGATGGCTACCCACTCCAGTATTCTTACCTGGAGAATCCCATGGAGAGAGGAGCTGTGGGCTACAGTCCATGGGGTCGCAAAGAGTCAGACACAGCTTAGTGACTAGACCACAAATCACGACAAAGGGGTAAAGAGAAATAGAAGACAAAAGGAAAGATAGATACTATTGATGACTTGCCTGATTCACGTACTTATAAACACTTCCACTAACATAGATCTGATATTTGGTTGTGTGTAGTTCTCATCAATTCAGGCAAACTGATTATTGGTCTGAGTGTGGCTCTGTGGTATAGAACCCTCTGTATGGAGAACTGTGAAGTTTCAAGGCGTCTCATGTCCCTGGGTGAAATGGAGCAAGTATCTCTGCATCTAAGTCACAGGGACAGAAATTAACAAAAATATGAAGGCAATGATCTTCCCACTTGATATGTTGAGTATTTTCCCACTTTGTTTTCCATATAGAAATATGAGATATGAAGCTATCTGGCTCAAAATTTGGTGTCAAGGGATACTAAGTGACATAGTGTTAGTCACTCAGTTGTGTCCAGCCCTTTGTGACCCCATGGACTGTAGCCCACCAGTCTCCTCTGTCCATGGGATTCTCCAGGCAAGAATACTGCAGTGGGTTACCATTCCCTTCTCCAGGGGATCTTCCCTACCCAGGCATCAAACCCAGGTCTCCCGCAGTGCAGGAAGGTTCTTTTCTATCTGAGCCACCGGGGAAGCCCAGTGCCTGGATGAAAAGTCTGTTATACTACTTAAGCAATATTAAATAGGAAGAAGTAAAATAATTTATTTTAAAAATAAGAATGAACAGTTTTAATAAGAAGTTTGTGAGACATGTTTTCAAGAGGATTTAATGTCACAATACAAAAGCAGGATTATGTTTATTCACAAATACTCAGAAATACTTCATAGAACATTCAGAGCAAAAAATGAATGTAAAGTTAGAGAAACACACAGAGAGGTACCCTGAGCAGCACTGCCTGAACAAAGTTTATCAGAAGCATAGGGACTTCCTAAACTAGTTACAATTAAGAATAGGTTTCAGTTATGGAATGTGTGATCAAGCCTTTGCTTCCTGANAAATACTCAGAAATACTTCATAGAACATTCAGAGCAAAAAATGAATGTAAAGTTAGAGAAACACACAGAGAGGTACCCTGAGCAGCACTGCCTGAACAAAGTTTATCAGAAGCATAGGGACTTCCTAAACTAGTTACAATTAAGAATAGGTTTCAGTTATGGAATGTGTGATCAAGCCTTTGCTTCCTGATATTTAAATGTGAACTAGTTTCATGGGGCTGCTGCTGCTGTTGCTGTCGCTTCAGTCGTGTCCGATTCTGTGCGACCCCATAGACGGCAGCCCACCAGGCTCCCCCATCCCTGGGATTCTCCAGGCAATAACACCAGAGTGGGTTGCCATTTCCTTCTCCAATGCAGGAAAGTGAAAAGTGAAAGTGAAGTCGCTCAGTTGTGTCCAACTCTTAGCGACCCCATGGACTGCAGCCCACCAGGCTCCTCCATCCATGGGATTTTCCAGGCAAGAGTACTGGAGTGGGGTGCCATTGCCTTCTCCTGACATTTCCTTCTCCAATGCAGGAAAGTGAAAAGTGAAAGTGAAGTCGCTCAGTTGTGTCCAACTCTTAGCGACCCCATGGACTGCAGCCCACCAGGCTCCTCCATCCATGGGATTTTCCAGGCAAAGGTCCTGGAGTGGGCTGCCATTGCCTTCTCCAGCTTCATAGGGAGAGAATGAAAATTCTCTCAGTATTAATAGACTTTAGATGAGGAAGTATGTATGTAAACATACACACTATATTAAATCACTTTGTCATGGTAACTCATAGTCTCCACATTTCAGTCACTTAAAACAGTATATATTTATCTTTTTGTTGCCAAGTCTGCAAATTGGCTGTAATCCCATGTGGTCTTGATCATGTCTATTTTATATATCTCCTCATTCTCGAATCTACAGTGATGACAATATAGTTTCTGTCTGGACTGTATTGTAATTGTTCTCATGGCCTCGACACACAAAAGCACACTTGAAGCTTCCTTGGATATGGCATGCATCATGGCTGCCCACATTCCAAGCCAAAGAAAGTTGCATGATCAGGCCTAAAAATGGTGTAAAGGAGTATCTGCCACCTACGTTAGAAGAGTAGCACGTGGGAAGCAGCATGTGAATCTCATCCTTAAGGAGTAAGCAGAGAGCTGGAGAATCTTAATACACCAGCCGTGCTTCCATGTGCTGTTTATTAACTTCCGCTTGTGCAAATGTCAGTTGCTCAGTTCTCTCCGACTCTGTGACCCCATGGACCACAGCCTGCCAGGAGCCTCTGTCCATGGAATTCTCCAGGCAAGAATACTGCAGTGGGTTGCCATTCCCGTCTCCAGAACGTCCCATGACAACATGTGATTTTAGTTATTCACAAGTTTGATTTTTTTCTTATAATCCCCCTGTTAAAAACCTGTCAGACATTTAACTATCTGCCTAGGACTTTGGTGAATGTGATACATTTTTCTGTGCTCAGTCTGGGTAAGTTAGAGCCCTTTGAGAAAATTTCCTTAAGAAATTCTGGGTATGATACATAGAGATTTTTTTAAAGGGAATTTAAAAAATGTGTTAACTGAACTATGATACCAAGTTGAAATTTATGAATCCTGCTCAAGATTTGTTTTAATGCAAACAACAGCACCTTGTTATGGAATTCATCCATCTAAATTCTAGACATTTTCCACAAATAAATTTCCATATTTATTCCCATAGGCCTGCTATTATTTTACCACTCTTTTTAGCCTAGAGAATCACATGATATGGAAGTCAAACTGGAAAGTTTGAATGTCAAAGACATTATTAAAGCGACAGATATATGCTGTAAAGAAAAAAAAAGCAAACAAATAGGAAAACATGTGTTTAATTTTTTTTACCTCATTGTTGAAGCAACCACTGAACAACTTCAAGTGCAGTCACTTCAAGGGTTTCTATACTGAGAAGGACAAGTTTTTCCCTATGAAATTTCTATTTTCCTAGGTGAGGGGGTATGCCCTTTGGTGGAGATATCAGTCCTTTTATGGTTTGTTGGCGTGAATCTCCTTTGCATTTTCTGGTCCCTTCTGACACTTTCAGGGTAACTTGGAAGAGTGTTGGAGCAGTGGTCAAGCAGCTGACTAGAAGTCAATGGAAGAAAGAGAGAAAGCATGTGGGGAATTACAAGCTTTGTAGAGAATTGAATTGATATGTGAAATATGCTGTGATGGAAAACATAAAATGCTGAGATTTGCAAATTATATATTGATTGCAAAGTGTGAGGACAAATAGTGAATATTTACCTGAAAAGCTGTTTATACATCTTCTACCTGGGTTGCATTAGAAAGATATTACATCAAAAATATATATTTTAAAATGTAATCCAATCAAAGCATATGCACATGAGGTGTATGGAGTGACTTATTTTCTCTCCTGTGAATCTGGGCTTTCATCTGGCATCTTTTCCCTGCAGCCTGAATAAATTCTTTCATCACTTTTTGTCCTGTAGGTCTGCTAGTGATGTATTATCTCCATTTTTGTCTCTGGAAAAATATTCTTTATTTTTTGCCTTAAATTCAAAAGATGTTTTAGCCATTGTTTTGGTTGGTTTTTTCTTTCTCTTCCTTAAGTTTGTTCTTTCATTGTCTTTGTCTTCAATTTCTTGTGATACGTCAGCCATGATTCTTTTTTTTTTTATTGATGGATAATAGCTTTACAGAATTTTATTGTTTTCTGTCAAACCTCAGCATGAATCAGCCATAGGTATACATATGTACCTCCGTCTTGAACCTCCCTCCCATTTCCCTCCCCATCCCACCCCCTGACGTTGGTACAGAGCCCCTGTTTGAGTTCCCTGAAACATACAGCAAATTCCCATTGGCTATCTATTTTACATATGGTAATGTAAATTTCCATGTTACTTTCCCCATACATCTCACCCTCTCCTTCACTGTGTCCATAGGTCTGTTCTCTATGACCGTTTCTCCGTTGCTGCCCTGCAAATAAATTCTTCAGTACCATCTTTCTAGATTCCATAAATATGTGTTAGTATATAATACTTATCTTTCTCTTTCTGACTTACTTCACTGTGTATAATAGGCTCAAGGTTCATCTACTTTCTTAGAACTGACTCAAATGTGTCCCTTTCTATGGCTGAGTAATATTCCATTGTATATATGTGCCACAGCTTCTTTATCCATTCATCTGTCGATGGACATCTCGGTTGCTTCCATGTTCTAGCTATTGTAAATAGTGCTGTAATGAACACTGGGGTACATGTGCCTTTTTCAATTTTGGTTTCCTCAGGTTATATGCCTGGAAGTGGGAATCCTGGGTCATACGGTGGTTTTATTCCTACTTTTTAAAGGAATCTCCATACAGTCTTCCATAGTGGCTATATCAACTTACATTCTCACCAACAGTGCAAGAACTTTCCCTTTTCTCCACACCCTCTCCAGCATTTATTGCTTGCAGACTTTTTGATGATGGCCATTCTGATGGGACAGAGGACAGAGGATGAGATGGTTGGATGGCATCACTGACTCGATGGATATGAGTTTGAGCAAGCTCTGTGAGTCAGTAATGGACAAGGAAGCTTGGCATGCTGCCAGTCCATGCGGTTGCAAAGAACTGGACATTACTAAGTGAATGAACTATCACTAACTATTCTGATGGGTGTGAGGTGATATCTCATTATAGTTTTGATTTGCATTTCTCTAATAATGAGTGATATTGAGCATCTTTTCATGTGTTTGTCAGCCATCTGTATGTCTTTCTTGGAGAAATGTCTGTTTAGGTCTTTTTCCCACTTTTTTATTGGGTTATTTTTCTAGTATTGAGTTGTATGAGCTGCTTGTGTATTTTGGAAATTAATCCTTTGTGAGTTGTTTCATTTGCTATTACTTTCTTCCATTCTGTGGATTGTCTTCTCACCTTGTTTATAGTTTATTGTTGCCATTCTCTACAGAGTATGTCTATGTCCATTTTAGCTTTACATTTCCTCTTTATTTTTGATTTTAGCATTTTGACTAAGACATGATTGTGTGTGATTTTAGTTGGAGCTTATTTATGCTGCTTGGGGCTCATGACATATTTGGCCTGTAGTTTTGATTTTTTGTGTGTGACAATTTTGGACCTTCTCAGCCATTCAGATAGTTCTTCTGCTTTATTCTCTTTCTCTTCTTCTTTGGGGACTATAATACCTAAGCATGAGTCCAGAGCATTAGATATTGCCTTCCTGCTCTCAGATGTGGCGTTTATTTTCCCATTCTTTGTCACTTTATTTTTTATTTTATATAATTTCTGCTGAAATGTATTAATGTCCACTGAGCCCTTCTCTTAAGATTTCTGGTCTTCTCTGATGTCTACTGAGTGGATTTTTTCATTTCTGTGACATAGTTTTCATTTCAAACATTTGCACTTAGTTGTATTCTTGGTGCCTCAGTTTTCCTCTTTTTAAAACTAAGTTGAGTTAGATGATTGTTTTTAATTTTCTCAACTCATAGTATACTACAGTTAAAGCTCAACTTTTCAGCCAGGCATTTTGTAAGGAGACAATGTAGGTATGAGCCTAGCTGATTAGCCTCTTCCCTGAACAGGTGAGTATAAATTTTTTTCCAGTGGCCAATCACAGGTTGGCTCATGAAGAAAGCTTCTGTAGATAAACTGATAGAGGCAGAGGCTCAGAATTTAAACCGCTTACTTTGCTGCTTACCTTTTGAATGCAAATTATAGTTTAGCCTGCTGCTACTGCTGCTGCTGCTGCTGCTGCTGCTGCTAAGTTGCTTCAGTCATGTCCGACTCTGTGCGACCCCATAGGCCGCCTCCTACCAGGCTCCTCTATCCCTGGGATTCTCCAGGCAAGAACACTGGAGTGGGTTGCCATTTCCTTCTCCAATATAGCTTAGTCTAGGGAAGGAGAAAGTGAAGAAAAATGTAAAGCCTTGCAGCAGATTGACAAGCTTAGTCATTGGTACTCTGTGAAATGGATAATTAACCCTTAGACTTTGGAAAGTAGTTTATAAATAGACAGCTGCCTACATTTCAAAGACTGGTAAAAGAAGACCATATGTGAGCTTTAAAAACTTTTGTTGCTTAACACAGAGTGAATATTATAGACAAAACAACTGAATGAGTTACGCATTTCAAGTAGAGTCAAAATCATGGAAAGAACCTAAAAAGTTATAGTTGTTTTTGCTTTCATCTACTCCTTGGCTGAATTGACTGTGAGGCTCAGCCAAATCTCTATAGTTGTTGAATAGTTTTTATAGTAAACAGCCTCTGAGATGGCCCCAACGGTCTACTTCCTGGCATCCACACACTTGTGTAATCTGTCTTGAGTGTAGGCTGTACTGAATGACTTGCTTCTAACAAAAGTATGCAGCCAAAATGATGGGAAGCTCCTTCTGAAATTAGAGTATAAAAAAGATTGTGGTTTTCCCTCGGGCATTCTTTCTTGCTTTCTCCTGGGTACCTCATCCTGGGAGAACCTAATTGCTATTCATGTTAGTGAGGCAGCCCTGGAGGAAGGCCCATGTAAATGAATATGAAAACAAGTCTTCTGAGGCCTGCAAATAGCACATGAGTGAGTGCGGAAGTGGATCTTCTGCCAACTTCCACATGAGTGAGCTTGGAAACAGATCCTGCCCTAGTTGAGCCTTGAGCTGCTGCTGCTGCTAAGTCACTTCAGTCGTGTCCAACTCTGTGCGACCCCATAGACGGCAGCCCACCAGGCTCCCCCATCCCTAGGATTCTCCAGGCAAGAACACTGGAGTGGGTTACCATTTCCTTCTCCAATGCATGAAAGTGAAAAGTGAAAGTGAAAAGTAAAATTGAAGTTGCTCAGTCGTGTCCGACCCTCAGCAACCCCATGGACTGCAGCCTTCCAGGCTCCTCCATCCATGGGATTTTCCAGGCAAGAGTACTGGAGTTGGGTGCCATTGCCTTCTCCAGAGCCTTGAGCAGACCGTGGTTAATACCTTGACTGCAGCCTCCTTGAGGGTCCCTGAGCCAGAGACTTTCAATGAGGCCACTCCCAGATTTCTGATCCCTAGAAAGTGTGAGATAAGAAATGGTTGCTGTTTCCAGCTGCTAGATTTTAGAATAATTTGTTACATAGCAATAGATAATTAATAGTTTTTAGTAATGTTGATTCTCTGTATTACTCCTCTTTTCATAGTTAACACATGCCTTGCAAAAAGTAAATTGTACAATGGCTCTGTGTTATTGTCACACTTTATGATAAAAGAACTGTTTGGAATCTTGTTTAAGTTTTCAAAGCTAAAATAAATTGAATCAATGTGTGAAATTACACCTTCTGACTCTAAATATAATGCTTTTTCATCTGTGACCCTGTTCTTCATTCCTCTCTTCACTAAATGCTGACCAAAACAGGACAGCCGTAAATCTAATTAATGACTTTGGTGAATATACTAATGGGTTGTGATTTTCTATCTTCAGTGTCCAGTGGTTCTTATAAGATCAAACAGTGGCACACATATACTGAGCAGTTACATTCTTGGTTTAGAGATTATTGTCATGTATGACAGTGGAATCTAGAGTTGAATCCCTAATTTCCTTGGGAGATATGTGAGCCTTTTGATTTCACTAAATTAGTTATTCCTTCTCCTTTTCAGTGAGTTATGTGGCCCCATTTTAAAGGACTGCAGCTTGCCTTATCAGTATTGAAATCGTGTCTGCGTGAAGGTGACATTTTGTGCCATCTCTTTGGGTGCCTCTGCCATTGACTTCCATCATAATATCCCCAGTGCTTTTCATCTCCTCATTCTAATTGCTGTACTCTTGGATGCTGGTCCTGATTGGGACAGGCAGTTGAGATGACATGCACTGGGTGATTGACACCACCTGTATAAATACCTATTCTCTTAAGCCCACACCATGTCACAGGCTGTCAGAGCTAGTCTACTGCTAAGGCCTTTTCAAAATCATAATTAAAGCATGATGCTCACTAGTCAATTATAAGTTCATAAATTAGGTTCTATGGAAAAAATCTACAGAGAAAAGTTGAATACTCTTTTCCTTTCCCTCTGTTTTTGAATAGACCTGGTATTTTAGTCCATGTTTCTGGATAAAATTGTTATTTGAATTCATCATATTTGAGTAGCTGTAAAATCTGCTAGAGTGTCAAGCACTCTTCTCTGTCCCCAGTAAAGATTGTTGATGGGTGGACAGCTATTTTATATAAAAAAGAGGAAGTTTATGTGGCTTATAATGGCTTATAAGAGAGTTTTACTGGATAGGGAGGAAGACAGAGGATATGGGGTGGCAGATAAATGTGGGAATGATTCTGAAATAATTCTCAGGATGAATCATGGTTATTAGATTTCAAGAAGTCAATAGTAAAAGGAAAGAACATATTTATAAATGCAAAGCAATCAATCATACACAAGTTGAATAAATTATTTAATTTTCAGAATCTTTAAATAGAAATTTCTAGAAAGTCTTGTGGTTAGAATTTTATTTCCTCCTCCCTGTTATTTCTTATTGTCTTTCATCCTTTACTTTGTGGTCTAGTATTAACTAACTTAAGCCTCAGTTTCCTCCTTTGTGACATTGGTAGTCTCACAACTTTAAGGTTGTGAGAATTAAAAGAGCTATATAGGTAATGCACCTGCCACAGAGCCACAGAAAGGGCTCAGTAAGTAAGAGTTACAAACACCAATTCTATCTCAGAGCTTCCATGCTAACTATGATTCTGGACTTACATGTCTATGAGAAACTATGGTAGAAATCAAGTGCTGCTGTTCCTGATAAGATCCCCGACCCCACCCCTTGAGGCGAATGAGGGTGCCCATCACAAGCAAGAAGGAGTTTAGGAGATTCTCCTTGCAGACTTTGCCCCCTCTACATAGTGTCCTCACTTTTGCCTGCCGGCACCTGTGTGGTCCTGGCTGGCCCCCCTGGTTCCCTCTGCTGTCTAGTGGTTTTATTTCTCAGTCTTTCTAAGGTGGATACAAGGACCTCAAGTCCTTTTGCTTTCTACATTTGATATTGGGTTTAAATACTGTGTATTGCTCAGTTGTGTCCAACTCTTTGCGACCCCATGGAGTATACAGTCCATGGAATGCTCCAGGCCAGAATACTGGAGTGGGTAGCCTTTCCCTTCTCCAGGGGATCTTCCCAACTCAGGGATAGAACCCAGGTCTCCCACATTGCAGTTGGATTTTTTACCAGCTGAGCCACAAGGGAAGCCCAAGAATACTGGAATGGGTAGCCTATCCCTTCTCCAGGGATCTTTCTGACCCAGAAATCTAACTGTGGTCTCCTGAATTGCAGGCAAATTCTTTTCCAACTAAGCTATCAGGGATTGTGTTCTGAAACTAAAGTGCAAAAAATAAAAATGTAGTTTTAAACAAACAAAAAAATGTAACTACCATACAATCCAGCAATCCACATCTAGGAATTTATCCTAAAGAATTGAAATCAGGTTTTGAAGATATATTAGTACTACCATATTAATTGCAGCATTATTCACAGTAGTCAAGACATGAAAACAAGCTAGATGTCCATCCATAGATTAATGGATACAGAAAATATGGTATATACACACAATGGAATATTATTTACTCTTTAAGAAAAGAAAAGGAAATCCCACAATATGTGACAACATGGATGAACCTGGAGAACTGTATCTGAAGTGAAATAGACCAGTCACAGAAGGACAAATACTGCTGGGGGATGAGTTTGCTGCCTGGGAAAGGGGATCTGGCTTGGGAAGGACTATGAACCCCTGCAGGTGCCGTGCTCAACTTGCTGTGTTAAGTCAGTGGAGCAAAGAGACTGGAGAAGGTGGTACTGAGTGCATATACTCTTCAGAGTAGACTAATGAACTTTGGAAAAACTGGGCCCTTGAAGGTAAGAGTCTGATAATTTATTCAGGCAGATTTTTAGACACTGAAGCATCCAGCAACAAACAGTTCAGTTGTGGAACTGTAAGATCCCTTTTCCCTTAACAAATCCACAGTGTTGTCGGATGAAATAGACCCTATCAGACAGACAGCATCTTTTCTGCTTCTTCCTTCAGCAGCTTTCCCTCTCATTCCTTGAGGCATGTCATGCAGCAGTGAGGAAGATGGCTGGGAGCTGGAAGATGAAATCAGGAAGAATAACTCCTGATCACTAACAGATGATGATGTAAATAAAAATGCTAGTTGTTTTCTCAGATATAAACCATCAACACCTCTGTTTATGTTTTTTATTTGAAATTGTATTTATGAAATTACCCTGCCGGGCAGAGAACATCTAATGTAGGGTTGGATGTGTTAAGTATTAAATAATACTCATTATCATCATAATAGACTTGTTATTAGAGTGTTTCAATACAGAATGAGAAGGCCAAAGCACTGTATGTTAATGATGCAGGCAATGATTTCTAATTGTTTTGCACTCCAATAAAAATATTATTTCCGTCAATCATAGTCCAAAAGATATAATCATCTGCCTAAATAACTAAGTTTTTTTTTAATCCAAAATTTTCGAAAAAAATTATATTTGATTTAAAATTATCCTCTAGGCTCCTGTAGCTACTCTACTGGATAATAAAAGGTTTAAATCACAGATTAAGATAAGTGATCAGGGGAAACAGCACCATTCATAGGAGGGACACCTTCAAAGTTCAGCCTCATGTATGTCCTGCCCTCTAATTAATGAGTTCATTTCCAAAGGATAATTCTCATGTCAGAATTTCAGGGTATGATCTACCCCACCTCTCCTATCCTTTCCAGGGTGTCCTTTGGAGGATTTTGGCTTTCAGTTTCTTGAGGGTACGTGTGTAGAGGTGATTAGCTAGTAGATGGAGAGCCTATTGTCAAGGTGTCTATCCTTTTCCTCACATGACCTCTGACCTTGTTTTGAGTAAACCTGTCTCTTCCATCGTATTCTGCAGTTATGCGATAGGGCAAGACGTGACTTAAGTGTTACTTTACTGACTGACCCAGGAATCTTTTATCTTCGGCTCATGTTGGGAACAGAAGAAACCTTTGAGAAATATATTAGAAAGCAGTGTTTCCTAGAGGGTGTTCTGTAGGTGTCCCACTCCCCAAGGTTCCTGGTCAAAATACTTGGGGACCACTATTTGACCTCTAAAGACATAACAATGCACGGAAGCATATTAAATCCTCTATCTGATCTAGTATCATTCCAACATATTTAACAATGAAGTCCTGTTTACCTTGAGATTCTCATTCACCCTTGAAAGGACTCATGTATTTTCTAGAAAAGTGTTTCTAGAAATGAGAAGTGACAACAGATAGCCTTTGTCAAAAGGATAAATGGTTGGGATTGCCGTTTGGACACCCTGTGATTTTCCCCACTTCATTTGTCTATCCCCTCTGACCTCTATTGCCCCTTGCCTTTGTAGCACCGCCATCCTTTCAAATGAAAAACAAAGCCGGAAACATTACGGCCTTTTCAGAAACACATCATGGTCCTGTTCTGAGATCCAAATAAGAGGACGTCAGTGTTTCCTATATCTGAGATTCTCTCTGTACGTCTTTGCTTTTCACAAGTGAAAATTCTTGGGTACCAACAGGGATAGAGGAAGAGAAAGAAAAATCATAGTTAGCATATTTCTTTCCTCTAGTACCTAACCATTTAGACAATATACATGCATATAGATATATTAAAAGCCAAACAACCCTAGCAGAGATGAAATAGTATATTTAAACATTTGAACATCAAAATCTATTAAATGAAGGCTGTGATGGAGAAATACCCAAAACATTCAATAAAGCTTTTCAACCTGAATGTAGGGTTACCATGACAACGGAACTCAGAAATCCCTCTTCTTCATATAAAGTTGCTGAAAAAAATGCCCATGGTGGAAGCAGCATGGAGTCCTCAAATTTATAACTATTGAACAGAGGTACAAAGAATCTCCAAAACATTTGATAAAGCTTCAGGGTGAACATTTTAATATCCTCCTTTTAAAAATAATAGTAATAAAAAGACCCAAGCCATTTCCACACTACCTTATTCCTCTTTCATCTAAACCATTTTGAGGATTTCATGCTATTTCAAAATAATTTTCTGTGAAAGAAAACTGTCAATTACAGTGGCCTAATGAAGAATATTAATAATATTGATCTTAAATATGTTTGGAGAATACCAAGCATGGCATGGAAGGAGTTTCTACACAAATCAAGCAGCAGCTGTCAGATTGATGCTGACTCAGCACCATCAGTGTGACCTCATATGTCCCATGTATTCCCGGGAAGCCTTTAAATATGCAAAAGACATGGTCATCTCTATCTGCTAGAGCAAATAGAAGCAAGACACTTGGTTATTGTTTTTCCAACACTCAAAGAATTTTTTAGAAGGATAATATGTGTGCGAACATGCAGGTGTATGCGTGTTTTCATCTCATGTACTTATCTGTGCAAATTTTATGTGTGCAGCTGTGTGCATTGTTTGTGAATATCTTCTTTTCTGCGGGTCAACACAAAGGAATGGTTGTATACAGGAAGGGTGG
Source organism: Oreotragus oreotragus (assembly GCA_006410675.1). NCBI lineage: Eukaryota > Metazoa > Chordata > Mammalia > Artiodactyla > Bovidae > Oreotragus > Oreotragus oreotragus. The sequence continues at coordinate 135,650 of SJYX01019912.1, forward strand.
ACTTACTGGTAGTTCAAATTTCCTCTTCATAATGGGTGTCATGAAGGAAACTGAGATAATGCATTTACCATCACGGATGCAACGGACATGAACTTGGGCAAACTTCGGGAGATGGTGAAGGACAGGGAGGTGTGGCATGCTGCAGTCCAAGGGGCTGCAAAGAGTCAGACACGACTGGGCAACTGAACAACGATAAGTAGTCACCCCTGTCTTTTTACTCCAAATGGAAAAAGGCAAAATTTAGAGAGGAAAAATTTCATCCCAATGTTCTCACTAAGAAAGCTTTAGAGTCAAGTAACTGGTATCTGGATGTTCTGAAAAATACACATCAAGGAGAAAGGCATCAGAACTTAGATATCATTTCTCATAAATTTATGACTAAATGGTCTGAGAAGGTGTTCTTTAAGTTAACCTGTAGTGCTCTTGGATTGAATTGTTTGTATGTTAGCTTGATTGTTTATGCTTTTCCCAGCTCAACCCACTCCACTGCTTTTGCCTGGAGAATCCCAGGGATGGGGGAGCCTGGTGGGCTGCCGTCTATGGGGGCGCACTGAATCGGACATGACTGAAGCGACTTAGCAGTAGCAGCAGCAGCAGCAGCAGCAGCAGCAGCAGCAGCAGCAGCAGCCTGTCTCTTATACACATCTAGATGTGTATAAGAGACAGCTNCACTGAATCGGACATGACTGAAGCGACTTAGCAGTAGCAGCAGCAGCAGCAGCAGCAGCAGCAGCAGCAGCAGCAGCAGCAGCTCAAGCCTGGTAAGTTAGTTCATCAAACCGAGGGGCATGGTGCCTCTTTTCAGACTGTTTTTATTTGGCATAATGGAGCTGATCTTATACTCTCTTCTTACAGTTGGTACCATATTGCATGCCAGGAATGGAAGGCAATGACATTTTCCTCCAAGCGCCTTGATCTACAAGGTAGGTCAGGCAGAGTTTTCTAAAAACACCCATGTAAAAACTCCTTAATATCCCTTAGGCAGTGCACCTTTGGAGTTAAGTGCCCATTTTTCTCCCACATGCCATGCTAGTATAGTATTCTAATTTTGCTTTTGTGAATGCATTGAGCAGTAGTTTGCAAACTGTGAGCTGGATCACCAACACCATCATTATCGTCATCACCTGGGAACTTAGACATGTCAATTCTGCTAGGCCCTACTCCACACATAATGTACCACACATGCAGGGGATAAGGCTCAGAACCTGAATTCCAATAAGCCATACTGGTTCTTTGGATATATACTAAAGTTTGAAAATAACTCCTCTACAGGAGAGATTTTGAGAGGATGACGATGTTGAGGACATGGATAGAGATAATGGAGATTGGGAAAAGGCGAGGTGGAAAAGGGGAGAAACTTAAATCTTGAGACTTGAAAGGGAGGTGGGGACCATTTGGCGGACGATTTGATCACAACCTTACAGAATCTGCCTGCCAAGGCAGGAGACACAAGAGATGCAGTTCGATTCCTGGATCGGAAAGAAAGGTCCCATGGGGTAGGAAATGGCACCCCAATCCAGTATGGTTGCCTGGAAAGTTCCATGGACATAGGAGCTTGGCGGGCTACAGTTCCTAAGGTCACAAAGAGTAAAACATGACATCATGAGAACTATTGCACTGTTAGACTGTTTCATTTCCTATATGATCCACAGAAAGATTAAGTGGTTTGCCTGAAGTCAGAAGCACAGTTAGTAAAAGAAATAACATTTGCTGACTCCTGACTCCAAGATGAATAAAAGTGGAATATTAAATAGGAATATAGATAGGACTTTTCCTGTCTGTGAAGCACATGTCTTCTTTGACAACGCCGTCCTTTCACGTAGTGAGTTCAGCATCCAATCAAATCCAGTAACTCACAGACTTTACTCCAAAAGAGCCATTTTCAACCCACAGCTGTGAATGTTGATGTTGCTTTCCTATTTCTGGAGAAATCACAATCGATCACTGTGGGAGAAACATGCACATCTTTAGGTCCGTACTACAAAGGCTAATGTCTTACCGTTGCAAAGAGCATCAAAATTATGTGAGAATCGCCTACAAAACATATGCTTTCTGTATAAAAATATGAGCAGACCTTTTGGGACCCAAACTTCTGTGTCAGCGCTTCTCAGAATTGGAAGCACATTAGTATCACCTGAGGAGTTTTAAAAATCCTGAGACCCAGCCCAGAATAATTAAATTGAAACCTCTGGTAGTGGGACCCACAGATGTGTGTTTTTAAAAATTCTCCAAATGATTTTGAGGTACAGCCACTTTGGAGAGCTAGAGTTCTATGCCCTTAACCCTAAAGTTGTTGTTTTTTAGCTGCTAACGCATGTCTGACTCTGTAACTCCATGGGCTGTAGCCCGCCAGGCTCCTCTGTCCGGAATTTCCCCAGGCAAGAATACTGGAGCTGATTGTCATTTCCTACTCCACGGGATCTTCCTAACCCAGGGACTGAAGTCACATCTCCTGATTGGCAAGCAGTCTAACCCTAAAGTGGGGTCCTTGAATTGGTGACGCTGGCATCACCTGGATTCCTTTTAGAAATGCAGAGTCCCAGGTCCCCTCCAAACTAGTAAATCAGATTCTGCATTTTAAAAAGATCAGTAGTTGATTTATAAGCATATTAAACTTTGAGAGTTCCCAGCTTCTCAAAAGAAAAAGAATTCTCTGCTGATTAGGTAATTTTTTAACAAACTGAAATTAAGAGAGGGAAATAAAAATTATCCAAAATCTCGGCATTGTTGTTTCTTGACTGTCTATATAAATATACCATTTACATTATACTTTTGTACTTTGTATTTCATATGCATTATTCATACACTTTATACAGTTTGTATTTTCATTTTAGTTGTTGCTACATCATGGGACACTACTTTGGGAGAATTTTTCCACAACCAATTGAAAAAGTATTTGTAGAAAGTCCTTCAGTGTGTTTATTATTTACATGTAATAAAATTCAATTATGATTTGAAATTCATTTTTGAAGTCACCAATATTAAATTAATTTTTAAAAGTCCCACTCATATCTGATCCTAGGGGTTCATGCTACTGGTCTTAGCCTCTAGCTTCAGTGGATAAAATCAAAGTGAGGGAAAAAAAAATATTTTTTAATGATGAATTAAGACAGAACAACCTCAACCTGCAAATAACACTTATAGAGATATAATTTCCCTTTGCTTATTTTGTTAGTCCCAGGTATCTTCATGTTTCCAAAAATTCTTAAAACAAATCCATTCATTAAATTTGCTTTAAAGAACACTCAAACTTTTATGGAATGAAAGTGAAGGGTGGTGGTGGTTAATACTGTGCAGTTGTAGTAAAAAGAGTTTTATAAAATCAAGCTGTCTATTTTTATGGGCTGTTGAATTTTATGGACTTATAATATCCATCCAAGGAATTATGAAATGAAAGAAATTGTTTGAATAACACTTTAGACTGCCTCTTACTACTTCACTGTGCTAAGTAGAGTGTGGGCTCCTGGGCAGTGTGGTACAGAGATAGGGCTGGTCAACAGAAAAGAGGTCAGACCATCAAGGGATGGGGGGCTCTGAAAGCACTGCTAAGTCCTGGTTTGCTACAGACAGTTCAGGTTGTTACTTGTCGTCATGGAATAACCTTAACACGGCTGTCTTTCACTTTTAAAAGTGCCCTGATTTAGAAATAAATTATATGGTTTTACATAGAGAACACAAAGTCCAGCTCCATTAATTTATGGGAGAGGAATATGAGTGGCTGACTGTATTCAGCAATAACAAACACGTCTCTTGTCCTCTGGATGGAGTCCAAACTCTTTAGGGCATGATACAGAATCCTGCAGACTCTATCTGATCTAGTATCATTCCAACATATTTAACAATGAAGTCCTGTTTACCTTGAGATTCTCATTCACCCTTGAAAGGACTCATGTATTTTCTAGAAAAGTGTTTCTAGAAATGAGAAGTGACAACAGATAGCCTTTGTCAAAAGGATAAATGGTTGGGATTGCCGTTTGGACACCCTGTGATTTTCCCCACTTCATTTGTCTATCCCCTCTGACCTCTATTGCCCCTTGCCTTTGTAGCACCGCCATCCTTTCAAATGAAAAACAAAGCCGGAAACATTACGGCCTTTTCAGAAACACATCATGGTCCTGTTCTGAGATCCAAATAAGAGGACGTCAGTGTTTCCTATATCTGAGATTCTCTCTGTACGTCTTTGCTTTTCACAAGTGAAAATTCTTGGGTACCAACAGGGATAGAGGAAGAGAAAGAAAAATCATAGTTAGCATATTTCTTTCCTCTAGTACCTAACCATTTAGACAATATACATGCATATAGATATATTAAAAGCCAAACAACCCTAGCAGAGATGAAATAGTATATTTAAACATTTGAACATCAAAATCTATTAAATGAAGGCTGTGATGGAGAAATACCCAAAACATTCAATAAAGCTTTTCAACCTGAATGTAGGGTTACCATGACAACGGAACTCAGAAATCCCTCTTCTTCATATAAAGTTGCTGAAAAAAATGCCCATGGTGGAAGCAGCATGGAGTCCTCAAATTTATAACTATTGAACAGAGGTACAAAGAATCTCCAAAACATTTGATAAAGCTTCAGGGTGAACATTTTAATATCCTCCTTTTAAAAATAATAGTAATAAAAAGACCCAAGCCATTTCCACACTACCTTATTCCTCTTTCATCTAAACCATTTTGAGGATTTCATGCTATTTCAAAATAATTTTCTGTGAAAGAAAACTGTCAATTACAGTGGCCTAATGAAGAATATTAATAATATTGATCTTAAATATGTTTGGAGAATACCAAGCATGGCATGGAAGGAGTTTCTACACAAATCAAGCAGCAGCTGTCAGATTGATGCTGACTCAGCACCATCAGTGTGACCTCATATGTCCCATGTATTCCCGGGAAGCCTTTAAATATGCAAAAGACATGGTCATCTCTATCTGCTAGAGCAAATAGAAGCAAGACACTTGGTTATTGTTTTTCCAACACTCAAAGAATTTTTTAGAAGGATAATATGTGTGCGAACATGCAGGTGTATGCGTGTTTTCATCTCATGTACTTATCTGTGCAAATTTTATGTGTGCAGCTGTGTGCATTGTTTGTGAATATCTTCTTTTCTGCGGGTCAACACAAAGGAATGGTTGTATACAGGAAGGGTGGACTTACTGGTAGTTCAAATTTCCTCTTCATAATGGGTGTCATGAAGGAAACTGAGATAATGCATTTACCATCACGGATGCAACGGACATGAACTTGGGCAAACTTCGGGAGATGGTGAAGGACAGGGAGGTGTGGCATGCTGCAGTCCAAGGGGCTGCAAAGAGTCAGACACGACTGGGCAACTGAACAACGATAAGTAGTCACCCCTGTCTTTTTACTCCAAATGGAAAAAGGCAAAATTTAGAGAGGAAAAATTTCATCCCAATGTTCTCACTAAGAAAGCTTTAGAGTCAAGTAACTGGTATCTGGATGTTCTGAAAAATACACATCAAGGAGAAAGGCATCAGAACTTAGATATCATTTCTCATAAATTTATGACTAAATGGTCTGAGAAGGTGTTCTTTAAGTTAACCTGTAGTGCTCTTGGATTGAATTGTTTGTATGTTAGCTTGATTGTTTATGCTTTTCCCAGCTCAACCCACTCCACTGCTTTTGCCTGGAGAATCCCAGGGATGGGGGAGCCTGGCAGGCTGCCGTCTATGGGGGCGCACTGAATCGGACATGACTGAAGCGACTTAGCAGTAGCAGCAGCAGCAGCAGCAGCAGCAGCAGCAGCAGCAGCAGCAGCAGCTCAAGCCTGGTAAGTTAGTTCATCAAACCGAGGGGCATGGTGCCTCTTTTCAGACTGTTTTTATTTGGCATAATGGAGCTGATCTTATACTCTCTTCTTACAGTTGGTACCATATTGCATGCCAGGAATGGAAGGCAATGACATTTTCCTCCAAGCGCATTGATCTACAAGGTAGGTCAGGCAGAGTTTTCTAAAAACACCCATGTAAAAACTCCTTAATATCCCTTAGGCAGTGCACCTTTGGAGTTAAGTGCCCATTTTTCTCCCACATGCCATGCTAGTATAGTATTCTAATTTTGCTTTTGTGAATGCATTGAGCAGTAGTTTGCAAACTGTGAGCTGGATCACCAACACCATCATTATCGTCATCACCTGGGAACTTAGACATGTCAATTCTGCTAGGCCCTACTCCACACATAATGTACCACACATGCAGGGGATAAGGCTCAGAACCTGAATTCCAATAAGCCATACTGGTTCTTTGGATATATACTAAAGTTTGAAAATAACTCCTCTACAGGAGAGATTTTGAGAGGATGACGATGTTGAGGACATGGATAGAGATAATGGAGATTGGGAAAAGGCGAGGTGGAAAAGGGGAGAAACTTAAATCTTGAGACTTGAAAGGGAGGTGGGGACCATTTGGCGGACGATTTGATCACAACCTTACAGAATCTGCCTGCCAAGGCAGGAGACACAAGAGATGCAGTTCGATTCCTGGATCGGAAAGAAAGGTCCCATGGGGTAGGAAATGGCACCCCAATCCAGTATGGTTGCCTGGAAAGTTCCATGGACATAGGAGCTTGGCGGGCTACAGTTCCTAAGGTCACAAAGAGTAAAACATGACATCATGAGAACTATTGCACTGTTAGACTGTTTCATTTCCTATATGATCCACAGAAAGATTAAGTGGTTTGCCTGAAGTCAGAAGCACAGTTAGTAAAAGAAATAACATTTGCTGACTCCTGACTCCAAGATGAATAAAAGTGGAATATTAAATAGGAATATAGATAGGACTTTTCCTGTCTGTGAAGCACATGTCTTCTTTGACAACGCCGTCCTTTCACGTAGTGAGTTCAGCATCCAATCAAATCCAGTAACTCACAGACTTTACTCCAAAAGAGCCATTTTCAACCCACAGCTGTGAATGTTGATGTTGCTTTCCTATTTCTGGAGAAATCACAATCGATCACTGTGGGAGAAACATGCACATCTTTAGGTCCGTACTACAAAGGCTAATGTCTTACCGTTGCAAAGAGCATCAAAATTATGTGAGAATCGCCTACAAAACATATGCTTTCTGTATAAAAATATGAGCAGACCTTTTGGGACCCAAACTTCTGTGTCAGCGCTTCTCAGAATTGGAAGCACATTAGTATCACCTGAGGAGTTTTAAAAATCCTGAGACCCAGCCCAGAATAATTAAATTGAAACCTCTGGTAGTGGGACCCACAGATGTGTGTTTTTAAAAATTCTCCAAATGATTTTGAGGTACAGCCACTTTGGAGAGCTAGAGTTCTATGCCCTTAACCCTAAAGTTGTTGTTTTTTAGCTGCTAACGCATGTCTGACTCTGTAACTCCATGGGCTGTAGCCCGCCAGGCTCCTCTGTCCGGAATTTCCCCAGGCAAGAATACTGGAGCTGATTGTCATTTCCTACTCCACGGGATCTTCCTAACCCAGGGACTGAAGTCACATCTCCTGATTGGCAAGCAGTCTAACCCTAAAGTGGGGTCCTTGAATTGGTGACGCTGGCATCACCTGGATTCCTTTTAGAAATGCAGAGTCCCAGGTCCCCTCCAAACTAGTAAATCAGATTCTGCATTTTAAAAAGATCAGTAGTTGATTTATAAGCATATTAAACTTTGAGAGTTCCCAGCTTCTCAAAAGAAAAAGAATTCTCTGCTGATTAGGTAATTTTTTAACAAACTGAAATTAAGAGAGGGAAATAAAAATTATCCAAAATCTCGGCATTGTTGTTTCTTGACTGTCTATATAAATATACCATTTACATTATACTTTTGTACTTTGTATTTCATATGCATTATTCATACACTTTATACAGTTTGTATTTTCATTTTAGTTGTTGCTACATCATGGGACACTACTTTGGGAGAATTTTTCCACAACCAATTGAAAAAGTATTTGTAGAAAGTCCTTCAGTGTGTTTATTATTTACATGTAATAAAATTCAATTATGATTTGAAATTCATTTTTGAAGTCACCAATATTAAATTAATTTTTAAAAGTCCCACTCATATCTGATCCTAGGGGTTCATGCTACTGGTCTTAGCCTCTAGCTTCAGTGGATAAAATCAAAGTGAGGGAAAAAAAAATATTTTTTAATGATGAATTAAGACAGAACAACCTCAACCTGCAAATAACACTTATAGAGATATAATTTCCCTTTGCTTATTTTGTTAGTCCCAGGTATCTTCATGTTTCCAAAAATTCTTAAAACAAATCCATTCATTAAATTTGCTTTAAAGAACACTCAAACTTTTATGGAATGAAAGTGAAGGGTGGTGGTGGTTAATACTGTGCAGTTGTAGTAAAAAGAGTTTTATAAAATCAAGCTGTCTATTTTTATGGGCTGTTGAATTTTATGGACTTATAATATCCATCCAAGGAATTATGAAATGAAAGAAGTTGTTTGAATAACACTTTAGACTGCCTCTTACTACTTCACTGTGCTAAGTAGAGTGTGGGCTCCTGGGCAGTGTGGTACAGAGATAGGGCTGGTCAACAGAAAAGAGGTCAGACCATCAAGGGATGGGGGGCTCTGAAAGCACTGCTAAGTCCTGGTTTGCTACAGACAGTTCAGGTTGTTACTTGTCGTCATGGAATAACCTTAACACGGCTGTCTTTCACTTTTAAAAGTGCCCTGATTTAGAAATAAATTATATGGTTTTACATAGAGAACACAAAGTCCAGCTCCATTAATTTATGGGAGAGGAATATGAGTGGCTGACTGTATTCAGCAATAACAAACACGTCTCTTGTCCTCTGGATGGAGTCCAAACTCTTTAGGGCATGATACAGAATCCTGCAGTATTGAGCCCTGTTTCCTGCTGAGTCTCTCTTCTCTGTCTCTCTCTCTCTGCTTCTTCATATTTCTCTTTCACTTTTGCACTTGTTCACCTCTCATTCTTATTTTATGTCATATATTTGCGGGGACACACCAAGGTAGCATTAGTGTTGTTTTCTCAATATTTTCAGCTACTCTCTTTCGTTTAGATACCAAAGAAGATTGAACCTACCAGCTTCCAGGTGATACCAGATGATCACACTGAGTAGCAAGCGTGTAGGCGTTTTCTTCTTGAGCCACGCATCAGAAGCTGAAAATAATTCCATTTTGGAGGTCATCCATTTTTATATGCTCTATTTTCTGTAGGTCTATCAGACTGTCTTATTCCCATTTTCCTTTAATTTCACTTGTTTTTGTGGCTTGCTTTTCAAAGGTGAGGCATAAACGAATATTGAAATGCCAGGCATAGTGCTGGACGCTGGAGATCCAAGAGTCAATCAAACAGGGACCCTGCCTGGGAGACGTCATCATCGGGGAAGAGTCCCAGCAGTTTTAATGCATTGTAGTGAGTGTTACAAGGGCACCTCCTTCTCCCACTAGTTTTCATGAGAATGGATTTTCTCTAAACAGATTCTACTCTTTCTGATCTCCTTTACTCATTCTGCCTCTAGAGAGATGGAATAACTTATACGATTGATAAATGTGGGAAGAAAACACAGATTATGCTTGAAGGCAGAGGAAACCAGCCCTCCCCTACCTAGACGGATTGTTGTTTAGTCACTAAGTCATGTATAACTCTTCGCGACCCCCATGGACTGTAGCCTGCCAGGCTCCCCTGTCCATGAAATTCTCCAGGCAAGAATACTGGAGTGGGTTGCCATTTCCTTCCCCAGGAGATCTTTCTGACCCATGGATTGAATTGGCATCTCCTACATTGTAGGTGAATTCACTACCACTGAGCCACCTAGGAAACTCCACCCAGATGGATAAACCTCTCTAAACTAGATTTCAACAAAGGAAAACTATCAGGCACTCCTACAAAGTTACTTTCTCCATCTTGGCCTTTATTAGTAATAAAAGTCAAAGCTGTTTACCCAACCTCCTTCATCATTCCTTGGTTTTATTTCTCATTTTGTTTAGAACCCAAGCAAGGAAAAGGTGTGATATTTATGGGGACCTCTTGTAGACTCCAGCATTGGGTGCACAGACCAGAATGGTGAAAACCAAAAATCAAAGGCTTGAAATAAGGGGAATCAAAATACACCCTGGAAAGACTTTTGGTAAGCCAGGCTGTTGTGACCTTGACAGTTTGCGGAGGCTTCTATTAGGCCAGGGGGAGTGTTATAGCTGGGTTGTTTGCTTTTAACTGCTGTGGCCTGGGCAAGAGGCTTTAAATCAGTCACATGGTCTTCTGACCTTGGCGATTGACTATATGGAAGTACAAAAGTACTTGGCTATAGTCAAACTGTGCAGAAGGCCCACATGAGTGCTGTGAGAATGGGCCTGGCTGAGCCAGAGAGCCTCACTGGGGGACAGTGGGCCATAGAGTTCTTAGTGAATAGGCACAGCTGAGGCAAGGATCCAATCAAACCATGCAGTTGCTGATCTCCACGTTCAGGCAAGGGAGCAAAGGCATGGGCCTGAGAGCCTCATCACGAAAGGGTTGCAGGCTGGAGCTACAGCTGGGGCTGAGGCAAGGCGATTAGAGGAAAAGAGAACCTTCCAGCCTGTTAAGCATGAGTGAACAGAAATGATATTTGCCGCTTTGAGACGGTAAGGTACCCAGCTTCCACAGGGACCTGTGAACACTAAGCCGGTTTGGGATTTAAATTATCAGTGGAAGCCTAGAGAGGCAGGGCCTTGATGGGCTGCCCCGAATTCCATTCTGTACTTGGGGCCAGGGATAAAAATGGGGAGCCTGCAGGGACTTCACTGACGGTCCAGTGGTTAAGACTCCGCTCTCCCAATGCAGGGGGCACAGGTTCCATCCCTGGTTGGAGAACTAAGATCCTGCATGCCTGCAGGGTGTGGCCAAAAAAAAAAAAAAAAAACAAACACCAAAAAAGTGACTGCAGTATCTGTACTTGGGGCCAGGGATAAAAATGGGGAGCCTGCAGGGACTTCACTGACGGTCCAGTGGTTAAGACTCCGCTCTCCCAATGCAGGGGGCACAGGTTCCATCCCTGGTTGGAGAACTAAGATCCTGCATGCCTGCAGGGTGTGGCAAAAAAAAAAAAAAAAAAACAACACCAAAAAAGTGACTGCAGTTATATTGAAGTGGATTCACCTGGCAAGTGGCCCCGCCCATATGCTGTATCGCGTTGGCTCTGGGTTGGTTAATTACTCGGAAACTCTGGATTGATTAATACTGAAAACAGAGGACTCTTCCTCAAGTGTCCCGTTTCTGACCTGCAGAGAGCCCTGGTGGAAAGGGACACTGCCGGTGCCCGCTTGCATGGGAGTAAGGGTGCTCTACTATGACAAAGAACTTTGTTCAACTTGGAATTATTGAAGCTGGAAACCAAGAGGTTTTAATAAACTCCATGGGAGAAAAAAAAGATATGACTTGGTGAGTAAGACTGCTGTAGTTGTAGATTTCTAAAGCATTCTAGCTGAAGGGGCTGTTTCTGAAAAGTGATGAGGCATACATTACAGACCTTCTTCCCCAAAATTATAAATGGAAGAGTACAAACATTAATCTGTAAAGGAGAGATTTCTGGAGTCAAGTTCACAGGCTAAGAATTCTGAAAAACTAGCATTGGCTGGCAGTCAGTGAGACTGAAGCCAGAATGTTCTCCATTTATCCTCTTTCCTCTGGATACTATTGAGTTTCTGTTGTAGTCTTTGCAAATAGTACTGAAGTTTGGGAACATAATTTTGAAGTTGTTCAGATGTGGTCATAAGATGAATTATAAGATTCTATATATGGTGTTGTGGCTTCCCTGGGGCTCAGTGGTAAATAACCTGCCTGGCAATGCAGGAGATGAGGGTTCCATCCCTGGGTCAGGAAGATCTGCTGGAGAAGAAAATGGCAACCTACTCCAGTATACTTGCCTGGGAGATCTCATGGAGGAGAAGCCTTGTGGGTTGCAGTCCACGGGGTCGCAGAGAGTCTGACAGGACTTAGTGACTGAGCACACACACATATATGATGTTTAATGTAAATTCTCGATTCTGGTTGCTAGCTAAGACGTCCATGTGGACTTGTTTTGTTTGGAATAGCTACAAGGTACTATAACTCAGTGGCTACAATTGCATTATGTGTTGAAGGCTGTTCTCTGCTTTGGAAATCTGGCTTGCTCTTCCTGGAATCAAAGCAATTGAACAAACTGAGAAGACATCCACATTACCATTACAGATACAGTATAATAAAAAGCATGCTGTGAGTTTATTTTAAAATTGAGTCTATGACTGCAGTCAGATTGCTCGCTAAGGATTTTAACACAGCTGAAATCCATTCTCTAGAGAGATTCTTTTGTGTTTCCCTTGAAGATTCTGCATCCGCTTCTTTGAGTATCTGGATAATATCTGTGTACATTCTATTACGTTTATATCTTGCATTGTATACCAAATGTCTTCACTCATTAATCTCTGCATTAATATTGTTCCTTTACTAGTTGGTTAAATGTTTTTCCATTTGTTCCTTTGTATTTAAAAACATGTGTTTCCACTTGCCCCTTGCTGTTGATAAAAGGTTGAGTTGGAACTGAAACTGGGTGGATTTAGTTTTGCTTGAGTAGTAATAAGAATCAAGAGTTTACAATGATTTGAAATTGAAATATTTAAGGCACTAGAGTGGCACAGTAGACAAAGTTGTGGCAAATATAAATGTTACTGTTCTTTGCTTTCTCTCTTTAATCAGAGGTTTTTTAGTCCTTAAAAACCAGCTGCTGAGCAGGCTATTTCTGTGCTACTGCAAGCAGGAAGTGACCATTTTCAATGTCAGAGGCAGTGGAATGAGCTACCTCAGACACTTCCAGTGATCTCAGCCAGTAAGGGTTAAAGGTGCAAACCAAAATGTTTTCAAGGAAAGGCTTTTTGGTTTTAAGAAAATATTCTGCTTTTGTTTCCTTAAAAAAAAAAAACCCTCCCCAAAAGATTGTATCTGGGATACACTTTGTAGCATAGACTTTGGGTAAGACTCTTTTGTTATCTCTTTTCTCTTGTTCTGATTAGTAGGGCTGAGCCCCTGTAAATTTCAGACAGGAAACTTACCTTTGCACTGCAGTTAATCCTTTAGTCTGGTCTTGTCAGCAGAGTGGAAGTGCACCAGTTTTCCAACAGAGGGCAGTGTGTATTTGCTGAACAACGGAGCTCTCCCTGAGTCCCAAGGTGTGGAAAACTGTCCTCTGCACAGAACAGAAAGGACACCAGGAAACAATTTCTTTCTTTCAATTCTGCTTCTTCTGTAACTTTAACTACAGATGCCATTTTTTTTTTTTTTTTGGTGAAAATTATTAAAAGAAAAACCTGAGACCCTTTTCCTTTCATGGGGGGATGCCCAAAGGAAAAGTAAGAAAAGGCAAAATGCACAGAGTCCTAGGCACTCTGTCCACTGTGCTACCCAGATTTGCCCATTGCTGTACCAGCCCTCTGGTCCTTTTACAGATACTTCTTGTCTGGAGATAAGAGAGTCCATGGCGGGCTCAATGCTGGGATTCCTTTTGTACCATTTCTGTGCATTTTGAGTATTTCCTTGACAGCAAAGCAGCTTGGAGCAAATTGTGAAATAAAATTTGTATGTAAGCTTAAGTGTTAGTCACTTAAAAAATGTTCAATTTGTCCACATAATGAGCTCCAAAACTTCTTGGTCAGGAATCCTCATGAAATTGCTGTTGATTAATGTAAGAAAATGAATATTTATTGAATGTTTTGTGGCTGGAATCAAAGCCTTATACAGTTTATCCCATTTAGCTTTCATGACATCTTTAAGAAGTGGGCATTGTCAATATTATTTTATAGGGAAAGAGAGAGAGGCAAGATTACCTCTTTAAATCTCGGCCAGCAAACGGCAGAGCTAGGAATTGAACTTGGGGCTGTCTGATGTCAAAGGCCAGTTCATTCCCAGTTTCTCATCTTTATTACCCTTCTGTTAAAGGACTGGTTCTGGGAAATCTTGAGTAATGCTATTCGAATTTGAAATCATAGCAAACCTTGACTCAGTGTGTTGGAAACCTACCATATGCATGTAGGATGGTCAATCTTTCTCTTCTTCCCAATGTATTTTTAAATTTTTTTCTCTGCCTTTAAAAAAATATGCCTTTTTCTATGGCTTCTTTTCTGCTATGTCTGGATGAAAAGGACATATAGGAAAAAAAAAAATTGCAGAAACTGAAGCTCAGCAAATGGATCCAGAAGTTTTCTGTATTTATATAGATCTTCCTCGAATTTTGTAACTTGAAAATACCCAAAGTGGAAAATGCATTTAATACACCTAACTTACTGAACAGTTCAGTCTAGTCTGTATAAAATGTGCTCAGAACACTTGTTAGCCTCCAATCAGGCAAAATCATCTCACACAAAGCCTATTTTATAATGAAGTGTTGAATATCTCATGTAGTTGACTGAAAACAGTACTGAAAATGGAAAACAGAATGGTTGTCTGGGTAGAGAATGATTGTAAAGGCATCAGCTGTTTACCCTTGAGATCATGTGGCTAGCTCGGAGCCACTGCCCAACATCACAAAAATCCCTAGCCTGGAAAAAATCTTAAGCTTTTTCTATCATTTAAGTTTCATGTATCGTTAGAGAGGGGCTCCCCAGGTGGCACAGTGGGAAAGAATCCGCCTGCCAATGCAGGAGACGCAGGTTCAGTCTCTGGATTGGGAAGATCCCCTGGAGAAGGGAACAGCAACCCACTCCAGTATTCTTGCCTGGAGAATCCCGTGGACAGAGGAGTCTGGAGAGCTGCAGTCCATAGGATCACTTTTGGGGTCGGACATGACTGATCTGACCACACACACACACACGCATAGTTAGAGAAGCAGTGGTATACTAAAGGAAAGGGAAGGGATTTTCTAAAGCATCACTTCTAAAGGAATATTATCTCAACCTCCTGGAAGAAACAGCCAAAGAGGAGGCCAGTAGCAGAACCACTGAAAATTCTTGAGCAGAAAGCTAGTGAGCAAGTGAGCACAGACCAGAGGGACTCAGGCTTCAGAGAGAAATCGATATGATCTCAGACATCCTCATCAGCCGCCAGACCACCAGACAGAGTGGGCGCAGATTGCATTAGCCTCTCCACTATTTGAATTTCTTTCCCCTAAACACAGCAGTCTGCCTTTTGAAGGGTATTCCTATTGTCACAGAGTGCCTCTTGCATTTTCCTTTCTCCTTTTTTTTTTCTCCCATAATGAGTAAACACAGAGGTCCAGGCAGTCAGAGGTGGAAGCCAGCTGAACACAAGTGTTTTCAAAAAGCCTCTGGAATAAACATTGAGGTGCTGTATTTCATAACCCTACACAAAACTGACAGTAGCCAGCTGTTGTCTGAACTAAACACCGCCCTAAAGAGCCAAGAGCCACGAGGCAAAATGGGAGAAAGTGAAAATAACTCCTCTTCTACTGAACCATAGATGACAGATCAGCCAAAAAGGACCCTGGAGGGAGCAAAAGTCAATGAGGCGGAAGTCCTTGCAAATGACCGCTGCCTGCTTCCCTTTACCTCTCTAGAAATCACGTGCCCACATGGCCTTTGATTTGTGTAGCATCCGAATGCAGTCCCTTCCTTTAGGAGTCTATGTATTTATTCATGGAATCTTGCAATAATTAGATCTCTTATCTCTAACTTTCCACCAGTTTGGGGATTTTACTTAACGGTTTTCCCCTTATCCTGTTTTCTGTCTTTCCATCTCTTCACCTCTTTGGCTTCTGCAAAGCACAAAATGTAAGAAAAACTCGAGAACTCTTGTTATTCTCACTCTTAGATACACAGTGCTCAGAAAAAAATTCCTCAGATGCTGAAAGGCTTTCTAAACTAACCCTGTGAGTAGCTCTTCTCAGAAAACAAAAATTAACCATTATTTAAAATAGAAGTCCTGGTTGGTAATAGAGGGGAACTCTAAATGAGAATTTTGTTTGCCTAAGGTGAGAAATAATGAATGTCAAGGCTCTTTTTAAAAATCTTAGTTTGTAGTAAGAGTAGAAGTGTGTCCTTGCTGTTCAGTCGCTCAGTTGTGTCCGACTCTTCGTGATCCCATGGACTGCAGCACGCCAGCCTTCCCTGTTCTTTGTCCTCTCCTGGAGTTTCCTCAAATTCATGTCCATTGGCTTGGTCATCCCATCCAACCATCTCATCCTCTGTTGTCGCCTTCTCCTGCTGCCTTCAGTCTTTCCCTCCTTCAGGGTATTTTCCAGTGAGTCAACTCTTCACATCAGGTGGCCAAAGTATTGGAGCTTCAGCCTCAGCATCAGTCCCTTCAGTGAATATTCAGGATTGATTTCCTTTAGGATTGACTGGTCCTCAGCAGTCAATCCTAAAGGATGTGTTGTAGGCAGCTATTTTATTAAAACACCATAAAGTTTATTTTCTGAGTATGTGTGTGTGTATATGTGAAGGTGTACATCTGGGAACTATACATCAATAGGAAAAGGTTTGAAAGTTCAATTTTCATTTATAAAAATAGTAGCTTCATTTTCTGACATCCCTGGTAGTCTGGTGGCTAAGACTGCATGTCCAATGCAGGGGGCCTGGGTTCAATATCTGGTCAGAGAATTAGATCCTATATGCCATAACTAACAGTAGAACAATAGAATGGGGAAGACTAGAAATTTCTTCAAGAAAATTAGAGATACCAAGGGAACATTTCATGCAAAGATGGGCTCGATAAGGGACAGAAATGGTATGGACTTAACAGAAGCAGAATATATTAAGAAGAGGTG
Source organism: Oreotragus oreotragus (assembly GCA_006410675.1). Taxonomy (NCBI): domain Eukaryota; kingdom Metazoa; phylum Chordata; class Mammalia; order Artiodactyla; family Bovidae; genus Oreotragus; species Oreotragus oreotragus. The sequence continues at coordinate 152,344 of SJYX01019912.1, forward strand.
GCAAGAATACACAGAAGAAATATACAAAAAAGATCTTCACGACTCAGATAATCACAATGGTGTGGTCACTCACCTAGAGCTAGACATCCTGGAATGTGAAGTCAAGTGGGCCTTAGGAAGCATCACTACAAACATCACTAATGGAAGTGATAGAATTCCAGTTTCGCTATTTCAAATCCTAAAAGATGATGCTGTGAAAGTACTGCACTCAATATGCCAACATATTTGGAAAACTCAGCAGTGGCCACAGGACTGGAAAAGGTCAGTTTTCATTCTAATCCCTAAGAAAGGCAATGCCAAAGAATGTTCAAACTA
>SJYX01019916.1:14569-82701 GCA_006410675.1 Oreotragus oreotragus
AAAAAATCTATGTTTATTTATGTTTTAACATTTGCAAATTCTATATTTATCAATTTTTAAAAATCTATGTTTATTTATGTTTTAACATTTGCAAATAAATAAATATAGAATCACAAACAAATGCTCAATCCAAAATTTGGCAACAAAATGGATAGTATCAGAGAGTGTGACACAATGACCAAAGAAAAAAAGCAAATGGCATACTGAAATTCAGTATCAATAATTTCATTGGTTGTGAATATTCTAAACAGTTTAAAGGCAAAGATTGCCATTGCATTGCAGGCAGATTCTTTACCAACTGAGCTATCAGGGAAACCCAAGATTGTCATAGTGGTTAAAAAGCAAAACCAAACTATATGCTGAATACAAGAACCAAGTTTAAATATGAAAACACATATTGGTTAAAATAAAGACAATGGGATCATCGGGGGGTTCATGTTTGGGAGTTCGTGTAAAAAAATAAATAAATACAAAATAAAATAAAATAAAATAAAATAAAATAAAGACAATGGGAAAAAATAAAACACGACAAAATTGAAAGGAACCTAAACAGCTCTTTTATATTAAATGAAATAGCCCTTATAGCAAAACCTAGAAAATAAAGGTATTTTACAAAAACCCAGAAATAGCAAGAAATACCAAAGAGATACCAAAGTCATAAGACAATACTATGAATGGTTATATGCCAATGAATTGGACAACCTAGAACAAATGAACACATTTCTGGGAAGATACCACATGCCATGACTAAATCAGGAAGAAACAGACATTCCAAACAGACTGATCACTACAGGTAAAACTGAATTGCAATAATAGAAAGAAAACCAAAACAAAAAATTAAAAGCCCAGGACCTTACGATATCATAGGAGAATAATGAAATGGAATTTTTGAATTCCATCAAATACACTCCTGTTTTTTGTTAGTTGCTAAGCCATGTCTGACTCTTTTGAGACCCCATGGATTATAACAGGCAACAATTTCCCAGGCAACAATACTGGAGAATGTTATTTCTTTCTCCAGGGGATCTTTCCAACCCAGGGATTAGACCCACATCTCCTGCAGTGACAGGGCCCTCCTGATACCAAAAGCAGACAAAGACAGTACAAAGAAAGAAAAGTAGAAGCCAATAACTTTGATGAATGCAGGTGAAAAATTCTCAACAAGATATAGCAAACCAAATCTAAAAATACATAATAAGAATCATATAACAGGATCAAATGGGATTTATTCCAGGGATGCAAGTACGTTTGAACATTTGCAAATAAATAAATATGATAAACCACATTAATAAAAGAGTAAAAATCATATAATCATTAGATGCAGAAAAACCATATGACAAATTTAAACATTCATTCATGATAAAAATTCACCACAGCTGGTATATAGGGAACATATTTAAACATAATAAAAGCCATTGTGACAAACCCACAGCTCACATCATACTCTGTGGAGAAAAGCTAAAAGCCTTTCCTTTAAAATCAGGAATAAGACAAGGATGCCCTCTCTTGCCATTTCTATTTAACATAATATTAGAAGATCTGGCCACAGAAATCAGATAAGAAAAAGAAATAAAATGGCATCCATATTTAAAGAGAAGAAGTAAAACTGTCACTCTTTGCAGACAGCATGTTACTACATATAGAAAACCATAAAATTTCCACCAGAAAACTATTAGAGTAAATGAATTCAGTAAAAGTTATGAATACAAGAATACTATGCAGAAATGTGTTGTTTTTCTATACAATAAGAAGGAAGCGTTATAGAAAACAAACAAGGAAAATCACTTAAAATTGCATCAAAAGGAATAAAATACCTAGAAATAAAGCTAACAAAGTATGTGAAAGCCCTGTAAGTTAAAAACTGTAAAACTGAAGACATTGGAGTAGAATAGTTAATATTGTTAAAATGTCCATACTAAAGGAATCACAAATTTAATACACTCCCAACCAAAACACCCATGCCATCTTCCACAGAACTAAAATAAGTAACCATAAAATTTATACAGAACCACAAAAGATTCCAAATAGACAAAGCAAACTTCAGGAAAAAAAAATAATAATAAAGCTATAGGTATCATACTTCCTGACTTTAGACCATACTAAAAAGCTACATTACTCAAAATGGTATGGTACTGGCAGAAAAACAAACATATCAACCAGTGGAACAGAATATACAGCCCCTGTCTCTTATACACATCTAGATGTGTATAAGAGACAGCATTTCATGCAAAGATGGGTTCAATAAAAGACAGAAATGGTATGGACCTAACAGAAGCANCATAAAATTTATACAGAACCACAAAAGATTCCAAATAGACAAAGCAAACTTCAGGAAAAAAAAATAATAATAAAGCTATAGGTATCATACTTCCTGACTTTAGACCATACTAAAAAGCTACATTACTCAAAATGGTATGGTACTGGCAGAAAAACAAACATATCAACCAGTGGAACAGAATATACAGCCCAGGGGAAAAAAAAAAAAAAAAGATCTCATACATCTATGGTCAATTAATTTACAACAAAGGAGGCAAGAATATACAATTGAGAAAAGACAGTCTCTTCAAGAAGTAATGCTGGGGAAACTGAACAGCTATATTTAAAAGAATGAGATGGCAATATCACGTTATACAAAAATGAACTCAAAATGGATTATAGATCTAAATGTATGACGTAAAACCATAAAAGAAGAGACAGAACACCCCAATACGAATTTTGGTAACATTTTTATTTATTTATTTGATGGATCTCCTAAGGCAAAGGAAACCAAAGCAAAAATAAACAGGACCCAGTTAAACTTAAAAGCTTTTCCATAGCAAAGGAAACTGTCAATAAAACAAAAAGACAACCTTGTGAGTTAGAGAAAATATTTGCAACTAAAATGACTGATAACAGGTTAAGATTCAAAATATATAAACAGCTGATACAACTCAATATCAAAAACAAAAAACAATCCAATTTAAAAAAAAAAATGGAGAAGATTTGAATAAACATTTTCCCCCCAAAAAAAGCATTGCAGATGGCTAACAAGCACAGGGAAAGATGCTCAATATTGCTTATTATTAGAGAGATGAAAATCAAATCTACAATGAGATATCACTCACACCTGTCATAATGGCTATCACTATGAAGTCTACAAATAAAAATGTTGGCAAGGATGTGGAGAAAAGAGACCCCCTGTATACTGTTGGTGAGACTGTAAATTGGAACACTCACTATAGCAATCAGTAAAGAGGTTCCTAAAAAAATTAAAAACAAAGAATAACCATGTGCAAAGAAAATGAAAACCACTAATTCAAAAAGATTCATGCATCCCAATTTTCATAGTAGCACTATTTGCAATAGCTATAATATGCTAGCAACCTATGTCCATTCACAGATAAAGACATGTTATATATACATATACACATATATATACATATATACACACATACACATATACACATTGTAATATTACTCAATCCTAAACAGAATAAAATTCTGTCATTTACAACAGCATGGATGGTCCTAAAGAATATTATGCTTAATGAAATAAGGTAGAAAAAGACTAATATTAAAACTATGTGCTATCAATTTTATATGGAATTTAAAAAATAAAAACTAATGTGAGTTACAAAGCAGAAACAGACTGAAATATGAAAAACAAGCTAGTGGTTACCAGTGATAATAGCACAGGAAAATGTAGTCATTATTTTTAATAACTTTAAATGGAATACAATCTATAAAAATATTGACCCACTATGTTGCATGCCTCAGATGAATGTAATATTGTAAATTAACCATACTTAAATAATAAAAAAGGCATTTCAAAGTGATAAAGTGATAATCTCATCAAGAGGATATAATATTCCTTAAAATGCATCAACTTGACACATATGGAATATTCAACTCAACAATAGCTGAATCATATTCTTTAAAAACATGCCTATATATAGGAAAAAAAATTTGTTTTAATGGTTTTTAGAAGTTAGATGAAATGGAAATGTTTGAAAGACATAAAATACCATTCTTTCCTCAAGAAAAACATAAGTAACCCAAATCCTCTCAAAGAAATTTAATTTATTTTTATTTTTTTAATTTTACAAAGAAACACCAGAACCACCTGAATTCACTTATGAATTATAGAAAAACATTTAGGGAAGAAATAATACACATTTTAGACAACGTTTTTAGAAACCACAGAGGAAACACTAACCTACACTATGAGGCCCACACTTCCTCAGCAACATAAGCAAGCAAAAATATAACACAGAACAAAAATTATATAATGAATACATATTCAAAATCCTTTAAGAGGAGCAACTAAAACCTTTCAGAAGAAAACATGGAAAATCTTTGTGACCATAAAATAAGCAGTAATTTACTTGATAAAAAACAAAAAACACAAACCATAACTTAAAAAAAATTGAACTTAACAGTACTTAAAACTTTGCTTTTCAAAAGGTATTTTTAAGAAAGAGAAAAGGAAAGCCAAATATTGGGAGAAATTATTTGCAAAGACTATCTGATAAAGAAACCCATTGAGAATATAAAAACAACTCATATCTCAATAATAAAAATAAAACCAACAATTAAAACAGTGGGCAAAAAATTTTGAGCAGATATGTCACCAAAGAAGAATTATGAATGCAAAATTATTTCAAATAAGACATAATGTGTTACCTCTGCACAAAGAATAACAATACAAAAATTTCACAATGATATAAAACAACTTAAACTCTCAAACACTGCTGGTGGAAAGACAAAATGCTACAGCCACTTTGGGAAACAATTCAACAATTTTTTATAACTATACATATCATGTGACCCCCAAATCCTGTCCCATTGTAATTATTTAAGAGACATAAAAACTTATTCCTTGACAAAGACACTTACTTTTGTTCATAAAATAATTTTTCATAAACTGAATACAGCTCAAATGTCCATGAAATGTTGAAACGATTCAACACACTATGGAATAACTCTACAATGGATTACTATCCAGGAACAAAAAGTAGCAAATTATTGATCTATTACATAATCATGGATGGCTCTCAAGAACATTATGGCTAAATGAAATAGTCCTATTTAGAAATCCAGTGTTGGGATAATGTTCTCCATGTCACTTCAACACATTTTGTGATTGTTTTTGTTGAGGACTCTCTTTTCAAGAATATTTACTATTTAAGGTCTTTAGAAGCAAGAGATAGTGTCTTTATATATGTTCATGTTAAATAGTTATTTCTTATATAAGATTTATGTTCCAGCTCAATCAGTTGGGCAGAAAGTAAACACCCACCCTCTACATTTCTGTTCTATTCAGATTCTCCAGAAATTGGATAATGCCCACCCACATTGGAGAGGGCCATTTACTTTATTCAGCCCATTAATTCAAATGCTAATTTCTTCCAGAAATCCTGTCGCAGACACACCCAGAAATAAAGTTTAACCACATACCTGAGCATCCTGTGGACCAGTCAAGGTGACACATAAAATTAACCAACACACTTGTCTTACATTACCCTATACATGTTGGCCTTATTCACATGTCTACTCTCATTGGGATAGCGTGGGCAGCTGTGACAGCGCACATAGCATGGGCCAACAAAGGTCCATCTAGTCAAGGCTGTGGTTTTTCCAGTAGTCATGTATGGATGTGAGAGTTGGACTGTGAAAAAAGCTGAGTGCTGAAGAACTGATGTTTTTGAACTGTGGTGTTGGAGAAGACTTTTGAGAATCCCTTGGACTGCAAAGAGATTCAACCAGTCCATTCTGAAGATCAGCCCTGGGTGTTCTTTGGAAGGAATGATGCTAAAGCTGAAACTCCAGTACTTTGGCCACCTCATGCGAAGAGTTGACTCATTGGAAAAGACTCTGATGCTGGGAGGGATTAGGGGCAGGAGGAGAAGGGGACGACAGAGGATGGGATGGCTGGATGGCATCACTGACTCACTCGACGGACGTGAGTCTGAGTGAACTCCGGGAGTTGGTGATGAACAGGGAGGCCTGGCGTGCTGCGATTCATGGGGTCCCAAAGAGTCAGACACGACTGAGAGACTGAACTGAACTAATCTCATTGGCTTTTTATTATAATCTTGGACTTTCACAGCATCTTCCTGGCACAGTGCATTATGCAGACTGTTGTTACTACTGAGAATGCTCTTACCTTAGTTAGCTCCTCTTGTACATCCTCCAGGTTAGAGTTAGATTTTCATCTTTAAACTAATCTCATTGGCTTTTTATTATAATCTTGGACTTTCACAGCATCTTCCTGGCACAGTGCATTATGCAGACTGTTGTTACTACTGAGAATGCTCTTACCTTAGTTAGCTCCTCTTGTACATCCTCCAGGTTAGAGTTAGATTTTCATCTTTTTATGAAATTGTTTCAGAACATATCAAATACTCCTATTGTTTGTTCCCATACCAACATAGAAATTCCCATTTCTGTCATAGAATTTAGTATTTTGATATTCTCTGTGTTTGTATGTGTGTAATTGATTCTCCCTGTTAGAATGTAGATTTCATGAAGCCAGCATCAATGTTTTATTTACTCACCATTTTATGCCAAATACCTCACATATCTGGCAACAAGTAGTCATCCAATATGTACTCCTTCAGTGAATGATTAGAAGAAAAAAGAAGGTGCTTAGAACAGTCTGGATGGTCTTTCTGTCTGGAAAAGGGAAGAAAAACACACTTCTATGTGCTTGAATATTTCAAGAGGCCCAGGGAAAGTTCTGTCCCACATGACTGGTTAAGTTGTTAGTTAAACTGAGTTTTACAGTGCTCCTCATGGGATAGGTGGTGAGAGAGAAATGTCTATATTCCTTTAAAATCACTCATTATCAGAGAAATGCAAGTCAAGACCACAATGAGGTACCATTTCACACCAGTCAGAATGGCTACGATCCAAAAGTCTACAAACAATAAATGCTGGAGAGGGTGTGGAGAAAAGGGAACCCTCTTACACTGTTGGTAGGAATGCAAACTAGTACAGCCACTATGGAGAACAGTGTGGAGATTCCTTTAAAAATTGCAAATAGAACTGCCTTATGACCCAGCAATCCCACTGCTGGGCATACACACCGAGGAAACCAGAATTGAAAGAGACACGTGTACCCCAATGTTCATTGCACACTGTTTATAATAGCCAGGACATGGAAACAACCTAGATGTCCATCAGCAGATGAATGGATAAGAAAGCTGTGGTACATATACACAATGGAGTATTACTCAGCCATTAAAAAGAATACATTTGAATCAGTTCTAATNTCTTACACTGTTGGTAGGAATGCAAACTAGTACAGCCACTATGGAGAACAGTGTGAAGATTCCTTTAAAAATTGCAAATAGAACTGCCTTATGACCCAGCAATCCCACTGCTGGGCATACACACCAAGGAAACCAGAACTGAAAGAGGCACATGTACCCCAATGTTCATCCCAGCACTGTTTATAATAGCCAGGACATGGAAATATCCTAGTGCTTTTAAATAATAAAAATATGTTACTTTTCTAATCATAAAAGTACATTTTAAAACACCTACACTATCTCAGGGACGTTTTAGATCTTCCTGCCTTTCAGCTGTTCTTTACACGCCGGTTCCTTACATGCCAGTTCTTTACACGCCGGTTCTTTACATGACTCTCCTCTTGCATGCTTTTGGATTCTCTGCTGGTGTGTGCTTCTCATTAGATGTTTGTGCATTCTGAGCATGAGTCACTTCCCTTCCCAAAGAGACTGCAGGAAGACTGACTGTAGGGACAGTTTACTGACTGTAGGTGCCTCTCAAAGTGGTAACACCATAACGATGTTCATTAAGCTTTCCCTTTTAACATTTCTTCTCCCTGCTTCCTGTGGCCCCCTTTCTATTCCTTGACAAGGAGGTAAAAAAAAAAAAAACTGTACTGAATCTCAAATGCTGATTCTGGCTGAGAACATTTATACCAGGCTTGATATTTTCATATTCTTACTGCATTCAGTGGGCTTCCCAGGTAAGAAACCCACCCGCCAAAGCAGGAGATGCAAGAGACACGGGTTCAATCCTTGGGCCAGGAAGATTCCCCTGGAGGACATGGCAACCCACTCCAAGAGTCAGACATGATCGAGCCCCTCCCCTCTGTACACATCACACTCAGTATTCAGTAAATGTCTTCTTTCTTAAAGAAGAGTGACTCTGGTCATCATTCCACACTCCAGGACCCTGCCCTCACCCTAACCTGAATCTGAGGAGAAAGGTAGAACTTAGTTATATGTATATGGATGACGAAAGAAAGTGGTTATTTTAACAGCTAAGATGTCCTGTTTCTTTGGGTCTTACCTTTGTTTTATTAAGCTTTTTTTCCTTTACTTATACTCATTTGATAATTAACTGTCCACCTTTTTGGAGTAGGAAATGGCACACCACTCCAGTATTCTTGCCTGGGAAATTCCACGAGCAAGAAGAGACAGGCAGGCTACAGCCCACAAGGTAACAAAGAGTCGGACATGACTGAAGCGACTTAGCATGCACGTACAGACATATGTCATACTATCTTACACAGTTGCAGGCTACAATGAAGAAATGACTATAGCATCATATTTTTTGGAGTAGGAAATGGCACACCACTCCAGTATTCTTGCCTGGGAAATTCCACGAGCAAGAAGAGACAGGCAGGCTACAGCCCACAAGGTAACAAAGAGTCGGACATGACTGAAGCGACTTAGCATGCACGTACAGACATATGTCATACTATCTTACACAGTTGCAGGCTACAATGAAGGAATGACTATAGCATCATATATTTTAGAAACTGCACAGTCTGTTAGTTAAGATCTTAATCTTTGTCTAATATCCTTCTGTTCGGGACTCAACTAGGGTTCTGCAGTATCTTTGGTCATCAAAGCTCCTTTAGTTTCTCTGGGTTGTGACAGTTCTCAGTTTTTCCTTGTTTTTGACAACCTGACAGCTTTATGAGGTATTCTGTAGGCTGTCCTTCTGTTGGAATTCCTCTGATGCTTCTCTCGAGATGAAGCTGGCATATTGTTGGGAGGACGAGTACACAGGAAAGGTGCTAGCTCATCACACCCGATCACCGTGCACACTGTCAACGTGCTATATCCCTGCTGACACTGACTGTGGTCACCGGGCTGAAGTGGTTGTCAGGTCTGTCCACTGCAGAGTGACTCTTCTTTTTATCCCTCTTTTCCATGCTTGACTCTTCGTTGTTTTATTTTTTGATTGGAGGAATATTGCTTGACAATGCTGTGTTGCTTTCTGCCATACAACAATGCAAATCAGCAATAATTATTCGTATGTCACCTCCCTCTTGAGCCTCCCTCCCATCTCCCTATCCCACCCAATCTGAGTCATCACTGAGCACTAAACTGGGCTCCTTGTGTTATACAGCAGCTTCTCATCAGCTATCTTGGAGAAGGAAATGGCAACCCACTGGAAAAGCCTAGGGACATAGGACAGTGGGCTACAATCCATGGGGTTGCAAACAGTCAGGCATGACCTAATGAGTAAAAAACAACAATATTCCATTCATACTTAACCCTTTAAAAGGTAGTGACTGCATGGCCCACTCTAAGGTGTGAGGATGAGGCAAATTCCAGTGTTTTTATATAATGGGCAATAAAAAAAGGGGGGAAAGCCCTGCTACTGATAAAAAGAACAATGTAGTTGAATTTCAGAAATATGATGATGCATGGAAGAGGCAGGCACAGAAGTATACCTCCTGTAGGATTCATTTATATGAAAGTCAAGGATAGACAAAAGTAATCTATGGCCACTGAGAAAAGAACAAATGACTGCCTGATAACAAGAGTTGATAACAAGACTTACGAGGCAGTTCTCTGAGGTGATGAAATGTCCTATGTCCCCACTGGGATGTATTCATTTGGAATGCTTCAGTTAACTGTAAACTTAAGGTGCTGATGTCACTTACATAAACCATACTTCAGTTGAAATAATACACTTAAGAAGAATCTTTAGCATTTATTGTCAAAGAAGTCATTAATGGTCTTGGTAAGAGCAGCTTCAGTACAAATGTTGAGGCAGGACATTCCCTGGATTTTTTTAATCAATATTTTTTATTGGAGTGCAGTTGATTTACAATGTTGTGTTAATTCCTGCTATACAGCAAAGTGCTTCAGTTATACATATACATATATATATTCTTTTCTTATATTCTTTGTCATTACATTATATCATAGAATATTGAATATAGTTCCCTGTGCTAGGCAATAGGACCTTGTTGTCTATTCATTCTATATACAAAAGCTTACATCTGATCATTCCAGCCTCCCACTTCGTCCCTCCTCCAAGCTTTCCTGGCTCTTAAATTTCCCTAAAAGACCTGCAAGAATAGAATGGAGTGAGTGAAAGAACTTCTCTTGTTAAAGAAAGATCACTAATTAAACTTGAGAAATTAGAAGAGGACAGAGGACTGAAGATTTATGAAGGAAGAATAAATCAAACTGCATGAGCATGCAGTAAGAGTGCTGATCCTATAGGGAACTAAAAATAGCTTATGCAGTATCCAGCTGCAAGAGCGATCCAACTGGAGGGGCAAATGCAAGGAGATGCTAGCGTTCCTGCGACAGGCTGACCGCCAGACCCCAGCCCAGCAATCTCAGTCCACCTTACATCTTTTTATAGTGATCTCTGGAGCTTTGCTAAGCCCCTGAAACACTCTAGTAAGACATAATCCCCTAATTTTTACGGCTTTGCAAGGACACACACAGGTACTAAGGAGCTGTAGTTTTAGAAGCATGTGTAAAAAGACATGTAAAATAATATAGTGTATAGCAGAAAAATCAGTACAGTTCTCACGTGACTGTCTAGTGAGTCGAGGGCTGCATTTTACTTTACCTCATGTGATTTGAGAAATCCTCTAGAATATTAAAAAGAGAACAGAGAAGATCATTAAAAGAGTAGAGGGGAAAAAAACTTCTCTGAGAATAAATTTGGAAAATTATCCATCACACTGAAGGGAGAGAAATCGTAAAAGCCACTCTTTGTTGGAATACAAAATCTATTCTGCGTAAGAAATTAGAACTCTCAGAAAAACTGTTTAACTTCTCCTGGAGCTCTGGGTAGAAACAGTATCTTAGCGAAGACACAAAAACGCTGACGGAACAGTCAAAAAGACAAAGAAATAAGACCTTTCCTTTGTATATTTGTCCTTGGGTGGGAAAGGAATCAAGAATTCCTATACAAATGTTTTTTTTTTCAGAACTTTTATATAAAATCTAGAACTATAAAAATAATAGCTAAAAACTGGGAGTTTAAGGCTCAGATACTCTTAAATCTTCTTCTTCTTAAAAAAATTTTTTTTTTTTGGTGGGACTAAGTATTTCATTACTAAAGCAAAATCCAGCCTCTGAAGTCTGAATTAAATGGAGAGGATTGTTAAGATATATGTGTGCATGCTAAGCTGCATCAGTTGTGTCTGAGACTGTGGGACCCCATGGACTGTAGCCCACCAGGCTCCTCTGTTCATGGGATTCTCCAGGCAAGAATCTTGGAGTGAGTCACCATGCCCTCCTCCAGGGAATCTTCCTGACTTAGGGATCGAAGGCTCATCTCATTGGCAAGCTGGTTCTTTACCACTAGCGCCACCTGGGAAGGCTGTTAAGATATATACATGCTAGCAATTAATATATTTCAGTAAAAAACAGAGAATGCGGATTTTACATTTAATTATGTCGAGTTTAATTAAATCCTTCCACCACATATCTTTTTTATTTTTGCAATCATTCATTCTATAAACATTTATTGAGGACCGATACCGTTCTGGGTAGTTGGTTTTCAGAGATGAACACACAAAATCTATTGTCAGATAACTCATTGTTTGCATTTTTCTGGATTTTTTTTTTTTTGGTCTTGTTTTTTAGAGTAGTATTTATTTCAAGACTGGGAAATGGAAAAGATCTCCTCTTAGAATTCCTTTTAATCACATAATTTTATTAAACGTCTTGTTGCCAGTTCTGGAGATCAACATTGCTAACTCATTTACATTGGTAAGAGCTTAAATAAATATATAGTTATTGTTGGGCTTTGAGAAAGGATATTAGGTTACATACCTAGGGAGCTAAAGGCAATATAAAGAAGCATTTATGTCTATTTTCCTATGGCATGGGGTTTTGATTCCAAAGAACTCCTGCACTTGTTATTTATTCAAGCTTTTCTCCAACATCACAATACAACTGGTTATTCATTCTGTGTATCTTTGCTTTCACTATTAAATGCATAATAAGTCTTTTAAGATGTTTCAAAATAAAGCTGATTTCTTTAGGTAGCTGAATGGTTACTCAGCAGCTGAAGGTTGGTTTTCTCTGTATTTCCATCTCCATGTCCGCAGATAGACACAGAGGGAGAAATCTCCAACCAAAAAAGGGTGGTGGCGCCTTTTCAGTTCATGAAATTAGGAAATAATCTTTGCTGTAGATATTGACTTTAACCTATTGATTATAACGACAAAATTGACTGTAACTACAAATACCATTTATAATGCATGAAGTACAAGTTCTAAATGGACTATGGGGAAATTGGTGAACAGAATCTTACTACGAGGCTCAAAGGTTTTGTCTTGATTATTTCTGAATCTACCATTTTTATTTATCTAAAGTTGTTTTACCTTGAGTGGGACTGAGCTGGGCAAGCTTAAGACATTATCTGGCACTGTAATTTAAAATTCATTGAAATTCTTTGTTTTCTTAAATTGTTTCCAGAAATAACTTCAGAGGCCATTAGGTAAAATCAACAAGAATATTCAACAAAGGAAAAATTGCCAGTATTAAAAGCCCCAAATTCTTATAGATGGATTTGATGATGGGGCAGGGTAAGAGGTGAGATTTCATACACACACACACACACACACACACATTATTTTAGAAACTGCACAGTCTGTTAGTTAAGATCTTAATCTTTGTCTAATATCCTTCTGTTCGGGACTCCACTAGGGTTCTGCAGTATCTTTGGTCATCAAAGCTCCTTTAGTTTCTCTGGGTTGTGACAGTTCTGAGTTTTTCCTTGTTTTTGACAACCTGACAGCTTTATGAGGTATTCTGTAGGCTGTCCTTCTGTTGGGATTCCTCTGATGCTTCTCTCGAGATGAAGCTGGCATATTGTTGGGAGGACGAGTACACAGGAAAGGTGCTNGGGATGATCCAGAAAGATGATATGGGGTGGGAGGTGGGAGGGGGGTTCAGGAATGGGAGCTCGTATACACCCGTGGTGGATTCATGTCAATGTATGGCAAAACCAATACAGAATTCTAAAGTAAAATAAAGTAAAAATAAAATTAAATTAAAAATTAAAAATTAAAAAAAAAAATCTGCACAAAAGAGGCCTCCAATCTTAGAGGCAGATGTTTCTGCACCTTTTCCTTAGGAAGAAAAAAAAAAAGTTACTCCTCCATTTTCTACTTTATGGAAGTGTGTGTAAAACCACTGTTCAGGAATGCATTAGCCCTATCATATTCATTACTATAAAATTTCACTGCTTTTATGCTTCTGGTATGTTTTTGTAATTCTTACGGGGCTTTAAAATGATAAGGGGAAGAAAAGTTATGTTTAATCTGCCAGTTTGAAATGGAAGATCGCCAGAACCCTAAATTTCAAGTTATTTTCAAGTTGCTCTATAAAGAAACATCAGTTTCTACAACTGACAGTGAATAAAAAGGCATATTATCCCCAAGATCAGATAATGAATAAAAATTATGGAAGATAAGGGATGTTACAGAAACATTAAGATGGAAAAAATATAAATTTAAAAGAATAATGTTGTAAGTGAAGGATCTGAAGCAAAGACCATTTGTGAGCAATTCTAGAGTAATAATTTGAAATAACACTAGAACTTGAGGCAAGTTGGAAATATATAGATTTGAAGCTGCAAACTCAATTTTTGCTAAAGCAATTATTTGCAGAAAAAAAAAACACACCTACATATATCTATGTATACTATTGCCTCAATTTCCCTAAGATGAAACTTTTTAGATCATTTAAGGTAAAACAGGAAGTATTTTGATAGTAATCAGAATAAACATAAAATTTATGATACACATAACATTATCAGCTCATTTGGGAACTGTGATTCTCACCTCCTTAGGTTACCTAGCAGCTCAACTGGCTAGGGATCTGTCGTGAATTTTTATTTTGAAGTCTTAGTCTTTTTAGGGCACCCTGGTGTATGAAAGGCTGCAGCTAAAAATTGTTCAGGAACTTTTTTCAAGTGTCATGTTCCTGAGGCCATCTTCTTAGTATCCAAAACTGCCCTTAACACAAAAAATTATTTATCAGGAACAGCAAATCTAAAATAGCCACTTCATTACTGTCTCTCAAATCATCTTATTTAATTCTTGGCAAAACAATAATCTTTCACTGATATGGTTCTGAAATGTATATTTGTTGGTATCAATAGTCCTTTCCTCTACCAAAAAACTCTGTGAGAGTCTATTTGACTTTGTCTGNTGAAGTCTTAGTCTTTTTAGGGCACCCTGGTGTATGAAAGGCTGCAGCTAAAAATTGTTCAGGAAATTTTTTCAAGTGTCATGTTCCTGAGGCCATCTTCTTAGTATCCAAAACTGCCCTTAACACAAAAAGTTATTTATCAGGAACAGCAAATCTAAAATAGCCACTTCATTACTGTCTCTCAAATCATCTTATTTAATTCCTGGCAAAACAATAATCTTTCACTGATATGGTTCTGAAATGTATATTTGTTGGTATCAATAGTCCTTTCCTCTACCAAAAAACTCTGTGAGAGTCTATTTGACTTTGTCTGTCTCTAATATCTTAAGTTTGACTTGGTACTCAATAAATATTTATTGAATGAATAGCTCCTCTACAAAAGTACTTAAACTAATAAAATTTTAAAACTTTATCCCTAAAATTATTTAGTATGTGAATTGTATATTCAACAAGAAAATACAGTGGTTGTTTGAAAAAGTTATTTTTAGCTTTGGTCATATTGATCATAATTTATATGAAAGCAGGAAGTGCTAGGTAATAAATTGGGAAATGAATCAAATTCAAAAAGACAGGGATAAAGAAGTGAAATATATAAAAAATTCAACTGCATGAGTATAAAACAGACTGTTTAGCTTAACATCAATATTATCTACAAAAATAACATTTTAAAAGAACTTCTGGTATTAATTGATTTAATTTCTATTAGAGTGAATATGATGACTCTCAAAATATGGTAATTTTATACTGAATTCATAGAAATTTAATGTCCAAGGGAGGTGATGGCTCACATATTTTTCGTGACAGAGCAAATAGAATATTTTATTCAATACTGTGCAGCAGTTTAAAAGAACACTGATAAACTAGACTCTATCCAGAGGAATGTGACCAAAATGTCAAAAAGTGAAGAAAACATTGATTTCCAGCTAAAGGCAGAGATCTAAAAATACATGATAGCCTTTCTGATCCACCTTGTATCCCCCCAAAATGGCAGAAATGTATAACAAGAAAACAAAAAAAAAGCTAAGCTGGAAGAGATTTCCTGAATGAATTAGCAAGCATGAGAAATCCAAGAATGCACAGGAAAAAAAATTATCTAAACAGGTGGCTATTATAGCCTCCTTAAAGAAAATCAGAGCTAGAGGGGAACCAAGAGCAACTAAATGGCTGAAAATGGAGGACCACCACATCTGCATACATTTCCTCATCTTTGTTCACACAGCCTCACTAGGGTATCTGTTTCTACCTTTGAGCAGCGAGCAAAGGAACTTAGGTCAGAGAGACCAAAAATCATTCTAGAAGATCGCCCATTCCAGAGACACATGGAAAGTAGCCATGCTCAGATCAAGATAGTCTATACCTGCACACCATGGAGTTTCAACATTTTTACAAACTCACCTTCTTGTCTGTTTCTGGACAACAAGTCTACTGTGACAGAACCCAGATTCATTTGTACAACATGCAGCAAGTCAAAATGCTAAAACACCATGGTTTGCAGCAAGGAGAATGCTTATTCACAAGGCAGCCAACTGAGGAGACAAGAAGACCAATCTCAGGACTATCTCCACAAAGGCAAGGGATTATTTCTAAGATAGCCAATAAAGAAGCAGGGCAGTCCAAGGCATGGTGACATGCTGCTGCTGCTAAGTCACTTCAGTCGTGTTCGACTCTGTGTGACCCCATAGACGGCAGCCCACCAGGCTCCCCCGTCCCTGGGATTCTCCAGGCAAGAACACTGGAGTGGGTTGCCATTTCCTTCTTCAATGCGTGAAAGAGAAAAGTGAAAGTGAAGTCGCTCAGTCTGTCCGACTGTTAGCGACCCCATGGACTGCAGCCCACCAGGCTACTCCGTCCATTGGATTTTCCAAGCAAGAGTACTGGGGTGGGGTGCCATTGCCTTCCCCGATGGTGAGCATAGGGAAAGGTAATTGGAAAAAGGTTTGGTAATTGTTCTGCACAAATGTAGTTAGGCTATAGGCCTCTGCATGGTCTAGAATGAAAGCACATAGAAGATCTGAGGCTGGAGTTTTTGACACTCTTATGTCAAAACATCACAGAGTGAACACTTTTGCTTGCCTAGTTGGAGGCTTGGTGGCCTTATTCAGTTTTAACCAGCTCAGCTCCAACTTGATGAAGATGACTTGAAATTCCTGAAAAACAACTCTGGCAAACATTTCATTGTTTAGGTTACTTCCAGGTAGAGGATATGCAAGTCTTTCATAGGAGCAATTAAAATTAAAACAACTTTGATTGGTGAAGACAGGTGAAATAGATTTGACTAATAATCACCAAGGGTTTCACTATGCAAGTCTTCAAAAATTAGAGGCAACAAGGTCTAAAGAGGATTTCAACTACCAAAAGTAAGCATATTGGAGTGTTATATTAAATATGTTTAAAAATTTGAGACCTATAGGAGAATGTTACAGTCAAAATTTGGTGAAAACAAGTGCTTCCATTAGAAAAAAATGCAGCAGCTTAGATTTGAATATTCTCACATTCTCCTAGAAAAAAAAAAAAGAAATAAAAATAGCAAGCACACATAATCTTAGNGCATATTGGAGTGTTATATTAAATATGTTTAAAAATTTGAGACCTATAGGAGAATGTTACAGTCAAAATTTGGTGAAAACAAGTGCTTCCATTAGAAAAAAATGCAGCAGCTTAGATTTGAATATTCTCACATTCTCCTAGAAAAAAAAAAAAGAAATAAAAATAGCAAGCACACATAATCTTAGGTTTATTTCAACTTGAAAAAAACTTCAGTTCAGTCACTTAGTCATGTATAAGTATTGGGTTAGATTATAGATTCAGTTCAGTCATGTCCAGCTCTTTGCAACCCCATGGACTGTAGCATGCTAGGCATCTCTGTCCATCAAACTCCCAGAGGTTACTCAAACTCATGTCATTGAGTTGGTGATGCCATCCAACCATCTCATCCTCTGTCATCCCCTTCTCCTTCCTGCCTTCCATCTTTCCCAGCATCAGAGTCTTTTCCAATGAGTCAGTTCTTTGCATCAAATGGCCAAATTACTGGAGGTTCAGCTTCAGCATCGATCCTTCCAATGAATAGTCAGGACTGATTTCCTTTAGGATTGACTGGTTGAATCTCCTTTCAGTCCAAGAGACTCTCAAGAGTCTTCTCCAAAACCACAGTTCAAAAGCATTAATTCTTCAGTGCTCAGCTTTCTTTATGGTTCAACTCTCTCATCCATACATGACCACTGGAAAAACTAGACTACTGTCTAGTTGGTTTGACTAGACAGACCTTTGTTAGCAAAGTAATGTCTGCTTTTTAATATGCTGTTTAGGTTGGTCACAGCTTTTCTTCCAAGGAGCAAGCTTCTTTTAATTTCATGGCTGCAGTTACCATCTGCAGTGATTTTGGAGCTCAAGAAAATAAAGTCCTTCACTGTTTCTATTGTTTTCCCATCTATTTGCCATGAAGTGAAGGGACTGGATGCCATAATCTTCATTTCTTGAATGTTGAGTTCAAACTTAAAACAAGAAAACTTACAAGCTCTGAACTGAACAAAGTCAGAGGCTGGCAGGAACCCCAAATAGGAAACTGAAATGATACTTGGAGCAAAAAGGGGACTATAAAAGGGTCTAGCCAATGGAGGACCTCAGAAATCTCTGGAAAATATTCACACTCAAAAGAGTAGGAAGACCTTTCCTCAGAGGTAAGTGCAGAGCTTAGCTGAGACAGAACAGAGTGTAAGCACGGGAGGGAGGACAAGAGACTGGGGCTTCAAAATTTTCCAGGAACTCAAAGGAGGCAGAGCTCAGAAAACATCAGGGGGGAAAAAAAGAAAGACAAGATCTGAGTCACTTGATTGCAGCCTGTGAGGAAATCAGGAAGAGCAAGGCTGGAGGTTATAAGCCCTTATGAACCAAGACGGGTTCTGAGATTCAGAGTGTGTACTTAGTGGTCCCATATTATCAGAAGGAAACAATCTATTGACATAGAAGGGGAACTGGGAGCCCTTGAGCCTGACATCTGAAAAACCACCAGGACCCCTCCACACTTCTCTTCAGAATCCATGTGCTAAGAGTTCAAGAAAATCCAACTCATACATTTATGAGAACAAAAAAGACTATGCACACCATAGTTCAAAAGGAAAAAAANATTGTTGGGCTTTGAGAAAGGATATTAGGTTACATACCTAGGGAGCTAAAGGCAATATAAAGAAGCATTTATGTCTATTTTCCTATGGCATGGGGTTTTGATTCCAAAGAACTCCTGCACTTGTTATTTATTCAAGCTTTTCTCCAACATCACAATACAACTGGTTATTCATTCTGTGTATCTTTGCTTTCACTATTAAATGCATAATAAGTCTTTTAAGATGTTTCAAAATAAAGCTGATTTCTTTAGGTAGCTGAATGGTTACTCAGCAGCTGAAGGTTGGTTTTCTCTGTATTTCCATCTCCATGTCCGCAGATAGACACAGAGGGAGAAATCTCCAACCAAAAAAGGGTGGTGGCGCCTTTTCAGTTCATGAAATTAGGAAATAATCTTTGCTGTAGATATTGACTTTAACCTATTGATTATAACGACAAAATTGACTGTAACTACAAATACCATTTATAATGCATGAAGTACAAGTTCTAAATGGACTATGGGGAAATTGGTGAACAGAATCTTACTACGAGGCTCAAAGGTTTTGTCTTGATTATTTCTGAATCTACCATTTTTATTTATCTAAAGTTGTTTTACCTTGAGTGGGACTGAGCTGGGCAAGCTTAAGACATTATCTGGCACTGTAATTTAAAATTCATTGAAATTCTTTGTTTTCTTAAATTGTTTCCAGAAATAACTTCAGAGGCCATTAGGTAAAATCAACAAGAATATTCAACAAAGGAAAAATTGCCAGTATTAAAAGCCCCAAATTCTTATAGATGGATTTGATGATGGGGCAGGGTAAGAGGTGAGATTTCATACACACACACACACACACACACACATGCACACTGCATATTTGAAAATACTTCAGTGATTTGTCATTGCTATCAAATAACAGAAAACAGCTGCATTTAGTAAAGTGACAACTGGACTGCGATTGTAACCCTAGCTTTCCACTTGATACTTGGCTGGGGGGAGGGGAACCTTCCACCACATAAGATACAAAACTATGAGGAGCACCACGATTAGGAAACCCGTGAAGCTGTGAAATCAAGAGCTCATCAGTTCATCATCTTGCAGTCTCTCCCTTGGCCCCTTCTCGCATCCTCTTCTCCAGCTAACGTCGATAAGTCTCTCCACCAGGTAATCAGCCTATCGCTTAGTAGGTACTCATATTCGATTAAGAAAATACATAAGTGATCTTTTAAAACGTCTATTTCTAACATCTCTAGGAAGCTTAACAGTTTAAAGCTTAATACGAAGGCAGCCAGAGCGGAGACGTCGTTGGCAGAAGCACACAAGCTGAGGCTTCTCTGTGCGCAGAGGGTAAGGCTCCTTCCCTGTGAGCACCCTGACTCGGGTGGCTGAGGGTCTAGAGCCTGGCCTGCCTCTCCTCCCCGACTGCTCCAGCCTGCTGCTCTCTGACCATGCTTCAGCCAGCTTCATACCTCCTTCTACCTCCTGGTACTAGAAAACACAACACGCATCCCAGTATTCCAATGGCCAGACCAGAATTTCCAGGGAGGATTCTGAAGGCCAGTCCTCCGGGACACACCATCCCCTGGACACAGAAGGACTGCCCCACAGTGAACAGAAGAAAGTCCCTCACCACTTATGCTGTCTCCCAGCAACCGGGGTCCTACTTAAGGTTCACTCACTTGCATGGGTCAGAAAACTATCTTAAAGCAGTTGCAGACAATTAGAGAACTGATTGGGTAACAGATGTACAGAACACCTAAACCTCAGGAAAGACAGGGGTGCATCCAGGCTGCCAAAGCACAAGACTTAGATGTTTCCAAGACTCTTTTTTCATCACATTTGTTTTCACAGCAGCTGAAGTCTTTCTCATGGCAAACCATTCCGTCCTTGTCATGGGAATCACGGAAATACAAGGAAAGCCTCTCCTGGGGAAAACCACCACCGTAACTTCTAACACCTCCCACAGGGGTCAACACTGTTGAAACTCCTAACACCATGGATTAACTGTGCTTATTTTTAAATTTTGTTTACATGGAAATCATATAGGATGTCCTCTTTTGTGTCTGCTTCTTTCAGTTACTATTATGCTTTAGGGGTTCAAAATGCTTTATACTATTCAGTTCAGTTCAGTTGCTCAGTCGTGTCCGACTCTGTCCTTCACCAACTCCAAGAGTTTACCCAAACTCATGTCCATTGAGTCGGTGATGCCATCCAACCATCTCATCTTCTGTCATCCCCTTCTCCTCCTGCCCTCAATCTTTCCCCTCATCAGGGTCTTTTCAAACGAGTCAGCTCTTCACATCAGGTGGCCAAAGTATTGGAGTTTCAGCTTTAGCATCAGTCCTTCCAATGAACACCCAGGACTGATCTCCTTTAGGATGGACTGGTTGGATCTCCTTGCAGTCCAAGGGACTCTCAAGAGTCTTCTCCCACACCACAGTTACTTGTCTAAATATAAAAATATTCTCTCTTTTGTTCCATTGTTGATGAAAATTTGGAATTGTTTTCCATTTAGGACAAACAACACTTTGATGATCTTCCCTCGGAGGATGATAACACACAGGAAGATGTTTCATTGGATACAGCCTAGGTGTGAAATTCCAGGTAAAGTGTGTTTGGCTTTATCGGACAGTACCAACTGGCTTTCTAAGGTGGTTTTATCAGTCTAACACTCTTCCCAACAGTGAACAAGAATTTCAGTTCCTTCATGTCCTTATATACTACTTTTGGTGTTTTCAGGTTTGGTTTTGTTTGTTTGCTAATTCTGGTAGATATGTAGTGTTATCTGATTGAAGCCTGGTTTGTGTTAGGTCATGGTTAATGAATGGAGAAGGAAATGGCACCCCACTCCAGCATTCTTGTCTGGAAAATCCCATGGACAGTGGAGCCTGGTAGGCTACGATCCATGGTGTCACAAAGAGTCGGACACGACTGAGTGACTTCACTACTTATGGTTAATGAAAGGTTTTCCAAGTGGCTCAGTGGGTGAAGAATCTCCCCACCAATGCAGGACACGTAAGAGACAACGGGCTCGATCCCTGGGTCATGAAGATCCCCGGGAGAAGGAAATGAGAACTCACCCCAGTATTCATGCCTGGAGAATCCCATGGAGAGAGGAGCTTGGTGGGCTGCAGTCCATGGGGTCACCAAGAGTCGGACATGACTGAGTGACCAAACAACAACGAATGTCTGTGGCTTCCCTGGTGGTTCAGACGGTAAAGCGTCCGCCTGCGATGCGGGAGACCTGGGTTCGATCCCTGGGTTGGGAAGATCCCCTGGAGAAGGAAATGGCAACCCATTCCAGGACTTTTGCCTGGAAAATTCTGTGGATGGAGGAGCCTGGTAGGCTTCAGTCCATGGGGTCTCAAAGAGACTGAGCGACTTCACTTTCACTTTCACTTCTCTTTAATCTGTTTACTGGCTGACAGAGTCCTTATTTTGCTCAATGTCTGCTAAATTTCCTGTGCCTCACATTGCTAATTCTGATTGTCCATTTTTTTCTTTCTTTCTTTTTATTTTGCTCCTTAAGAGTTATTTATACATTCTGGATACACAGTTTTATTCCATTATGTGTATTGCTAAATCTCATGCTGTATGACCTGCAGGTTTACTCAGTTAATTAATTCTTTTGATTAATATATTTTTATTTTAATGAAACTGAAGTTATTAATCTTTTGCATTACGCCAGAACTTTACTTTCTGTCCAAGGATTTTTTTGCTTACTCCATGGATACAAAAATATTTTCCTATGGCATTGTCTCAACATTTTATTGTTTTGCCATCCTCGTGTGGATTTATAATCCACCTGGAATTGACTTTTCTATACAGTGCAGTATGCAGTGCACAGATTTTATATACACTCTGCTTAGGGTCAAGAACAATTTATTTTTCTTGCAAGGACCAGTTCCCCTAATTGCATGTATTGAAATCACCATTCTTTCCCTATTACATAGCAAATCATGCATCAACGGGTCTGTATATATTGGTCTATATCTGAACTATGCATTGTTCTCTTCGTCTCTCATCTGTTCTTGCCTCAGTATCATACTGTCTTAAGTCATTCACTTTGCATGCTCAGTCACTTCAGTCATGCCTGACTCTTTTCGACCCTATGGACTGCAGCCCGCCAGCCTCCTCTGTCCATGGGATTCTCCAGGCGAGAATACTGGAGTAGGTTGCCGTGTCCGCCTCCAGGGGATCTTCCCAAATCAGAGATCAAACCTAAGTCTCCTGTGTCTGCTGCACTGCAGGCAGATTCTTTACAGCTGAGCCACTGGGGAACCCCAAAGGCGTTCACTTTAAGACTTTGTATTTATTAGTGTCTGTCTTCCAATTTTGCTTTTTTTTTCAATATTTTGCTTGGCTATTTGGAGCCCTTCTGCAGTATTCAATAAACTTTTGAAAGCTCTTGTTATTTTCCACCAAAGAAATAAGAAAAACTCTGCTAGAATCTAGACAGATTCTGCTAAATCTATATATGAATGTTAGAGATAATTGATGTCTTTACAATATTGACACTTTTCATCCAAGAACATAGCTTAGCATTCCATTTCTAAGCTCCATAAATGAAATTTCTTTATTAAATTTATTTTGAGAAGTTTGATTTTATGCTATTATAAATTATCCTTTTAAACTTCATTTCTACTTGTTTTATCTGGTAGAAAAATCCAACCTACTTTTACACTGAATCTATATAAAGAGACCTTACTAAATTTGTTAATTCTAATAGATCATCTGCAAGTTATTTTGAATTTTCTACCACAACAATTTTAATGAAGGATTAAATCCATTTGACAGATGCATTACGTTTGATAAATTTTATTTTGTTTCTGAATACATGCTGAACTAAAAAAATAACAATTCATCTCATTGTATCACCTATTTCCTAATTTTTTTTTTAGCTAAACTAGTTTATTTTTTAAAATAATGTTTGTTGTCTTTATCCATTCACTTATTTTCCTTTATTATTACATATAGGGTGTGTGGCCTTCAATTTAAGGATTTAAAGCTATGTAAGTAATATGTAGTTATTTTTTTCTGTCAAAACTGCCAATCTTTATTTTATAATTGGAGAATTTAGGCCATTTACATTTACTGATATATTTGGATTTATGTCTCACATTTTACTATTTGTTTCATATTTTTCCCATGTTCTTTGCTTTTATTCTTTCTTTTTATCTTTTTGGGGATTAATTGGCGATTTTTTGCCAATATTGACTTGCAATATTTTTACCATTTGTATTGATTACCACAGAGATTAAAACCTGATTTTTAAATTTATTTTAGAACAATATAATTAGTAATTTTACTAAAGCATATCTAGCTATAACTTATTTTATTATAACAGATACTGCATGCATATTGGTTATAATATACTAACGTGTAATAGTTACTTTGCTTCCCACACAACTCTTTATTCCACAGAATTTTTTAAAATTACATATAACTTCTTCTCACCCTTATGTTCTTATGCATCTTAGTTTTTACATACTTTAAATCCTGCTAGGTGATAGGTGATTGTTGTTTCACATTCAGTATGTGTTTGTATTTTCTCATATGTTTACATGCTCATTACTCTTCATTCCTTTTGGCATTTTCATGTTTCCATCCAAAGACTTTTTTATCTTTCTGAATGTTCTCATTTTGGTTTAAGGCAGTTCTAGATGAGAATTATTTTCACTTTTGCTCACCCATATCTTCTTTCCTTTTCTCTATCTTATACCCCCCTTTTAGTCTTGAAAATGTTTGCTGGTTTATTTCCCAGTTCACCCAGTCTTTGTCCTGCTCTGCCCTCACTGTTGGAGACCCTGTCTTTTACCTTCTGAATTCCAATCTTGCATTTTTCAATTTTATTCTACATCATGGTTGTTTAAGGTCTGTTTATCATACTTTCATTAATTGGGTTATTTGTAAGTCTAATACTTTTTTTTTTTACTCTTTTCTTCTTGGTTCTGCTTTTTTGGTGTGATTGTTAATTTTTTATTGAGAGTTAGATTTTACCTATGGGAGACTGTTCTCCTCCTGCAGAAATGTTACAATATACCCTCTGGTGGTGAGATTCAGTTAAGGCACATCATTTTTATCAAAGTTAGGGCTAAGACAACCGAACTGGGCTGGAAGGTGTCTTGGCGCCATCTCAGTCCTTCACTCATTCCTAGAACCTTACTCTCCAGCTGGCTCACCCAAGGCCGGGGGTATCTAACAGAGAACCCTTTCTCCTTTGTCGTGCTTGAATAACACTTTTTGATCTGCCAACAATTTCATAAAATTCTGTTTCTTTTTTCAGTGGCTTTCTGCTGAGCTTATCTTCTCAAGAATTCCATAAATGCCTCTAGGCAAAAAAAAAACATAAACTATAATACATCTCCAGATCCTTCCTCTCACCCAGAGTTGAGCTTCTCAATTCCAGCTGTTTTGAAGTCCTAAACTCCAGATCCTTTGTCTCCAGTCCTAAGACACTGCCAGACATTCTGCTGGTACCTCTTATAAGCATTTCTCTGCCTGCAACTTTGCTTCTGACCTCTGGACAAACTGGTAACGGCTCAGAAAACAATGACTCTTGGGAAGGTCTCATGTATCTCTAAGGTCTTCTCTCTGGGACTGTGATCCTTCAATCTCTCATCACCCTGACAGCTCTCCAGGGCATTCAAATGGTTTAATGTAGTTTTCCTGCTTGTTCTCAAGTTGGCATGTTGATCTGCTTCCAGTTACTTCATAATAAATGGAAGCAGAAGTGTCAAGGCATATTGGATAAATAAAAATGTGTGCTTCTTGCATTCATTACTATTGTTAATAGCTTCCTGTTATTTTTAACTCCAGAGAAATTAAGCTTCTACACCATTTCACTAGACAAGAGTAAGCAGCAATCTGGTGATTGGAAATTTACTCTCTAAATCACCCAAAAGTGTTGGTTAGAGTCAACAAGCAGCAAGACATGTTCATCTTTTACAGACATTGTATATTTGAAGTTAGACACTAAGGTACTTGCTGCTGCTGCTGCTGCTAAGTCACTTCAGTCGTGTCTGACTCTGTGCGACCCCATAGATGGCTTGGCTGATCTCAAACGTTACAGCTTCCTGTGATCAGTCACTAGGATTGCTATGAAAACTAAAGCTCAACTTTTTTTGTTTTTCAAGTGGTAAATTTTTGACCATCTATAAAAGCCAGATGTGAAATCCTCGCACATCTCAAATACATTTTTGTCATTTTTATCAATATGAAATATGCGGTTTTCAATCAAATTATACTAATCTCACACTTCTCAATTTATCTAGATTTAAAACTTTATATTCTTTACAGACGTATGGAAGAAACTTTGTGCCCTTTATTTCACATGCCAAAAGACTTCTCAGTGTAAAAATAGTTTCATTCCATCAGTGATGAACATATAAAATCTATAAACAGGAAAATATTTTCCATGTTATATTTTACCTAAACATGTGTTCACATAGTATTAAGTGTTTCTCTTTAGTACGTCTGGTCTTATGATTTTGAGAATTTGTGCAAATATCATATATCAAAGATCTAGGACTTTGTCCACCTGAAAGGAAGAGCCAACACATTGGAAAAGACCCTGATGCTGGGAAAGATCGAGGGCAGGAGGAGAAGGGGATGACAGAGGATGAGATGGTTGGATGGCATCACTGACTTAACGGACATGCGTTGGAGCAAACTCCGGGAGATGGTGAAGGACAGGGAGGCCTGGTGTGCTGCAGTCTGTGGAGTTGCAAAGAGTCAGACACGAACAAGTGACTGAATGGCAACAATCACTGGATGAATTCAGGTGCTGGAAGCTCTATGCTGAGGCTCCCATGTAACACGGCCGGCTTAGTAAAATGTGGTCTTAGCATGAAACAGGAGAAGTCGAAATCTAGGGTGAGAGAAGGGCTGAGCCTACTTTGCTCAGCTGTGGTCAGGACTCACCCTGACTGTGGTGTCCTGTTCAGTCCTCATTCATTCAGGGAAACATCAATGACAAGATAGAATACAGTGTCCTTAGGACAGTGAACAACTCTTAAACCATGTTTGCGTGGAATGGTTCACAGGGCCAAAAGGAAGATACCTGATTCCCATTCGTCTCACTTCTTGTTGTTGTTGTTGTTTTTTTAATCAGGGTACAGCTGCTCTACAATATTGTGTTAGTTTCTGCCATACACTGAAGTGAATCAGCTACATCATTTACAGAGACGTGGATGGACATAGAGACTCTCATACAGGGTGGAGTAAGTTAGAAAAAGAAAAACAAACATCATATATTAATGCATATATATGGAATCTAGAAAAATGATTCAGATGAACCTGCCTGCAGGGCAGGAACAGAAACGCAGATGGAGAGAATGGATGCATGGACACGGGGGCGGGGGGGGGAGTGAACTGGAACACTGGAATTGGCATGTAATCTCACTCCTGACTGTCTTCAGATAAGCTTGCTTGAGGACACCCCCCCTCCATCCACGGAGAGAACGTTTGCCACTTGTGGCTGAGCTGAGACTTTTCCGGCAGGATTCTCATCACATCATCTCTCCTAGTTTCTCCCACAAAAGATGATCCTCCTTGACCACCCACATTTCTACATATTTAGAATGTAGCTTGGTAAGTCACTTAACCTTCTTCTGCCTCTATTTCTTTATTCGTAAAATGGTATAAATAGTGGTACCTACAGCACAGAATAGCTACAAGCATTAAATAAGTTATTATTTATAAAGTGTTTAAAGCTGCGTCTGGCACAGAGTAAACACATGCTGCATATGTGTTTGCTGAAGAAACTGTATTTAACACCAACGAGTAAAAATCAATGAGGCTTTTCCGTAAACGAATTATTAAGCAGCCATCAAGTGCCCTGTAGTCTCCCAGTGTGCCTCATCATTTTCTTCGAGACATAGCAAGTGAGAACTGGTTTCATCGAGGTAGTTACTAAATGCAGCAACATGAAGGAAAATTTTCTGAGAAGCATTTTCCTGGCTGAGCTTAAAGGTCTGCCTCTCAAACACTTCTGTTTTGGAGATACGACATTTTATAGCATGAATGGAAAAAACTGCCTGGAAGCTATAGTGGTTTTTTTTTTTTTTCTTTTTTACATAACACCCACTATTTGTACTTTACATTTCATAGTTTACAGAATGTTTGTTTTAAATAGTAATGGGGTTGCAAAAAGCCTGTCTGGTGTGCACCGTGCTCTGGGAATCACAGAACCTGAGAAAATCCGCGGTCTGTTGGTGTTTTTTCTTGGCTTCTGCTTTGCACACTTAGTTGAAGGGCTGTCAAAGTTGGCACAACTTAAATGTCATTTTTTAAATAACTGAGGATCTAGAGGCAGCTGAGGTTGTGTGCGCGCGCGTGTGCACGTATGCAAGTGTGTGCTAAAGATGCAAGAGTTTAGCAAATATCTTCATTTGATTGAATATGAAAATTAACTTAGACTTCACTTAAAATAAGCTGCTTTTCTCACCCTCCTGTAAGACTGTTTCCACTGAGTTCAATCAAGGTGACACTAAAGAGAGGAGACTGCCAGGTGAGAGTGACATCCCAAGAGGACCACCCCGGGTGGGAGCCCCGCCTCTCCTTCATCCTTCCCCAACCCCCACCTTTGGTCCTTTGCTAGAACCTGAAATCTGTCCTTATTCCTCTTGGGAGGTCCATTTACGTGGAAGGCACATCTGGCCTAATTAGGCTGACAGGTGCTCCAGGTACGTTGGATGGAGGCCAGACATCACATGCACTGCCATGAACTTGGCAGTTTACCTTTTCATAAGCTCATCTTCATGATGCCAGTGAACTCGAGAAATGCATGTTTATTATTTGTTAATACATGTTCACTTTCTGCTTTGCTACCTATACCGTCATCAGAGACCACACTGGAAGGCTAAGGGCAGTTCCCTCATGCCAACTGGTGAACAGTAAGGACCCAGACACCCAACCCTGTGAAAACTGGGCTGAAAAGCGTAACAGTAAGTGGTCCACGGTGGCTATGCAGAAAATGTTGAGGAAACAATCCCACTTTCAAGACTCATGTTAGCCTCCACAAAAACTTTAGAACTGATGCTTTCGAATTGTGGTGCTGGAGAAGACTCTTGAGAGTCCCTTGGACTGCAAGGAGATCAAACCNTGCAGAAAATGTTGAGGAAACAATCCCACTTTCAAGACTCATGTTAGCCTCCACAAAAACTTTAGAACTGATGCTTTCGAATTGTGGTGCTGGAGAAGACTCTTGAGAGTCCCTTGGACTGCAAGGAGATCAAACCAATCAATCCTCAAGGAAATCAGTCCTGAATATTCATTGAAAGGACTCATGCTGAAGCTGAAGCTCCAATACTGTGGCCACCTGATGTGAAGAATGAGTTCACTGGAAAAGACCCTGATGCTGGAAAAGATTGAGGGCAGGAGAAGAAGGGGGTGACAGAGGACAAGATGGTTGGATGGCATCACTGACTCAGTGGACATGAGTTTGAACAAGCTCCAGGAGATAGTGAAGGACAGGGAAGCCTGACATGCTGCAGTCCATGGGGTCGCAAAGAGTCCGACAGGACTTAGTGAATGAACAACAACGGGCAGTAAAAGTGACTACAGTTCCTGCCACCCCAGCCCCACCCAACAGAGGAGGGGGTCCGCAGATGCCCCACGCCCACCCGTTCCTCATCTGCGTTCCTGTTCCTCCAGCAACAAGGTGACCAAAAGCTTGGCACCTGCAGACGGATGGATCAGGTTGTAGCGAATCCCCAAGCCTATGTTTTAAACTGCCTGCATCAAATGTCTTTGTAGTTGGTTTCATCAATTCACACATAGTCTTCTTTTAGGAGAGTTCCATGTAGAAAAACTGAGAATAAGGACTGTTTTTAGCTGCCTCTGCCCAAGCCCGAGACAGACTCATGAAAGCAAGGCAATTCCAGGAAGCCCTTCCAAGGGAAGATGGCTGGCGTCACCCCACCACCCTCTCCGGAGAAGAAGTGAAGTGAAATGAAAGTCGCTCAGTCATGTCCGACTCTTTGCAAACCCCATGGACTATACAGTACATGGAATTCTCCAGGCCAGAATCCTGGTGTGGGTAGCCTTTCCCTTCTCCAGGAGATCTTCCCAAGCCAGGGACTGAACCAAGGTCTCCTGTGTTGCAGGCGGATTCTTTACCAGCTGAGCCACAAGGGAAGCCTAAGAATACTGGAGTAGGTAGCCTATCCCTTCTCCAGCAGATCTTCCTGACCCAGGAAATGAACTGAGGAAGAAGCATGTTTTATTTAACACACTACTGTTAGCCCTCTTGGAGGTTCAGCTAACAGAATATTTGATTCTCTTGGGGAGGGGATTTCCTTTTCCCAAGGAGCCACATCGCTGTCCTGACTGGAGACAAAGGGAGTCTCAAAACTGAAGTTTCCTTCTATTTTCCAAGAACATCATCTTCCTTCAGCTGATATTTTCAGTCATGATGGTTAAATTATAATTTCCTCCCTCATAATTCACCTTGATTCTGACTGGTCCCCGGAAGTACAGGCAGGAAACACCAAGTTCCTAATGCCACACCTCCTCCAGGAATTTAGCATTGAAATGTACTTTGTCTTACAACATAGGTCCCATCATCCCACCACAGATTTAAGAAGTGCACCAGCAATTAGCTATCATGCATGTTTTGATCCATTTCCTAAAACAGATGAACAATAAAATTTGCAGCTGAACAAATGAAAAATCATCTTTCCATTTGATGACAATAGAATATGTGCTTCTTGATCAAACACTATCCAAATAAGTGATTTTTTTTTTTTACTTTTTCAAACCTGTGTGCAAGTCAGGTCAAATGTCTGTCTGAGTTTATATAAATGCTAACTCAGTTCAGTTGCTCAGTCATGTCTGACTCTTTGCAACCCCATGGACTGCAGCACACCAGGCTTCCCTGTCCACCACCAACTCCCAGAGCTTGCTCAAGCTCATGTCCATTGAGTCAGTGATGCCATCCAACCATCTCATCCTCTGTCGTCCCCTTCTCCTCCTGCCCTCAATCTTTCCCAGCATCAGAGTCTTTTCCAATGAGTCAGTTCTTCGCATCAGGTGGCCAAAGTATTGGAGCTTCAGCTTCAGCATCAGTCCTTCCAAATTCAGGGCTGATTTCCTTTAAGATGGACTGGTTTGTCTCATGCGTCAAACCTGGACTGTCAATCTATTTCACATATGATAATATACATGTTTCAATGCTATTCTCTCAAATCATCCCACTCTCGTCTTCTCCCACAAAGTCCAAAAGTCTGTTCTTTACATCTGTGTCTCTTTTGCTGTCTCTTATATAGGGTCATTGTTACCATCTTTCTAAATTCCATATATATGTGTTAATATACTGTATTGGTGTTTTTCTTTCTGACTTGCTTCACTCTGTATAATAGGCTCCAGTTTCATCCACCTCATTAGAACTGATTCAAATGCATTCTTTTTAATAGTTGAGTGATATTCCATTGTGTATAAAGTAATTAGCCTCCAATCAAAATAAATAAGACTTCCCTGGCGGCTCAGATGGTAAAGCATCTGTCTATAATGCGGGAGACCTGGGTTCGATCCCTGGGTCGGGAATATCCCCTGGAGAAGGAAATGGCAACCCACTCCAGTACTATTGCCTGGAAAAACCCATGGACAGAGGAGCTTGGTAGGCTACAGTCCATGGGGAGGCAAAGAATAGAACTGATTCAAATGCATTCATCTTAATAGTTGAGTAATATTCCATTGTGTATAAAGTAATTAGCCTCCAATTAAAATAAATTAATTAATTTTTAAAAAACAACAACAACAACCAAAAAAAGACTGACTGGTTTGATCTCCTTACAGTGCCAGGGATTCTGAAGAGTCTTCTCCAAC
Organism: Oreotragus oreotragus; assembly: GCA_006410675.1. Lineage (NCBI taxonomy): Eukaryota > Metazoa > Chordata > Mammalia > Artiodactyla > Bovidae > Oreotragus > Oreotragus oreotragus. The sequence continues at coordinate 45,935 of SJYX01019916.1, forward strand.
ACTACAGTTCAAAAGTATCAATTCTTCCATGCTTATCTTCCTTTATGGTCCAGTTCTCACATCCATACATGACTACTGGAATACATAAATACTAACAACAATACAATAAAATTTTATGATCTAATCAGATGCTGTGCAATGAATATTAGCCATAGTCCAGGCACTGTGCATTTCTATCCACTGTAAATCATTCAGTGGAGCGGCAGGCTTGTTTACAACAACCCTTCACCCTTGACAACTGTGGTGCTGCCTTCTCCCACCCTATGAATTAATCCGTGTGGCAGAGGACAGCACCATCCATGGGACCAGAAAACGCTTATGTTCCCTGAGCTTCTGGGTGTCCTTGTAGATGCTCTTTCCTCGCTGACTAAATGAGATAAACCGAGGTGACTTTGTGAGTCCCCGTGAATCAGGAGGGGTAACCCAGCACCTGCCGGAGGCTGGGGAAGATGGTGGCCAAGCCGCTAACACCTCCCTGGCCACCTGGTCCTCCTAGCCCGGGAGCGGACCTAGAGCTTCCAAAACCACAGTACTGGAGGGGGACGCGGGCAAGCAGCATGGCTCTTAGTGTCCTGCGTGTATGACATAAACCCTGGTTTCCAACATGGGAAACCATCTTCCTATCAAAGCTTAACACCAGTATTCTTCCTTTACACCTTTCTTAGGTCAATAGATTGTATAGGCTTTGTTGTCATTGGTATCTGACTGCCTGCAATGCAGGAGACCCTGGTATGATCCCTGGGTCAGGAAGATCCTCTGGAGAAGGGAATGGCAACCCACTCCAGTATTCTTGCCTAGAGAATTCCAAGGACAGACCATGGGGTTGCAAAAGAATCAGACGCAGCTGAGTGACTAACACTTTCTCTTCTTTTGTCCTCATTGTACCTTGTGTAACCTGCGCACAACAGGAAGAGCTCTGACTAGATGTTTAAATAACCAGGATTTATTATAAAGATCATATCCAGGGCTTCCCTGGGGGCTCAGTGGTAAAGAATCCACCTGCCAATGAAGGAGACATGGATTGATCCCTGATCTGGGAAGATTCCACGTGCCTCAGAGCTACTAAGCCTGTGCACCGCGACTATGAGCCTGTGCTCTGGAGCCTGGGAGTTGCAGCTCCCGAGCCTGCGTGCTGCAGCTATTTAAGCCTGCATGCCCTACAGCCCGCGCTCTGCACCAAGAGAAGCCCGAGGACCACAACCAGGGAAAAGCCCCTGCAGCAACTAAGGCCCAGCACCGCCACAAATAAGTACATTTTAAAAAGATCGTATCCAAATTTCATAAGCTGTGAGATTTGGGGAAAACCACTTCAATCCCCTGAGTCATTCCACTGATTTTCTAAAATGAAATCACAGTAACACCCACAATTCAGAGTTGCTGCAAAGGCCCATGAGAACACAAATCTTCAGAGCTTTGCAAGCTCTCAAGTCTAGGACCCGAGGCCAGAGAGCTGGGCGCCATCTGCCTGGTGGGCCGAGGGAAAGCCTGGGGACGCAGGCCCCAAGGTGCTTGCTGCCTTCAGAGGCTGTGGCCGGAAGGCAGAGAAGTGGGTTTTGCAATGTCATTCAGAGAGCTGAATCTAAGAGGCAGGGAGGACTGTAAGAGGCTCTTAAGATGTGTTACTAAAAAGGCAGGGAGGCAGCTGAACCACCGTGGTCCTGATACTGAGAAGGTGCTGGGATGGGCATAGTGAGGAGTGACCTGTTTCAAACAGTGGCAGCTTCAAGAGTCAAGTGCATTTTCACAGTGTAAATGGTGTGAACTTGGGAAGACAGAGCGAGAAACAAGTTTGGGAGGAAAATGCAAACAAAGAGGTACCACCCTTTCACATAGAGGATCCCTGAGCTCAGGGGCCATGTCCTGCTCAGTGCTCTGGATCCCAAAACCTGCAGACCTTGTAGCCGATATGTGTTAAGCAAACAAAGATTGATAAGTTGCTTGAAGACCCTAAAATTGTCCCATTTTGTCAACTGCCTAACAGGGATGGTCTGATTAAATGCTACTCTATCCATAATACTTGGCCATTGCATAGCTGGGATGTGACATTTTGCTCTCAAAATGTGTATCAAAAACATACAGTACAGAAAGGAAAAAAAAAAAAAAAAAGAGGAAAATCTCTCCTCCTCTCTCCTTCTCTCGCCTCTGTCCCCTAAGTTCTTGAGAGAATTGTTGCTTAGTTGAGCATTTGTGCCCGACTCTTTGTGGCCCTATGGACTGTGACCCACCAGGCTCCTCTGTTCATGGGATTCTCCAGGCAAGAATACTGGAATGGGTTACCATTTTCTTTTCAAGATCTTCTGACTCAAGGATCGAATCCATGTCTCCTATGCTAGTAGGTAGATTCTCTAGCTGAGAATCCATAACTGAACTCGAGAAGTTCAGTTGTGGCTGAAAAAAAATCTAAGATGAAAACTGCTACTTTCAGTATTTCACATTTGGAGACATTTTCCTTGATTTTTAAAAATATTGCTGTAGGCTCCTGTCCACGCCCCACTCCCAGCCGGTCTTCTAACCAGCTGCACTGCCTGCACCACCTAGCACANTGTGGCTGAAAAAAAATCTAAGATGAAAACTGCTACTTTCAGTATTTCACATTTGGAGACATTTTCCTTGATTTTTAAAAATATTGCTGTAGGCTCCTGTCCACGCCCCACTCCCAGCCGGTCTTCTAACCAGCTGCACTGCCTGCACCACCTAGCACAGAGTGTCGAGGGCCGGGTGGACATACATATTCATCTCCACCCCTTGGACCAGTCGGGTGATTTATCTCTTGCATCTTGCATCTCCTTATTGGGTTTATAAGGTATGCAATCATTCATTCTCTGTGTCAATTTCCTGTTCTCGTTTTGCAAATTCAGTGCCATGCATCCACTTCTGTTAATTCGGCACCCACATGGAACTGAGATTTACCGTGTGGTCTGACATCTCTAGTTCAATTAAAATAAAACATCAGACCCACAGCTCTCTCCCTAGTACCCAAACTGTGTGGTTGCTCTTTGTGTCAAGCTGAGTCACTTCCTTAAAGCATGGGCCACAGTTCTCTTCATCAGTAAAGTGGGAATCACAGCTGCAGTGTTTGCTTCTCATAAAGACGTTGCTGCTGCTGCTGCTGCTAAGTCACTTCAGTCATGTCCGACTCTGTGTGACCCCATAGACGGCAGCCCACCAGGCTCCCCCATCCCTGGGATTCTCCAGGCAAGAATACTGGAGTGGGTTGCCATTTCCTTCTCCAATGCATGAAAGAGAAAAGTGAAAGTGAAGTCGCTCAGTCTGTCCGACTGTTAGCGACCCCATGGACTGCAGCCCACCAGGCTACTCCGTCCATTGGATTTTCCAGGCAAGAGTACTGGGGTGGGGTGCCATTGCCTTCCCCGCATAAAGACGTTATAAACCTCCTAAAGTAAAAATAATTGTCATTGGCTTTTGTGCTTCAAGAAATTGCTTTCTTATAAAACTCGGAGTTGTCTGAGTGATAAGGATGTCCTACTGACCCACGGGCTTCCCAGGTGGCACTACAGGTAAAGAACCCACCTGCCCATGCAGGAGACTTGGGTTCAGTCCCTGGTTTGGGAAGGTCCCCTGGAGGAGGAAATGGCAACCCACTCCATATTCTTGCCTGGAGAATCCATGGACAGAGGAGCCTGGAGGAGCCTCTGCTCCGTGGGATCGCAAGGAGTTGGACAGGACATGCGACAGTACACACGCACCCTCTCTGAAGAAAATGAAATGTACAACTTGAACCATGAAAGGGCTATTTAAAAAAATGTTTACAACCGATATCATTAGTCAGGTAAACATGATCTAAGCCTGATGCATATATTTTAAATGTGTAATAGTGCTACCATAACCGCTGATGAAAGATAACTTTGTTCTGGTTTATACAAACAAGTTTATACACCTTGAATACTTCTTTCAGGTTTTATTATGAAAATATTTTCTCCCTTGAATAAGGGATTAGTTGTCAGAAATCTGATATGTTCAGCTAGAGAAGGAATCTTGGTTTTCTGATGGAGGTGGATTTTCTGCTCAAGATCAGTCATAACTTGTTCCTATCCAAACACACAAGGAAGGGCTAAGGCACATTCTTCCCTAATGTTGCAGGGAAGCCAGTCCAGAATTTAAAGATGAATTGCCTCATTGTTCTGCTAACATACTGTAATTAACTGCACCTCTCAGTTTAAATTACTAATTGGAGGATTCCTATCAAAGAGTGGAACTACTCCCCCTGTAGAGAATGTTCACGTCCAAACAGGTTTCTGGGTTTCCCAGATGGCACTAATGGTAAACAGCTTGCCTGCCAATGCAAGAGTCATGGGTTCGATCCCTGAGTCAGGTAGATGCCCTGGAGGAGGGCATGGCAACCCACTCCAGTATTCTTGCCTGGGAAATCCCATGGACAGAGGAGTCTGGTGGGCTGCAGTCCATGGGGTTGCAAAAAGAGTCGGACATGACTAAGCAATGAAATAGCAACAAAGATTATCTGAAGCAGTGTCAAAAGGATGTTCATGTGGGAATAGGAGTTACCAGCACAAAGCTCCAGGTGCCTCTTTTGTTTGAAAGGCAGGACCCCGCGTGTCACTGTGGGAGCTGAGTGACCACAGCATCCCGAGGCCACATGACCATGAGCTACACTCAGAATTATGTGCAGTAAACCTCCCAGAGGTGCACGTCCTGTTTCATTTTGAACTCATGTCCCCTCAGGGCCAAGTTCACTATCAAAATATCATCACCTTGCATTTTTGTAGCTAAACTTTAATGTGGGTAACATATTGTGTTTCATACTGATGATGTCGGGACCCTGTCCCTCTCATATTTATTTATAGGTCAGTATCAGATTTATCTTTGGAGAAGGAAATGGCAAAACACTCCAGTATTCTTACCTGGAAAATCCCTTGGACAGAGAAACCTGGTAGACTACAGTCTATGGGATCACAAAGAGTCGGACATGACTGAGCAATTAACATCAGATCTGTCTTATTATCTCAGTTCCTATTTTTTACCAAAGTGGCTCATCTCAGATACATTAATCCTTTTGTTCAGTGAATGACCTTTATATTTAATGACTGAATGCATCAAGCTCCCTAAAATAGCTACATTGAGCAAAAATACATAATATTTTAGCTAGTGTTTGTGCTGACTTGATCTCTTTGTAGAAAGCGCAGAGAGAGGGACTTCCCTGGTGGTGCAGTGGTTAAGAATTCACCTGGCAAGGCAGGGGATGTGGGTTTGAACCCTCGTAGGGGAACTGAGATCTCACATGCTGCAGACCAACTAAGCCCACGTGCCATGACTAAAACCTGACACAAATGGATAAATCATATTTTGTATAAAAGCACAGAGAGGAAGTTGCACATATAAAGGGAAATTCAGAGGCTACATGTCACCTTAACAGAAAGAGCACTGTGGCTTGCATTTTCCATTGTATCACACACACACACACACACACACACACAGAGGCTCCAGGGCAGGGGTCGAGTGGCTGGTGGAGACGGCGGTCCCCAGCGGCACTACCTTCCCCTGTGTGGACACAGTGGGCAGGTGTCATGATTGGACTTAACGGCTTGAGTTTGGAACTCTGGAGGGCAAGTCAAGAAGAGGAGGGGGAGAAGGGAGGCGGGGCTGCGTGGGGGAACCTGAGCCACTGCTGGAGCCTCCCTCAGGGCTGGGGTCCAAGGGTCCAGACCCTCTGCCCCCAGCTCGGCCCCTAGGAGCTGTGAGGGAGACACCACGGAGAATGCACACACCGCTCTATGGCTCCACCGCTCTATCACTCCTTGAGGGGTTTGTCTGCTTTTTTGTTTGAAAGACAATGATCAGGGTTTCCTCCAGTGCATGTTCCAGGACACAAAGTTGATACCAAGGAGAGGTGGCGCTCCACTCTTCACCTGGTTCTCACCCAACATGTACATGGCTCCTGGTGGAACACGGAACATACTCACCCACAGTATTTAGGGCCAGATGCTTTCTGAATTTAAGACATTGCCAGAGGTGGGATACATAAACCACAAAGGTTACAAAAATTGAAACAAATTTACCTGCCAAGGTATGGTACAAACCATGCAGTTTAAGTTTCCTAAGAAGGTGGCTCAGATGGTAAAGTGTCTGCCTGCAATGCAGGAGACCCAGTTTCAACTCCTGGGTTGGGAAGATCCTCTGGAGAAGGAAATGGCAACCCACTTCAGTACTCTTACCTGGAAAATTCNCAAACCATGCAGTTTAAGTTTCCTAAGAAGGTGGCTCAGATGGTAAAGTGTCTGCCTGCAATGCAGGAGACCCAGTTTCAATTCCTGGGTTGGGAAGATCCTCTGGAGAAGGAAATGGCAACCCACTTCAGTACTCTTACCTGGAAAATTCCATGGATGAAGGAGCCTGGTAGGCTACAGTCCATGGGGTTGCAAAGAGTTGGACACAACCGAGTGACTACACAAGAAATAAACAGCTTTCAACTGTATTGTTAGATGACCTTTTATTCAGAATAAATACATCATAAAATTATGTATATGTATTAAGTGTTTTTTTCACTCCTTTGAAAACATATGGGTTTATCTAAAAGGAGACGATAAATCTGAATTGATACCCAAATCTATTTTAATTGCCAATTATTACACTGAAAATGAAAATTTGCATTGGGCACTATAAAAAGTAATGCTTATTAAGTAGTATTTATTCAAAGTAAATACTTTTTGATATACAGATGGGTTGTGACAAAATTCTGTCATCATGATTAAAATCTGCAGAAAACTAGGGAAGAGAAAAAGAGCCCTTTGAAAAAGATTCATCTATGGCATCCATGTCCTACTGTTATGCCCTTATCTCCTTAACTTTTCTTTTCACTTGTACATGTGAAGAATTATCTTCTTGATGGCAAAGATTTGTGTTCCGTGAAACTGATTAGATGTTTTTAACAAGAAGCCATTTTTTACCCATTCATTATTACCTTCACACCATGAATGTTACATACAGGATCACTACCCAGTCATTTATGCTCTGGTCACTCACAGTATCACCATTCATCATTACGCCATCTCAGCATCATCAACCACCTCAGCCTCACCATCTCAGCCTCATCAGCCATTACAGCATCACCAGCTTAGCATCACTGACCATCTCAGCACCATCACAGCATCGCCAGCTGAGGCAGCAACCCACACCAACAGCCCCCACCAACCATCACAGATTACCATACCATTAGAACATCATCAGACCACCAGAACACCATCATATCATCAAAAACTGTCTTTTAATCAACTCAGGGATGATATCTTAAAATAGACTGTAAGAAAAAATATTTGTGGAACAATTAAACACATTTTCTGGGAGTTCAGACTGATACAGATAACTGCTCTACAATTCTCTAAGAGGCTATAACAAAAAGTCTGGTCTGATACATAGATTCAGTTGATACCTTAACAAGAATTAAGAAGAATAGAATATATTAATATAAGAGGGAAATGTCAAGAAAAGAGGTCAGAAAGAATTAGAAAATATCACTGAGAAAAGGAAATGAGGTCTCAGAGCAGCTGAAATCACACAAACAATAAATGTTGCTCATTTCCTAGTTTTACCAGCTTGGGTACCCCAACCACACCTCTTTATAATCCAGACAACTTGCTGCCAATCCAGTCTCCAAGACACTGTGTGCATGTTTTAAGTCTCCACCCACTTAGAACCACCTGTCTTGAATTACTTCATTACCTGCCACGGTTTCTCCCCACGCTTGATCCAGCTGTTGAAATCTAACAGCCAGAAGACTGAGTCTGTTGGTGACATTGCACCACTGTGTCCCGGAATCTCGCACAGAGCTCCAAGCCCCACCCAGATGTTCCACGGCTTCGTTCAGAGCCAACAGGTGCGTCTTCCAGGATCTTGTCATTTTAAATATGGCTCCTCTTCAGAAATTAGGTCTCCATCATTCATAAACTATATTTGTCATTAGGAATCTGAGTAAGAAACAAGCTAATCTACAGTTAAAGCTATTTTAACTCTAATAGAAGTTTACTTCCTAGAGGCAGAAATGGCAGCCCACTCTGGTATTCTTGCCTGGAGAATTTCATGGACAGAGGAGCCTGTTGGGTTACAGTCCATGGGGTCGCAAAAAGAGTCAGACACAACTTAGCGACTAAGCACACACACAGGAGTTTATTTAAAGTAAGACACTATCATCAAAATAAGAATGCCTTTAAATGTAAATAAATTGCATTTAACTTGCTGGGAAATAAAAAATTAGTTATGCCATTAGCATATTAAACCCATTTTTTGTACACTTTTCTTTGAAATGTTGACTTCGTTAGAAGAAATACTAGATTTGCTTTAAAAAAAAAAAAAAAAAAAAGCACAGTTCATTCTAAATCGGATTTCACATGGGCCAGAATGTCTCAGCGAGCAGGGAGGGGAAAGTCCAACAAAAACATCATCCACATGATTCTCTGGGTTTCCTCCTTTGACGTATTCAGACATTTTCTCACACGCATCTGCTCCATCATCTGACGTGAAATACAAACCTACAGCCTGTGTGTGAACACGACTCCAAAGACGACTGCAGTGATCCCCTTTCCAGGTCAGAAGTTTGGGTGTTCCATGTCTGGGTCCCGACCCCTCCTTCAGGCTCTGCCCCAGACCCCAGATCGGCCAGCATGGAAAGTGCCCACCGCGAGCACGGCGCTGCCCCACACCCTCCCCTGTCCACGCCACCTCGGCTCTAACGTTACACAATTACTCTCTGTCCTGTCATCTTCCTTCTATCTGCACAGAAAGGCTCCCTCTCAGAAGGTGTCACCTCTCCTCACTGGGTCCCCAGAGACCAGTGTGGTACCCAACACAGGGTACCATTTGTTCAACTGTCAGTGACTCACAGAAGGGAAGAACGGATTCACAGACGGCTCACGCCCGTCTCCTCATCAGATGTCTTCGATCATCACAAAACTTCCATGGCAACCCACTTCAAATAGCACACCCGAAAAACTGGGACTCCACACACTTAAAATAAGGTAATGGCGAGAATAAATTCCCCTAGAGTGAAATTAAGGGCCTGTCTCAAATGTTTTTTAGATTACTATAATTGCTTGTGCAGCGCGGCTTATAAATCTGAACTGTCTACAGAAACGGAATCTAACTCAGCAAGTGAACAAATTTACTTGGCACCGTCTTAGGATGAAAAACAAAATTATAAGTAAAACGGAGAATCTGTTTGAATTTTGATACTCAAGTGTACTTTCTTATTAGATGGGATACTCAGTGTACTTTCCATATTAGAAAATGTTATGTCCTGAATACTTGACACGCCAATACACTTTCTGAGTTGAAAAATAAGATTTATATGTGAAGGCAGAAAATTTGTAAAACATTTTGAACACCTAAAATATTACAAATGAATAACACGAGTGTAAATAGAAAAGAAAACGAAATGAGGCTGCTGCTTGAGAAGATAAGGTTGTTGAGCATCCCTGGGTATGATCACCTTGCTACTAAATAACAGGAATGATACAGGTTAGGACGACTTGAATTGCCTTGGCACTTAAATAAATTCGTGGGGGGTTACACGTGTTTATCTAATAACGAAAACTTCTCTGTTTAAATAGAAAATGGTCACAAACTATTTCTTTTTATCTTGGAAGGCAGAAAAATGGCATGTGAGAGCAGGCCCTGAAAACAGTCCCTGCATAAGTGAATAAACACCCTTATCTTCCCCGCGGTAATGGACGCGCCAGGGGATCTCCTCGTGACACTGGAAATCATTCATCCAGTGTGCTCTTAAACCCACCATTGTTTCCCGATTTTTGATGGTTTTCCCTGAAAGTATTAGCTAATCTATCGGACTGATTCACAATGAGAAAATGAATTCATCACTTCTCCTCATCTCTGTCCAATCAGTTCTCCCTCTACAAATAAAACTACCTAAATGTATGTACTTAATGAGAACAGAGAGGAAAAACTCAGAGTCTGTATTTAAGAGTACAGCTCTGAGAAACTGTCCTAGGGCAGAGGAGCCTCAAAGGATAACATGACTCCACGTAATGTTGGATCCTGGAGCAGGGTGGTTGGTAGAAACCAAGGAAATCAGAACAAACATAGAACTTCATTTAAGGACAGTGCATCGGTATTGGTTCATTTACTGTAACAAACACGTCATCATAATTAACATCTTCTAAGATGTTAAGAATGGGGAAGTGATCCTGGTGCAGGAACGCAAGACTGCCTTCTCAACTTCTCTGTGGATCTGTCAATTCTAAAATTAAAATCATTAAGAAATGTTTTTTCTCCTACTGACTCAATGGACTTCCCTCATAGCTCAGTCAGTAAAGCATCTGCCTGCAATGCAGGAGACCTGGGTTCAGTTCCTGGGTTGGGAAGATCCCCTGGAGAAGGAAATGGCAATCCACTCCAGTATTCTTGCCTGGAAAATCCCATGGACAGAGGAGCTTGGCAGGCTACAGTCCATGGGATTGTAAGACTCGCAAGAGTTGGACATGACTTAGCGATTAAACCACCACCACTGACTCAATGATTTTAGCCCAGATGAAATATTTTTAGGATATTCTGCTACAGTCAAAATTAGTCTAGAGTTTTACAAACTCTCATTAATTAAGATCTAGGATGGAACTTCTGACAAATGTCTCCTTCCTTTGATTTTATAAAATAGTATATTTTCTATGCTTATGTTCATGCAAAGAATAAGGCATGGAGATGAAATGTGCTGGCAAAATTCACTAAAATGTAGTAAAACATTTTGAGCTGCTAAACCTAAAATAATTATGAATGAAATTTAGGAATGACACAGAACAGTTTCTTCCAGGGGACCCTGCACTGTGGAAATGGCTCATTTTAAACAATATTCCTTGCGTTCAATAGCTGACTATGGGAGGAAATCACTATATTAAAACTAATGGGGGGAGGTCCATGACAGTGAGAACTACACGATTTCACAAGGTCATAAATGGGCCAGGAGTTGCTTTTGGGGACACAATGCCCTAGAAACTGAACAATTATGGGAATCAAAAATGACCAGAGCATTTCTGAGTCATTTATCAAGTGATTTTGCAAAACGATTCATTTCTAAAATCTTTCTCTCAGTTACTAACAAATACCTAACATAGCTATGGATGAAGAGGAAAACAGAATGTGTATATACACGTATGGAATTTTTAATATTTTAGTCTCACAAAATTCATTCAAGTGAGGGGTCTGCATTTTTCTTTTATTCAAGAAATATGCTTTCCATATAATCTAATGGAATTATGTGTGCCTATATCACTGTGTCTAGTCAAAGCTATGGCTTTTCCAGTAGTCATGTACGGATGTGAGAGCTGGACCATAAAGAAGGCTGAAAGCCAAAGAATTGATGGTTTCAAACTGTGGTGCTGGAGAAGACTTGAGAGGCCCTTGGACAATAAGGAGTTCAAACCAGTCCATCCTAAAGGAAATCAACCCTGAATATTCATTGGAAGGACTGATGCTGAAGNTGCTCCATCATCTGACGTGAAATACAAACCTACAGCCTGTGTGTGAACACGACTCCAAAGACGACTGCAGTGATCCCCTTTCCAGGTCAGAAGTTTGGGTGTTCCATGTCTGGGTCCCGACCCCTCCTTCAGGCTCTGCCCCAGACCCCAGATCGGCCAGCATGGAAAGTGCCCACCGCGAGCACGGCGCTGCCCCACACCCTCCCCTGTCCACGCCACCTCGGCTCTAACGTTACACAATTACTCTCTGTCCTGTCATCTTCCTTCTATCTGCACAGAAAGGCTCCCTCTCAGAAGGTGTCACCTCTCCTCACTGGGTCCCCAGAGACCAGTGTGGTACCCAACACAGGGTACCATTTGTTCAACTGTCAGTGACTCACAGAAGGGAAGAACGGATTCACAGACGGCTCACGCCCGTCTCCTCATCAGATGTCTTCGATCATCACAAAACTTCCATGGCAACCCACTTCAAATAGCACACCCGAAAAACTGGGACTCCACACACTTAAAATAAGGTAATGGCGAGAATAAATTCCCCTAGAGTGAAATTAAGGGCCTGTCTCAAATGTTTTTTAGATTACTATAATTGCTTGTGCAGCGCGGCTTATAAATCTGAACTGTCTACAGAAACGGAATCTAACTCAGCAAGTGAACAAATTTACTTGGCACCGTCTTAGGATGAAAAACAAAATTATAAGTAAAACGGAGAATCTGTTTGAATTTTGATACTCAAGTGTACTTTCTTATTAGATGGGATACTCAGTGTACTTTCCATATTAGAAAATGTTATGTCCTGAATACTTGACACGCCAATACACTTTCTGAGTTGAAAAATAAGATTTATATGTGAAGGCAGAAAATTTGTAAAACATTTTGAACACCTAAAATATTACAAATGAATAACACGAGTGTAAATAGAAAAGAAAACGAAATGAGGCTGCTGCTTGAGAAGATAAGGTTGTTGAGCATCCCTGGGTATGATCACCTTGCTACTAAATAACAGGAATGATACAGGTTAGGACGACTTGAATTGCCTTGGCACTTAAATAAATTCGTGGGGGGTTACACGTGTTTATCTAATAACGAAAACTTCTCTGTTTAAATAGAAAATGGTCACAAACTATTTCTTTTTATCTTGGAAGGCAGAAAAATGGCATGTGAGAGCAGGCCCTGAAAACAGTCCCTGCATAAGTGAATAAACACCCTTATCTTCCCCGCGGTAATGGACGCGCCAGGGGATCTCCTCGTGACACTGGAAATCATTCATCCAGTGTGCTCTTAAACCCACCATTGTTTCCCGATTTTTGATGGTTTTCCCTGAAAGTATTAGCTAATCTATCGGACTGATTCACAATGAGAAAATGAATTCATCACTTCTCCTCATCTCTGTCCAATCAGTTCTCCCTCTACAAATAAAACTACCTAAATGTATGTACTTAATGAGAACAGAGAGGAAAAACTCAGAGTCTGTATTTAAGAGTACAGCTCTGAGAAACTGTCCTAGGGCAGAGGAGCCTCAAAGGATAACATGACTCCACGTAATGTTGGATCCTGGAGCAGGGTGGTTGGTAGAAACCAAGGAAATCAGAACAAACATAGAACTTCATTTAAGGACAGTGCATCGGTATTGGTTCATTTACTGTAACAAACACGTCATCATAATTAACATCTTCTAAGATGTTAAGAATGGGGAAGTGATCCTGGTGCAGGAACACAAGACTGCCTTCTCAACTTCTCTGTGGATCTGTCAATTCTAAAATTAAAATCATTAAGAAATGTTTTTTCTCCTACTGACTCAATGGACTTCCCTCATAGCTCAGTCAGTAAAGCATCTGCCTGCAATGCAGGAGACCTGGGTTCAGTTCCTGGGTTGGGAAGATCCCCTGGAGAAGGAAATGGCAATCCACTCCAGTATTCTTGCCTGGAAAATCCCATGGACAGAGGAGCTTGGCAGGCTACAGTCCATGGGATTGTAAGACTCGCAAGAGTTGGACATGACTTAGCGATTAAACCACCACCACTGACTCAATGATTTTAGCCCAGATGAAATATTTTTAGGATATTCTGCTACAGTCAAAATTAGTCTAGAGTTTTACAAACTCTCATTAATTAAGATCTAGGATGGAACTTCTGACAAATGTCTCCTTCCTTTGATTTTATAAAATAGTATATTTTCTATGCTTATGTTCATGCAAAGAATAAGGCATGGAGATGAAATGTGCTGGCAAAATTCACTAAAATGTAGTAAAACATTTTGAGCTGCTAAACCTAAAATAATTATGAATGAAATTTAGGAATGACACAGAACAGTTTCTTCCAGGGGACCCTGCACTGTGGAAATGGCTCATTTTAAACAATATTCCTTGCGTTCAATAGCTGACTATGGGAGGAAATCACTATATTAAAACTAATGGGGGGAGGTCCATGACAGTGAGAACTACACGATTTCACAAGGTCATAAATGGGCCAGGAGTTGCTTTTGGGGACACAATGCCCTAGAAACTGAACAATTATGGGAATCAAAAATGACCAGAGCATTTCTGAGTCATTTATCAAGTGATTTTGCAAAACGATTCATTTCTAAAATCTTTCTCTCAGTTACTAACAAATACCTAACATAGCTATGGATGAAGAGGAAAACAGAATGTGTATATACACGTATGGAATTTTTAATATTTTAGTCTCACAAAATTCATTCAAGTGAGGGGTCTGCATTTTTCTTTTATTCAAGAAATATGCTTTCCATATAATCTAATGGAATTATGTGTGCCTATATCACTGTGTCTAGTCAAAGCTATGGCTTTTCCAGTAGTCATGTACGGATGTGAGAGCTGGACCATAAAGAAGGCTGAAAGCCAAAGAATTGATGGTTTCAAACTGTGGTGCTGGAGAAGACTTGAGAGGCCCTTGGACAATAAGGAGTTCAAACCAGTCCATCCTAAAGGAAATCAACCCTGAATATTCATTGGAAGGACTGATGCTGAAGCTGAAGCTCCAACACTTTGGCCACCTGATGCAAAGAGCCGACTCATTAGAAAAGACTCTGATACAAAAGATTGAAGGCAAAAGGAGAAGGGGACTACAGAGGATGAGATGGTTGGATGGCATCACCAACTAGATGGACATGACTTGGAACAGCAGATACTGAAGGACAGGGAAGCCTGCCATGCTGCAGCCAATGGAGTCACAGAGAGTGACACGATTTAGCAACAGAACAACAACATACCCCTTTGTGCATGTGTGTGTGCACATGTGTGTGTTTAGAAGCAGGTCACAAGTGCAGACTCACAGATACACCAAGAAAGCTCTGAACCACAAATGCATCAGGGACTGTGGGTGTCCATGCCCTCACACTGCAGAGTCAGGTTATCATTTTGGGGCTGTCTGGATTTCTCACCCCTTCCTGGAGGAAGAATTGTGTAGACTCTTCCTTGTGCTTAGATTTGTGAAAAGCATCTCTAAAGTTTCCCTGAGAAAGCAGACAGTATATTTAATTCAAGACACTATACATTTTGAAATGGATCTGTGCTAATGGTCGGTTCCCATCAGCACCCTCCAGGGCAGCTGGCTCCGTGAAAAGGTTTCTGACACACAGGAATCTGTGGAAACCCAGCCTGTAGACACGTGAGCCCATGTAGCCCACTCCACCTGACAGCCTGTTTGCAAGTGGAGACACTCAGAGGTCAAGATCAGCTCACCCCACATTGTGATTCCTGGAGCACGGAAGGAGGAGGGGATGGGGGCCGGGGCATCTGTGGGAGGGCACATTAGTGAGGAGTTTCCCATGTGGAGATGAGGAACTGAATGTCCTGAACCCTTTCCACTGGGGCTTCCTCTGGTGTAAAGGGGGGATTTGAACATGAAAGGAACGTGAGTTGTTCATTTCTGCAAGGTGTGCAGGGCCCAGATTCCAGCCCTTCACAACCACCTTGAGACAGGGCTCCAGAAAGGAAAATGAAGCCCACTCAGGAGGAGCTGCTCTTCTGAGCACCCTCAATTTCTTACAAGAGAATTTGAATGATCTATCCTCATCCCCATATATGCATGCTGAATTACAACATCCCCACTCCTGTCTCTAGCGTATGCACATCAGCCTAGAGACGAGACCAGACTATTTCTGCAGTGTGGAGCTTGCCCTTGGATGATGGGTCACGTGTGTCGAATCCACATCAAACATGTGACAAATGGAGCTCGGACAGGCCAAGATGTGAAAAAACTACTGGAAAGCACACATGTAGTTCTTGAAAGAAAGGAGAAAAACAACAAGCAAGTTTCCATCCCCAGCAGAAAGCACTTCATTCCATTAAACCCTCACAGGCTCCACTGTAATCTGGATCTGGCCTATTCCTAGAGGTGGCCCAGGTCGCCCCACAGCAGGAGTGACTATGGTGGTGACTTCCCCCGCTTCTCATATCATGCAGGTCGTAAATGACTACTAGGGCAAACAAACCACGATTCTGCTTGTGTTCAATCACTGCAGTCATGTCTGATTCTTTGCCACCCCATGGAGCCCAAAAGGCTCCTTTGCCCACAGGATTTCCCAGGCAAGAATACTGGAGTGGATTGCATGCCCTCTTCCAGGGATCTTCCCGACCCAGGAATCAAACCCATGTCTCCTTCACTGCAGATGGATTCTTTACCCACTGAACCATTGCTGCTGCTAAGTCGCTTCAGTCGTGTCTGACTCTGTGCGACCCCAGAGACAGCAGCCCACCAGGTTCCCCCGTCCCTGGGATTCTCCAGGCAAGGACACCGGAGTGGGTTGCCATTTCCTTCTCCAGTGCATGAAAGTGAAAAGTGAACGTGAAGTTGCTCATTCATGTCCGACTCTTAGCGACCCCATGGACTGCAGCCCACCAGGCTCCTCTGTCCATGGGATTTTCCAGGCAAGAATACTGGAGTGGGGTGCCATTGCCTTCTCCAAGCTGAGTTATATAACTAGTTAATTCCAAGGCTTCAGGGTCTATACCAGTAAGAAAGGCCTTCCATAAATACATTCAAAGGGGGACAGTCCTTCCTTTTTGGGGGCAGTTCGAGCCCTCATTAAAGCTATGGGTAGGACTTTAATCCATTTGCCCTGCGTCTCTTGAGTTAATTTGTGCAGATGTCTTTTGATAATGTCATTAGTTTTTTCAACCTTTCCCGAAGATTGGGGTCTCCAGGGACAGTGTGAAAAAAAAGCAAAAAGCAAACTTGCTCAGTCGTGTCCGACTCCTTGGGACCCCATGGACTGTAGCCTACCATGCTCCTCCGTCCATGGGATTTTTTCCAGGCAAGGGTACTGGAGTGGGTTGCCATTTACCACTGGGAAAGCCCAAAGTTCCACATCTCTGTTAAAGAAGCACAAGGGTCTGGGCCCTGGGTTCTCCCTGGATCCTGCCAACCCTGCCCACCTTCCCCAGACCCTGGCCTGCATCTTCATGTCCTAATGGGACATAACAAATGAACTGAATTCTGAGGCCACGGGGCTCATGGTTACTCTCGTAATGATTTTAAAATGTGTGGCTGCATCTTGAGAAAGAACAGACCTTGACATAATATCTGTTATCAAGCAGCCGTAATTGACACAGAGACAGGCCGCGCTTTCCACTGGGTTGTAATGAATCTGCTGGGCTGACCCCGGAGCCTGCACTTCTGAGCGCCCTCGACTCTCGCCCCACTGCTCTGTCATCTGCTGCGGGGGAGATGAATTACGGATGAGGTACTAATGATGCATTTCATCACCTGTTTACCTTCCGTGATCAGCGGCCCTCCTTTAATTTACCACAAAGACATTTTTTGAAGCTACTGTCAGTTCAGAGGGCCTCTTGTTTGAAGTGGTTATAAAATAACACATACCTGGGAAGACTTGGCTTCGAGGTTCTGGTACTAGAATTCTATAAGAAGGGAAAGAGAGAGAGAGAAAAAAATCTGGGTTTTCTAAACAGGAGAGAAAAGGTTAATGCTGGTGACCTCTTCCATTAGTAGGCTTTCTTCTCTAATGAGTACCAAGAAAGTCAGCCCATCAGAATACGTTCCCATAACTTAGAATCAACACTGAAGCACTGTGCCACAAGCTCCGTGCTGCACTTCACATCAGCATCCATTCCTGAACAGGTGGTGGGTTACCGAAGCACCACGCCAGCGAAGACAGATCATCCCAACACTGAGTGGCTTTGGCAACCACTTATCCTGCTGCAGATTTCTTTATCTTTATGTCATTTTACTTCCACTGAATTTCTCCGTCTGAAATGTGGAGAAGAAAATGCCCATCCCACCTGATTGTCGTGCAAATAATAAAGCAAAATCAGCAAATGGCTTTATACTCAGTGGTACCTAGTAAACAGATGGGCTTCCCAGGCAGCTCAGTGGTAAAGAACCCACCTGCCAATGCAGGAGAGTTGAGTTCGATCCCTGGGTCAGGGAGATCCCCTGGAGAAGGAAATGGCAACCCACTCCAGTATTCTTACCTGGGAAATCCCACTGACCAAGGAGCCTGGCAGGCTACAGTCCAGGGGGCCGTAAAAGAGCTGGACACGGCTGAGTGACTAAACAACACCAAGTAAGCAATTTTTCTTTCTATTCCATTTTAACAGCTATTTATATTCAGTCCTATTTATTTCAAATCAATAGATATTTATGCTGCAGGGAATAGAAAACATCAAGGAACTATGGTAACCAAACAACTATAAGGTGGAATAAAACAAGTATTTTCTCTAAACTTTCAGTGGCTCAGTCATGTCTGACTCTTTGCGGCCCCGTGGAATGCAGCACACCAGGTCTCTCTGTCTATCACCGACTCCCAGAGCCCAATCAAACTCATGCCCATTGAGTCAGTGATGTTGTCCAGCCATCTCATCCTCTGCCGGCCCCTTCTCCTCCTGCCTCCAATCTTTCCCAGCATCAGGGTCTTTTCCAATGAGTCAGCCCTTTGCATCAGGTGGCCAAAGTATTGGAATTTCAAATTCAGCATCAGTCCTTTCAATGAATATTCAGGACTGATTTCCTTTAGGGTTGACTAGTTTGATCTCCTTGCAGTCCAAGGGACTCTCAAGAGTCTTCTCCAACACCACAGTTCAAAAGCATCAACTCTTAGGCGTTCAACTTTCTTTATGGTCCAACTCTCACATCCATACATGGCTACTGGAAAAAGCATAGCTTTGACTAGATGGACCTTTGTTGGCAAAGTAATGTCTCTGCTTTTTAATACTCTGTCTATCTTGGTCATACCTTTTCATCAAAGGAACAAGCATCTTTTAATTTCTTTGCTGCAGTCGCCATCTGCAGTGATTTTGGAGCCCAAGAAAACAAAGTCTCTCACTGTTTCCATTGTTTCTCCATCTATTTGCCATGAAGTGATGGGACCAGATGCCATGATCCACATTTTTTGAATGTTGAGTTTTAAGCCAGGTTTTTCACTCTCCTCTTTCATTTTCATCAAGAAACTCTTTAGTCCCTCTTCACTTTCTGCCATAAGGGTGGTGTCATCTGTGTATCTGAGGTTATTGATATTCCTCCAGGCAATCTTTATTCTAGATTGTGCTTCACCCAGCCCGGCATTCCTCATCATGTACTCTGCATATAAGTTAAATAAGCAGGGTGACAATATATAGCCTTGATGTACTCCTTTTCCTATTTGGGACCATGTCCATGTCCAGTTCTAATTGTTGCTTCTTGACCTGCATACAGATTTCTCAGGAGGCAAGTAAGGTGATCTGGTATTCCCCTCTCTTAAAGAATTTTCCACAGTTTGTTGTGATCTACACAGTCAAAAGCTTTGGCGTAATCAATAAAGCAGAAGTAGTAGATGTTTTCCTGGAATTCTCTTGCTTTTTCTATGATCCAATGGGTGTTGGCAATTTGATCTCTGGTTCCTGTGCCTTTCCTAAATCCAGCTTGAACATTTGGAAGTTCTCGGTTCATGTACTGCTGAAGCCTGGCTTGGAGAATTTTGAGCATTACTTTGCTAGCATGTGAGGTGAGTGCAATAGTGTGGTAGTTTGAACATTCTTTGGCATTGCCCTTCTTTGCAACGGGAACGAAAACTGACCTTTTCCAGTCCTGTGGCCACTGCTGAGTTTTCAAAATTTGCTGACATATTGAGTGCAGCACTTTCACAGCATCCTTTTTTAGGATTTGAATTAGCTCAACTAGAACTTCATCACCTCCACTAGCTTTGTTCATGGTGGTGCTTCCTAAGGCCCACTTGACTTCACATTCCAGGATGTCTGGATCACACCATCGTGGTTATCTGGTTCATGAGATCTTTTTTGTATAGTTCTATGTATTCTTGCCACCTCTTCTTAATATCTTCTACTTCTGTTAGGTCCATACCATTTCTGTCCTTTATCGAGCCCATCTTTGCATGAAATGTTCCCTTGGTATCTCTAATTTTCTTGATGAGATCTTTATGTCTCCTTACTATTCTAAGAACTTTATTTCCTGCCTTTTTCAAGTTTAAGCTGGTTTCCTTTTTCCATTCTTCACTCATTTTTACATAAAGATATTCATATTAAACATCACAAAATTCAGTTTAATATGTCCTAATTTTGAATCCTAATGTGATTCACTCCTGACAAAAATCACAAAATTGCAGAGTTTATAATTGCCTCCCACACAGAATCTAAACTCTACCTGGTGGGTGAAGCTGTTTGCAGTGACTGACCACATCATGTGTGTTCGGTTGCTAAGTTATCTCTGATTGCTAAGTTGTGTCTGACTCTGCAACCTCATGGACTGTAGCCCACCAGGTTCCTCTGTCCATGGGCTTATCCTGGTAAGAATACTGGAGTGGGTTGCCATTTCCTCCTCCAGGACTGTCAGCAGACACTAAAATTACATATGACAGAACTCAACTCAAACCAGCCTGATCTGGTGGGGGATGTATTGGCCCCCTTGCCTAAGAAAGGAGCAGGCTGCCTTGTGCATGCAGGGATTCAGGAATGCACACTTTCCCCCAGGAAACTTTCTCTTCTTCACCTCCAGGCTCTGTTTTCTGTTTGTTTGGCTTCCTTTCCAGACGGGCTTACTCTATAGGTTGGCAAGGTGGCCCCGTGGCAGTTCTAGGCTTACGAGATCCCTACAGCCAGAAAATTCAGTGAGAAGAAATCATCTTTTTCAGGAATTTCCAGCCAAAGCCTCAGAAAGGTGGTGCCTGGACCAGTTGGCTGTTGGTCCCTTCCCTGAACCAGTTACTGCAGCCAGCTTGGTACAGACTCTGATTACACAGCCCCTTCTATGACCACGAGGGAAGGAGGCCAAGCACATCAACCAGCTTATGCAGGTTTCCACAAAGATGTGTTTGGTTACAAGGAAGATGATGACGGAGACAGTTATGACTAGTCCATGACATCCTCATCTTGTCAGGTCCTGAAGCTGATCTGGCTCTCACTCTCATTCCTCCTTGGATATAACCTCTTGGGGAGGAGGCACCATGGTCTTCTCTGACCTTCCCTAGGGAGCCTACCCTCTACCTCCCAACGCTGTCTTGTAATGTGCATTCTTAGTCTTTGCCCCATTCTCCTTCCTAAATCCCTGGCCAGGGGCTAAGATCCCATGTGTTGCATAGCACAGCCAAAAAAAAGAAAAAAAGAACCTCAAAGAAAATACAAATATGATTTACCAAACCTGATCTACTGTGGGGTAACTATGCACTGGAGTATAACAGGGAGATTTACTTCAAAACAAAATTAAAAAAAAAGAACGCAATATCTTAATTACTCATTTCTGACCTCCAGTTTCAATTAATGGAAGGCTTCACTCTATAAACAGTCCAGTAAGTGACCAAGTACCCGCTTATCAATCCATCTTCACAGTCATTTATCAACCTATTGGTTAAGCCTGTTTATCATTCCTTGTAATCTTAGTCCCCTTATAGTGGATCTAATTATATCTTTAAAGCATGATCTACTGTGTACACTAGTGAAGTCCCAAATTATTGTTACCCAAATGTCGGCTATTTCCACTGCTTAGCAAAGTTAATGGGAGTTTGGGAAGGATTCTAAAGGAGATTTAATTAAATCCTTCCGTTTTGCTTGTCTTTGGCATTTCTTGTAAGAGTTGGTTGTGGTAGAATACTGCAGTTAGGGCTGAAATAAAATCTAGAGCCTGTCTGTAGATTTCATTTAATTATATTACTGCTTCCATGATGAACATGGAAATTAGGTGTTGACTGGAGAATCTGAATCACAAAGAATGACCTCTAAATAAAAGAGCTCTTAAAAACTCTAATTTGATGCTTTGGTTGAAAGATGCTAAAAATAAAATTAAAAGTAGCCTCTTTCAGGGGAAATATTAAAGTATCATCATCGAGCCAGCAAAAGTACTCTTTAAAAGAGCATGCCAACTACACAGCTTTTAAACTTATGTTTTAAATATTTGGTTCTTCTAGAGGTAAACAGTTAATGTAATCTTTTAAAAATGATTCTCAGTGTTAAATGGCCCTAAAGCTCCTTCTCTATGTATTTATGAATATTGGTGCATAGAGGCCTCACCTTCCTGATCATTTTCAACTTAGACTTAACAGGAAAATAAATAAGGTTAGTGGCCTAAAGATAAAGCTAAGGCATTTTAACTTAGCTTTTTGAAAAAACGTATTCATTTCTGTCTCACTTTGACATGGTCACATGCTAAAATATATTTTCCATAAGTTATGTAGATCACAAGCATTAATTTTCTGTTCATTTTTGTATGTCTGTCTTCCATACCCATAGATAGGGCTACTGGTCACTAAAGGAAGAAAATAATTTTTCTACTTCTGAAACTTGTACCCAACATTGTGGCAGAGAATTACACTCTTCAACCTTCTGGTAGTCATAAAAATCCATTACCTGCCAGTGGAGAAGCTGATTTTCATTTATTTGTAGTTGTACATACCATATATCTAACTAACTTCTTCAGAGCCATGTCCAGCCCTGAGTATGAATTTCTACTGTATCAGCTACAGTGTGGATTACCTGGAAAGCAATGGAAATTAAGCTTTACCAAACAGAACTGCAGGCTGGTTCATGGTAACCATTTAAAAGAAGTTAGATGAGATGCAAAGAGTAAATTTTTCCTCTTAATTGATTATTTCCTGCAGTTCATCACTTTCTCTCTCACAAAGAAATCTACCCTCAATGCCAACCCTGTACCGAACCAAACATTTCTGTCTCAATATGTCAGTGATATTTTCCCCATTAACAAATTCCATTAGATTTTTTTAAAATTAACTTTTCTACAGAATAAAAGTTGTGACAATAAATGCTATAATGCATTATGTCAGTAAATAGTTTAACATGAATTATACTTTAAACTTGGGGATGAAAGCTTATTCTTGATGACTTTCTTTCAACACAACACTTACCCTATTTTCAGACAATTTTAGCATCTCAAAGGATTTGCCCTCTTACTCTTTTTCTACTAGGTTATTGGTTCATTCTTACAACTCTATAGAAAGATAAATTGTAAAAGCAACAGGAGGTTAGTTATGAGATGTGAGTCCTGCCAATTTCACCTCGGTGCCCTAAAATATTAATTTCTTTGGATTTCAGATTTCTTATACCCCATCTAAGTAAGCTGGACTAGATGTAAGACTGACTGCTTTTTCAGAACCACAATTCTTTACACTATCTTTTCTTCCTCTATAATAGCTATACTTCTACATATGCTTTTGTGCTTAGTGGGTTGTAGTTATTAATAATAATAAAACATTAATAAAACATATCTACTTTTTATTCATCAGTAATAGATATATGTCTGTCTACCTAACTAAATAATCAGGATTTCCTATGAGGATGAAATGACTCTCCCTGGTGCCTGGCGATCTAGTGGTTAGGATTCGGCACGCTGACCACCACTGTACAGGTTCAATTCCTGGTCAGGGAAGACTTTCTCAGGGACTTCCCAGGTGGTGCTAGTGGTAAAGAATGTGCCTGCCAATGCAGGAGACTAGAAGAGACGTAGTTTCAACCCCTAGGTTGGGAAGATCCCCTGGAGAAGGGCATGGCAACCCACTCCAGTATTCTTGCCTAGAGAATCCCATGGACAGAGGAACCTGGCAGGTTATAGTCCATGAGGTCTCAAAGAGTTGGACACAACTGAAGCGACTAAGCACGCACACATGAGGGTGAAACANGTAGTTTCAACCCCTAGGTTGGGAAGATCCCCTGGAGAAGGGCATGGCAACCCACTCCAGTATTCTTGCCTAGAGAATCCCATGGACAGAGGAACCTGGCAGGTTATAGTCCATGAGGTCTCAAAGAGTTGGACACAACTGAAGCGACTAAGCACGCACACATGAGGGTGAAACAATCATTGTTATCATCCTTAACTGAGGCTATTTTAGTCAAAAGTAGGAAGTCTTGATATTTTTAGTCTGAACCACATTATCCTAGAGCATTTAGAAACTGACTACAGCTGTGTGTATTGTTATAACCATTTCAACAGGAACTATTTCACCAGATGATCTCTCAGACTCTTTCTAACAGTGATGTTCAATCACTCACAACCAACATGATCAACATCATTATGTTCAATCCATTAATTGCCATCCTGCCACGTGGACTTGAACAAGGAGAGAATGGCTATGCCATCCACTGTGGCAAAGATCACGTACAGATTGTTAAGTCTTTCCACCTTTCCATGGATTTACTGCAGTGAATGTCAAAGACAAAGATAAGTGCCTGAGATTCATCAGACAGTAGAACTGGTCACAATATCCCAGGAACCAGCCACATCTATGGAACATCTTTAGCAGCATACACACTTGTATGCACTGTGGGATCCGATCTCTTTCAACTATTTGGGCAAACAAGGCATATCCAGCTTTTAAAAAAATCTAATAATACAAGAGAAACATGCTGTCAGGACCAATTAATTAAAACAGTGGTTGCTATGGGTTAAGAAGTTAGAACTCAAGACATGGAAGAAATCTAAATTTCTATCAACAGAGGGATGGATAAAGATGTGGCACATATATACAATGGAATATTACTCATCCATTAAAAAGAATGATATAAGGCCATTTGCAGGCAACATGGATGGACCTAGAGAGTACCATACTAAGTGAAGCAACTCAGACAGAGAAGGAGAAATATTGTATGACATCCCTTATATGTGGAATCCAAAAAGAAATGATGCAAATGAACTTACAAAACAGAAAGAGACTCACAGAATAAGAGAACAAAATTATGGCTGCCAAAGAGGAAGAATGGGGGGAAGGGATAGGTAGGGGGTTTGGGATAGACATGTACACACTCCTATATTTAAAATGGATTCCCAACAGGGACCTCCTGTACAGCACAGGGAACTCTACTCAGTGTTGTGTGGCAGGCTGGATGGAGAGAATGGATACATGCATATGTATGGCTGAATCCCTTTGCTGTCCACCTGAAACTATCACAACACTGTTAATCAGCTATACCCCAATACAAAATAAAAAGTTAATTAAAAAAAAGAATTAAGGGCTCGCTGCAAGGTTGAGTGACCAGGGAGCTCTCTGTAGACAAAGCAGAACCAGATCACCAAGGAGTAACTGGTCCACGATGCAGACAGGCTAAGACCAGGTTAGAGACAGAATTGAACCACAGCATCTGGATAAAAAACACACCATCTTGATGGAACGAGCATATTCAGAAAGATTCAGAAAGTGACAGCCTTGTAACTCAAAGTACAAGCAAAAATCCATTGAACACAGAAAAGTGTTTGCACAGATGATCAGCTAGAAAAAAAGATTCTTTCCCTTTTGCATTGATTAGGAAGGAGCAGAAAGAAGGAGCTGATAAGCACACAAAGGAAAGAGTTTGTGAGTCTGATGATTTTTATCAGCAGTAAGCAGTTTCCTGAGCAAGGCCTAGAAGAAGCGTGAAAGGAAATTTATATGAATATACTGGTCTTTTTCCCAGATGTTTCCCATGTCTAGACAGTTAGTGAACAGAGATGAATATCTGTAGTCTTACTTCATGGACCAAAAATCTCCTCCTTTTAAAATGTCTGCCTGGACGTCCAGAGTGGGTGTGCCCCAGGAGTGACTTTTCAAAGTATGACTCAAACAATAGGAAGCTGAAGTGAATTAATCTATTTTTTGTGCTTTGTTTTTATAAGGACAGCTGATAGTTCCCTTGGTATCAAGACTTCTCAAAAAGGGGGGAAAAATAAGAAAATGAAAAAGAATAATAGTTGACCTGATTCTATTGCCTCTTGTCAAGTGCTGTTTTTAAAATTTAACTTTAAATTTTCCTGTGGCATGACGACAGTGCTGTTTCCATTCCCAAGCTCTCCTGTGTGGCTTAATTGAATTTCAGGGTGGAAAGAGACTTCGAACACTCCCTAGTCCGATCTTCAACTGTAGACAGGCGGATGGAGGCCCTGGAGTGTTTCACTAGGTGAGCAGCTCCCTTCCATGGCCAAGGAACGCTCTGGAGTTATTTGAAAATGTTGGATGGTCATATCTTGGTCAAGACAGAGGGGTAGATCCCTGATCACTACGGGTGAAAAGCCAACTTTTCAATGTGGGACAGGAACACGGCAGGAATTCACCTAAGAATACAGCAGCTATATTGTAGCTGAAAAAAAAATTTAAGGAAAAAATTACTTCTGTGGACAGGCAGGACTGAATTGGTTTATGGGAAATATAAGCCCAAGGATAGAACCCATCACTCTTGCATCCTTGGCAACCTAGCAGAGAACTCTGGTTCGGATCACACCAAAATTTTCATTCTTGAGCTTCAACAGGTTCTGTTCTTATGGATTTCACTTGGGGAGGTTTCACACATCCAGTGCCGTGCCCTCCAAGGGGTTCTCATCTTAAAAACCTTTCCTTCATGTAAAGCACCTGCAACTCTACACTTAAAAATACCCACGTTTCACGTAGGCATGTTAATTAGCTTTAGCGCTTGACAAAGTGCTTCCCAACGGCTAAGATACTAAAGAGAGCATGACTCTGAGCTTCAGACATCAAGTGGAAATGCTTGGATAAATCTGGGTCAGTTCAGTTGCTCTGTCATGTCCGACTCTTCGTGACTCCGTTGACTGCAGTATGCCAGGCTTCCCTGTCTATCACCAACTCCCGGACCTTGCTCAAACTCATGTCCATCTGGGTCAGGTGATTATCAATTGGAAGCCAGTCAACAATGAACCATTTATGTGGTATGCTGCTGCTGCTGCTGCTAAGTCACTTCAGTCGTGTCCGACTCTGTGTGACCCCATAGACAGCAGCCCACCAGGCTCCCCCATCCCTGGGATTCTCCAGGCAAGAATACTGGAGTGGGTTGCCATTTCCTTCTCCAATGCATGAAAGAGAAAAGTGAAAGTGAAGCCACTCAGTCTGTCCGACTGTTAGCAACCCCATGGACTGCAGCCCACCAGGCTACTCCATCCATTGGATTTTCCAGGCAAGAGTACTGGGGTGGGGTGCCATTGCCTTCCCCATTATGTGGTATGAGCTGCATTTTAAAACAATCTTAAATGTGGTGTTTTCATAGAAATGGTGGACAGGAACAAACAGACAGAGAAAACAAACATTAACAGTTGTAACCTCAAAAATACCGCCTAATGGGATGGCAGCATTATGGGACTCTGTATGGTATACTGGGGTATTTACTCTCCAAGTTCCCTTCTGAACTGAAGAGCCCGTGAATCTGTGACCCTGGATGAAAACAAACTTTCTCAGTTTCAGCATCAGGAACACCCTTCTGGATAATATTTTGTTCAGCAGCCATCTCTGGCATTTACCTACTAGACATCGTAATTCTTGAGGCAACACCACTCAGCAGGGACAAAAACTATCTCCAGAAAGTACCAAATGTCCTCTAAAGGACAAACCACCCACCAGTTGAGACTAGAGAAGGAATTTTTTAAAGGAACTTTAAAAATGCTAACCTTTAGCCCCTCCTTACACCTCTCCCCAGTTATAATTCCTCAAATATCTGAAGAGCATCTCCCTGATTTGGGACCAAAACCTGCTAGGTTTACATGATCTCTGATAAAACTTCAATAGCATTAAGAATTAAGCTTTTCTTTTTTTCATTTACATTCTGAATATTTAATAATAGTGTAATGCTTTCTAAAGTTTCTTTGGATGTTGGCTGTTTTTATTAACTTCTTTACACGTGGCCCTTTAAAGAACGAAAACTAGATAATCTCTCAGATTTTAGCAGTTATGGTATGGATTACTCTTAAGTTTTCACTTTGAATGACTGACTTGTAGACTATGAATTGTATTTTGTTTATATGTGTTTGTTTAGCTGTTTTAAGTTGGCAGCAAAGTCGTCAAAAGGATATAGCTACCGTGACCTCCGTGTCCAGCAAAAATGGACCATCACCGAGAAAGAATGCAGTGACATTTTGCAGTTTTTTTCAGTGGCCCAGTCACATCATCCCTCATGATCACAATGTAAAACCCAAGAGAGGGAGCTGGTGCTGTTCTTTGACAATTAATAAGTTAACTCTGCCTGCAGTCACTAGGACAGGCTTCAGGTAGGAATGTTAAAGCATCTTGCTTCCCACCACTTATACAGAGAGAAAGAGGAAGAACAAAGCTGACCGTGGACAGTACCTGGGGCTACAGGAACCCTCCCTTTGAGCAACACCTCTTCTAGGAAGACTTTAAGAAGACAAGTGAATGGACTCAAGGAAGTTTCTGGGTGACACTGACTAAAACTACACATTAAAAAGCACATGGCCTTATTCCCAGACTTCTGTTAATACTTAGTGATTATATGATTTGTTTTTCAGTCAATCACATAAGAATTAAGAAATTCTGCAACACAAATGTTGAACAGAAATACCACCACTGTCCTGTATCTTAATTTCTATAACATTAAATTTTTGTGAGAGCACAGAAGGAAATGTATATGAAACCAGGGAGGTAACATCACTCTAGAAATCCTTTAAACAAACACGTGTTGTATTGTGTGTTCGTGTTTTCTCCCCAGCAAGTACCTGGCATTAGGCTGTTGGTAACTGCTGAAGGGCAAGTTCAGCTGTTTGTTGTTACGGATGTTTCTTTTCCAAACGCGCAGGCATTCTGGTTGTGCTGCAGTTGGCCTCAGACTTCTTTTTACCTTTGCCAAGACAATTCCCTGGACTTCTGCTCTGATCTGGGTCCCGTTTCCTTGGTCCTGTGACTTTCTCTCTCTAGGATTACTTCTCAGTGGACGGGAAGACATTTTCCAGAGTTCCCTAAGAAACTGTTCTTGGCAGGTCATTTTTTCAAGAACTCGCATGTCTGAAAATGTCTTTATTATCCTTGCTCTTGATTTATAGTTGGCTAGGTATGACATTCTAAATTCCCTCCGAGTTTTAAGGTTTTGTTCCATTGTCTTCTTGCCGGAGGTGCTGCCGTTTGAGGAATCCAAGGCCAGCCTGTTAGTTCATTCTTTGTACCCGATCTGTTTTTCAGCCCTGGACACTCCTAGACTCTGTAGACCGTCTGGCTCTGAGCTCACTGCTGAGCACTCCCACCTTGTCACTAACCATGCATCATGGGTGAACCAACAAATAACTTCTGATTCCTGTTTGTAGAAGGTGTAATACAACATAATGAAAATTGCATGTAAATATTTTGCACTTTGTGAAACTTGGCTCTATGAAGAGATTGTCATTTTTTTCCCGTTGAAGAAAAGTGTTACTAGAATTTATGACCTTCTCTCCATCAGCTGAAGGACCTTCTGTTGTTGTTCAGTCACTCAGTTGTATCCAACTCTTTGCATCCCCATGGACTGTAGCCCATCAGGCTCCTCTATCCATGGGATTTTCCAGACAAGAATACTGGAGTGGGCTGCCACCTCTTTCTCTAGGGCAGCTTCTTAGACCAGGGATGAAAACCATGTCTCCTGCATTGGCGGGTGGATTCTTTACCACTGAGCCACCAGGGAAGCCCAGAGGAACGTCTCGGGAGCTTCTAATTCCAAATCCAATAATTTTCTTGCCCGGTGGAAGCTCTCCAGCTTGAATTCATCATTCTAGTCTTCAAGTTCTCTCCATTCTGTTTCCCAGGGTTTCTGACGTCTCCTCTCCTATTAGTCTTGCAGGACTGTCTCTCCTTGACCGTGGCTCCTAAACATGGACATTCCTTTGGATTTTTTGCTGATATCTCTCCTATATGTGTCCTATTCTTATTGTAAGAGGCCCCATTTAACTTAGGGTATTAAATGTCACCATTATTATGACTGTTACTTTCAAAATACACATCTGGTCATAACCTACTTTATATGTGGTCCTGCATTTCCACCAATTCCATCCTGGAGTGGTGTGCCCAAGGAAAAAGGCTAACTGGAGGTCTCATCATAGGTGCTGACAACCTTCTTCTGTAAAGGATCATGGAGAGTAAGCACTGTAGGCTTTGCTGGATACACAGTCTCAGTTGCAAATACTCACTTCTGCAACTGTGGTGTGGACACAATCACAGACAGCATCTAATGAATGAGGAGGCCAGGGTTCCAATCAACCTTTTTCTACAAAACAGGCAGGAAGCTTTATTTCACCCTGGGCCAATGCCTAGAGCTGTGTCTTGAATTTTACACTCAGTAGATTAGTAGTCTGACCTTAAAGAATCATTAATGACCTCAGTATTACAAAATTACTGCATTAGAAATTATTTATTTTTAGAATTTCTTTCTTTCTTTGGCCGCTCTGGTCTTAGTTGTGGCATGTAGAATCTTTGATATATGCTGTGGTATGTGGGATCCAGTTCCCCAACCAGGGATCGAACCCCAGCCCCCTGCATTTGGATTGCAAAATCCCAGCTACTGGACCACCAGGGAAGTCCCTAGAAATTACTTCTTTTGACTAGGATTCTCCTCCTCTCACCCACTGCCTTATGGGCCTACTAAACTCCTGTTCATTGTTGAGGCCCAGCTCAGACGTCACCTCTTGGATGAAGCTTTCCTTCATGCATGCATGCACAACTGTGTGTTAGTAACCTTGGTGCCTACATTGTACTTGTACTTGGTACCTATCCCTACTCAGAATCAGCCACACCTTCCTTTTTTCCCATAAAGAACACATTTAGAGTCAATTAAAACACTCCTCCTATAACTTCCCAGGTGGCACCAGTAGTAAAGAAGCTACTTACAAGTCAGGAGACGCAAGACACCTGGGTTCATTCCCTGGGTTGGGAAGATCCCCTGCAGGAGGAAATGACAACCCACTCCAGTATTCTTGCCTGGGAAATCCCATGGACAGAAGAGCTTGGCAGCTACAGTCCATGGGGTCACAAAAGAGTCGGACACAGCTGAGCACACAAAACACTCCAGGGGCTCAATTACAATTATGTCTCTCTTCACCCCTTGATGTTAAGCTTACCCACTGAAGTCTACTGATATTCCCTGCTATGTAATTTATGCTGAATCATTGCATGCTAAACACTTGTGCATTTGTGCGATGTCATGACCTACGTGTTTCTTACCTCATCTTCCTTCTAAAAATATAATTATACTTGTTGTAAACCAAACTCATCCTCTCTTCCCAAATCCACTTCTCCTCTTGCTAATGACACCCCCAGTCTTAGTTATCCAGGGCTTAAAATTAAATCTATCTTGGGACTTCCCTGGTGGTCCAGTGGCTAAGACATCACTTCTAGTGCAGGAGGCCTGGGTTCAATCCCTAGTTGAAGAACTCGATCCCACATGCTGCAACTAAGACCCACCACAACCAAATAAATAGATAGACAAAATTTTTAAAACTTGAGTCTGCACTGTGGCTCAGAGGATAGAACTGGTGTCATACAGAGGGGGAGCCAAGGCTCTGGGTAGGACCCTGGGGACATTGTGACAGTCTCTCTCTCTCTCTGGAAATGAAGCTTCTCACTTGTGACATGGCCAGGCGCGGCCTGGGGTTACCATGGACCTTCTATAAACCCTGGGTTTTGAATGCACAGCAATGATTCCTGCTATTTCTTGTTAGGTTCATTCTAACATTTCTAGTGGTGGTGGTGGCGGTTGTTCAGTCGCTAAGTCATGTCCGCCTCTTTGTGACCCCATGGACTGCAGCACACCAGGCTTCTCTGTCCCTCACCGCTCCTAGAGCTTGCTCAGACTCATACCCATTGAGTCGGTGATGCCATCCAACCATCTCATCCTCTTCTGCCCTCTTCTCCTGACTTCAATCTTCCCCAGCATCAGGGTCTTTTCTAATGAGTCAGTTCTTCCCATCAGGTGGCCAAAGTACTGGAGCTTCAGCTTCAGCAGCAGTCCTTCCAATGAATATTCAGGATTGATTTCCTTTAGGATTGACTGGTTTGATCNTCCTGACTTCAATCTTCCCCAGCATCAGGGTCTTTTCTAATGAGTCAGTTCTTCCCATCAGGTGGCCAAAGTACTGGAGCTTCAGCTTCAGCAGCAGTCCTTCCAATGAATATTCAGGATTGATTTCCTTTAGGATTGACTGGTTTGATCTCCTTGCAGTCAAGAGACTCTCAAGAGTCTTCTCCAGCACCACAGTTGGAAACCATCAATTCTTGGGCACTCAGCCTTCTTTATGGTCCAACTCTCACATCCGTACACAACTATTGGAAAAATCATAGCTTTGACTATACAGACCTTTGTTGCAAAATGATGTCTCTTGTTTTTTAATATGCTGTTTAGGTTTGTCATAACATTTCTGGTAGCATGACCTTTAGCAAATTTTTTAGTAAAATTCCTGTTCCCTTTAACCTTTATTGGTTTAGGATTACACTGCCTGATATCCTGATCCTAACACAAGGCATCCTGGAACATTCGGTGAGAGCCAGTGCCTTCAAGGGACACAAAGTCTCTCAGAACTCCAGGTGTATATGTTATACTAAGCTGTATAGCCAAAAATTAGTTTATAATTAAATGATAATACTTAATTGGATATGACTTTCTTGAGGGGCTTCCCAAGTGGCTCTGTGGTAAAGAATCCACCTGCAATGCAGACACACAGGTTTAATCCCCAACTCAGAAAGATCCCCTGAAGAAGGAAAGGGCAACCCACTCCAGTATTCTTACCTGGGAAACTCCATGGACAGAGGAGCCTGGCAGGCTACAGTCCATGGGGTCGCAAAGAGTCAGACACAATTGAGCAACTGAGCACAAACACAGATGACTCTTTTTTAAAAACCATGTGTTCTGTCTATAGAGGGAAAATATTTGTCTTTATACTTTCAGATGTTTAGGGAAACACCCATATACTTGAGCCTACAGTACCTTAAATGCATCTAAACATTTTGTGTAGCCTTTGGCTTTTAATAACTCAATGAACGATGTTATTCAAGCATTTTTTAAGAAGCAAGAATTTTTTCTTTCCATTTATAATCAGAAGTATACAGATGGCTGTTCCTTTAGTGTTTGTGTTCTCTTACTCTTCTTGTATAACACAAACTCCTATTCATATTCTAATCTATGTTCCTAAAATTCATTTGGTTCCTAAATACCTATTTTCCTGTGTCAGGTCTTTAAATCTGTACTGGAATATTTTAATTTTCAGTTTAATTTAGCTTTTTTATAAACTTGTGTTATTTTTAAAAAATAGATTATAAATTCTATGTATGAAATAAAATTATTTTATCAATGTGCATATTCTCACACAACCTGGTGTAATTCTGCCCATTTTTTTCTCATCACTGTATAAGTGTAATAAACTTTCAAGAAACAAGCTGAACAAGCCTGTTCGAGCCCTGTTCCATAAACTAACTGAACAAATGTTTTTTGATTTCAAATTATTAAAATGCTAGTTTGAGAATAATGTTGATTCTTTTCTTTGAGGAAAAAAATCAATGAAATATACATGTAATGAATCTCTCTGACTGTCTACACCCTAAGTATATACACTTGTTTAAAGGATACGACATGTTAGTTTAGTTAGTTAGTTAGTTAGTTCAGTTGCTCAGTCGTGTCCGATTCTTTGTGACCCCATGAATCGCAGCACGCCAGGACTCCCTGTTCATCACCATCTCCTGGAGTTCTCTCAGACTCAGGTCCATCGAGTCCGTGATGCCATACAGCCATCTCATCCTCGGTCGTTCCCTTTCCTCCTGCCTAAGAATTTCAAAGAGAAATATAAAAACAAGTAGTAAGTTTCACAGGAAACTTATCAGACTTAACATGGTAATAAATGAGGTTAAAAAAATAGGAAAATCTCAAACATAGCAACCAGCAAAACAATGAAAACAGTGCCTCAATCTTTGTCCACCAGCTCCACCATATGGCACTATGAGAATTTACAGTTTATCTTCAAGGGGAAAGAATTTCCCCAAATATTTAAAAATACTTATTCATGGTGAATTCAGTATCTCATAACAACAACAACAAAAACTATTGAAAGTAGTAAGAAGCAACTTTTATCCATAACAAATGTGTGTCCTTTTACTTTGTTCTAAGTTTAAGAAGTTATAAGAATATAGTATTATCATCCCCCAGGAAAATAGAGCTAACTAACTTTGCGTCTTAAACCTAAACTTTTGCCGTCTGCTTTGCAATACTATTTTATCATTTACAATGCTGGATTGAAAGTCCATGGTTGGTTTTATTTTATCCAATATCTATTTCAGGCACTAGATTTGTAGCTCCATGAAAATCACATCATTTCATAAAATATAAGAAGACAGAAAAACATATGGTCATCCCTTTATAAATCTAAGAAGGCTTTAAAATTAAATGAACTATTTCTTCAATTTAACTTTCCGATCTCCTCTCATACTGATCTGTGTCCTTAAGTTGGAGCATACAAGTATACTTTTAAAAAATAAATTCCACAAAAGCCTGCTGTGAGAATCAGAGCTGAGCAGCTTAAGTAAAAGGAGAAGATTTGGGAGGGCTTTTGAATGTCCATCGTGGGGAGAAGGAGTCAGATAACAAAGGTGGGGCAAGAGAAGGGCGTGGGCAGCACAGGACACCTCTTAGTTCTAGCGTCATCCGGGCAACTCAGGTCTGATCTACAAACACTGCCCTTGGGCTTGCCTGCCTCGGGTGCCTGCCCTGAGCTAATCAGCTGACCCAGGGACGACTCAGTCCCATCTGTTCACAGTCATTGAAGAAAGTGGTTCCTAGGCAACCATCAGGTGTAGACAACACCTGTGTGGTCCCATAACCAACACCACCAAGGTGGTTCTAAAGGCAGTTGGACCACTGAAAGGAGGAGATGGCTTCCAACCCCACTTTATCCAGATGATTGACTAAACCAGTCAAACACAAATAGTGTTGCTAACTAGATAATTCAATATTTCCGGCCCAATAGATTTAAGTCCAAATTATATTTGTAGAGTTCAGACCACAAATTGTACACATTTGGAGAATTACAAACTTCCCTCTCTCTATGTGAATTTGGGCAGATTACAGGAACACCAGCTAAATGAAGCAGTGTGGATCATAAAGCATATGGTCCTCTCCTGTTAGGTGTTAAAGGAGGTCATGAGAATTATGACAACACTCTGGACTGCATGGATTTTCACACTACTACTGCCACCAGTGAGCTTGCAGGTGACGGTGGCTCTCTGACCTTGACTCTTAAGGTCGTGTTTGCAGGCAGGGACCCACGTGCTGAAGTGGGACACACTCACATGGGGGCACTTCTCAAATATCTTTCATTTACTGAGGACAGCTTTTCAATAACGAAACAATTCCCCTGCCATTTCTGGGGCACTTACCAGGCCCACATCTTCTTTACATGCATTAGCATATTTTAGTGCACGTACAACAATCTTATAAGTATTATTTTTTATTATTATTTATTTTTCTCTTGGGCTTCCCTTGTGGCTCAACTGGTAAAGAATCCACCTTCAATGCAGGAGACCCTGGTTCGATCCCTGGGTTGAAGATCCCCTGGAGAAGGGAAAGGCTGCCCACTCCAGGATTCTGGCCTAGAGAACTATATAGTTCATGGGGTCGCAAAGAGTTGGACATGACTGAGTGACTTTCACTTTCACTATTATCCTCTTAAACAACAAAAAGGTCTTTTCTGGTGGCTCAGAAGGTAAAGAATCTGCCAGCAATACAGGGGACTAGAATTAGATCCCTGGTCAGGAAGATCCCCTGCAGAAGGGAATGGCAGCTCACTCCAGTATTCTTGCCCAGAGAATCCCACGGACAGAGGAGCCTGGCGGGCTACAGTCCATGGGGTCGCAAAGAGTCAGAAATGACTCAGCAACTAACACTTAACTAAACATCAAGAAACCAAAAATTGCAATCCCAAGATCCCACATCTAGGAATGATTTAAATTCAATCTACTTTGGAGCCCGCCCAAAGACAAATTTCCCTACAAAAGCATGTTTAAGGCCTATGCACTCAGTTGTATTTAACTTTTTGCAATGCTGTGGACTGTAGTCAGTCAAGCTCCTCTGTCCATGGAATTCTCCAGGCAAGAATACTGGAGTGGGTTGCCATTTCCTTCTCCAGAGGATCTTCCTGACCCAGGGGTCGAACCCAGGTCTCCTGTATTGACAGGAGGATTCTCTACCAGCTAAGCCACTCTCAGGGAAGCCCCTGAGAGATAAATTATCCTTTTCACAATCTCACTAAAAAGTATAGACAGTGTATAGATTCAATTGCAATATAATTCATATTGAAGGAGAAGATCTGTGCCTTGTTCTGTGTCAAACTCTGGGCCTGGAAGGTAGAGTGTTTCTTACACTCCAGGGTCCTAACGAGCTGATGGCAGCAACCACAGAATCTCACCTGACAAGTCGCACAGAAACCACTTCTAGTTGTTGCCTGATAATAACAATAATCCTGCATTGAACACCTACCATAAATCAGTTGGTTTCCTACGTTATCTTATTTAATCTTCCCAATACTGTCGGTTTGGTATTATCATCCTCCCTTTACAGAGGAAAACGTGGTATCCTAAACTAGGTCCTGGTAAAGCTGGTTTTCAAATCCATTTTAGGGGGGAGGTTGTTGCATTTTGTTTCAATTTTGAGGCTTATATTTCTTCCATTACAACACACAACACCTCTGGAACATCAATCTCCTTTCATGTGCTTAACCTCGTTTCCCTAGATATGCAGTGAGCTGAAGCTCACACCCATAGTCCAGTGAAATGCATTTTCTCGGGAAGGGCTTTTATCAGTGGATGTCGTGGGCACCAAGGCTGACTCATCTAAACTATATTTGGTAGATCCTTTAAGTTACTCACATCACAACACAGAGAGGCAATATGCTCTGCAAATGAGTGGCTTTCCAACTGAAGAATTTTATAATCCATCGATAATAATCTCTGCAGAATCACATAACAGCTTCTTCTGACTTTTCCATCAGAAATGTCCCTCCATTAACATTCTGTGCCACCAATCCAGGAACAGATATAATATTCCCAGAATACACTTTAAGGATGAACTGCAAAATCAGAGAGTTGGTTGAGAACTCTGTGTGTGTGGCAGGGGGTGGGGAAGG
>SJYX01019916.1:82927-100326 GCA_006410675.1 Oreotragus oreotragus
TTTGTTCTCATTTAATACTGTATGAAATATCATATGAAATATCTTCTTGACTTTCATTTTACCACTGACTTTGACAAAGCTGCTAATAACCTGAAATCGATGACACCTGAAGAGTGGGTCTTGGGCACAAGTGTGGGTGGATCCTGTGTTACCCTTTCATATAGGTATTACTCTGATTTTTTAAAATCATTAAAGTAATTAAATTAAATAGGGAAAAGGAATTAACAAAGCCACAATGAGACTTTGCCACCTGCATTGGACTTCGACTATGCCACTTTCTAGTGTTTTCCCAAGACCAGAAAAACTCTACCTTCAAATTCACATCTGTAGGATCTATCACTGATGCCTAGCATCTCAGAGATGTTAAATAAATGCTTTGAATTAAATACATAATCCATTAATATGAAATGAACCTTCTTTTTACAGAAAGTAAGAGAGTATAAATCATAGAACAATAAAGAAGTATTAACAATACAGTGAATGGTTATCCAGGCAAAAGAGTTCACCCTGAAGCTAGATCTTGTTTAAAATCCACCTTACTACTTTGTGGAAGATTTCTAAACTTCTAACATTTGAATTTTCTCAAGCTTAAATGGTGATTATAACAGTTCACTCACATAGTTGCTATGAAGCTGAATAGAAATTGCCCATATCACAGTTTGCGGATTCAGTAAATATCAGTTTCCCTTTTCAGACCAGTGATAAATGGCTGTCTCTTATACACATCTCCATGCCAAGACATCAGTATTTCTAACCTGAACCAAAGTTAACTATTGACCCACATGCTGTCTCCGGAAGACCCAGGCACTGAATCACTACCAGTTATCTGCTTTCAGCATCTTTCTTCCTGTCCACATCAGCTCAACCCTTCCCAGATATTCCTACATTCATACAACTTTTCATTTTCTCTGACGTCATCATTTGGTCACCAGCTTTTCAATCTTTACATTTCATCTAAGTGTTCTACTTTCGGAGAAGCACTTCATCATAGAAGGACTTTCATTTTTTCCTGCTTAAAATTTAACTCTTGCTTTACTTTGCATTTTTATTTGACAAATTCTTTTATTTTTAAAACATCAGTCTTTGAAATGACTCTGACAGTGACCTGCTCTCTCCCATCCTAATGTGTGTATTGTAGAGGCGGAAACTCTGTGCTAAAGACAGCAACAGCTGTCCAGTAGCAGCAGCCACTGCACAGACACAGCGTCCGTGCAGCACGTGCCACACTTGTTCCAGACGTGAGCGCTTCTCTGGTCTGGAAAGAGTCATCTGACGTTAATTTTGAAGTCCTCCAACAGTACAGACGTGTATTCCCTTCAAGGTTCCCCAGCCCCTTATAAAAATGTTCAACTCAGTGATTCTCCACGCAGGTCCTCAACTCAGCACAGCCTTAGTTCTACGAGGGAGGTTATCTTATCTAAGAATTACACTTGGTAAAGCGTCTGTCTACAATGCAGGAGACCCGGGTTCGATCCCTGGGTTGGGAAGATCCCCTGGAGAAGGAAATGGCAATCCACTCCAGGACTATTGCCTGGAAAATCCCATGGACAGAAGAGCCTAGTAGGCTACAGTCCATGGGGTCGCAAAGAGTCGGACACGACTGAGCGACTTCACTTCACTTCACTTCACTTAGGCTGAGATGATCTCTCTTAAACAAGCTCTGTTAGCTAACACTTCATACATTATGGCATTCAGGCACTAACTCACCATTTCCCTAGGATGTGTTCTGAAGTATTTTTCTCAGGTTTTTTTTCTATTTAAGGAGCATTCGAGCATCCTTTCCTTATGAATCCTATAGATAATAGTTGGGTAATATTTTGAAATAATGTGTTCCCATAAAGGGACATAAAATGTTAAGAATAGAAACTGAAGAATATATATGTGTACACACACACACACATACCCCCAAGGAATATGGAAAGAACAGACAAGAGTAAAACTCAAAAGCTACAGATTTCAAGTAAGTGACAACTGAAAATTGTAGATACCATATAAAGTAAGTTTTGTTGGAAATTTTCCTCCCACATTTGTAAATACTTGTTATAATGTTATTTAAGGAAAACTTGAGCTGCAGAAGGCATGTTACACTGCATTTCAAATTTTAATATTTAGTTGCTGAAATAGTAGAGCCTTAGGGGTAACAGACAGCAGGGGGAACTGGTGGCATTCTCAGGACAATACTACAATTTCTAGCAGAATTCACGTAAGCCCGTGGAGATGGGGAGGGAGACCTCCAGTCTGCGCTCTCATTTTAATCACCTCCCCACCCCCACTGCCCCCCCTTCCAGACTCCTGGCCACAGCATGCTCTCAGGACAGCACAGCAAAGGCTCAGAAAGCTGTTTTCCAAGAATGGACTTAGGCACAAAATTCTGGGAACAAATCACCAG
Organism: Oreotragus oreotragus; assembly: GCA_006410675.1. Classification (NCBI taxonomy): domain Eukaryota; kingdom Metazoa; phylum Chordata; class Mammalia; order Artiodactyla; family Bovidae; genus Oreotragus; species Oreotragus oreotragus. The sequence continues at coordinate 85,317 of SJYX01019916.1, forward strand.
CAGCAGACTTAGTTTATTGTTCCACTTTCAGGATATATGATCTCTCTTAGAATTTCAGCCTACATCACAGTTGACATGCATTCAGGCAAAATTCACAAGACAATCGTTAGTCTGCCGCGAAAGGTTTTGTTCAGACCCTCCTAAATTCTCCCAACCAACCTCTTCAAAGCCAGGCTGGGTCATTCTTATCTTACAAAGCAGCTGAATCTGCAGCATCTTTATACCTGCCTCCCCTCAACCTTGAACTCCTCAAGCCTCCTCCCTTTTAAAAATCAAACTTCCCCTTCACGCAGTTTTATTCTCCTTAGTGGGCACACTGAGACACACGCCTGAATCGTTAGTAGTCTGTTCAGCACACCTCCAAACTCTGTTTAATCCACTAAGGCTTGATGAGGTGATTCAGAGAAAGTGCATAAACAGTGCCACAACCAGACATGAAGGGTTGGTATCACCTGGATGTATCAGACGTGAAGGATTGGTATTACCTGGACCTATTACCTTTCTGAGATTACACAGATTGATTTTCCTCCCCGTTTGATTTCTTTGTTCTGTATGTAATGTTACAGTGATACCAAACCTACACTCCAGATGAAGTTTGATTTTCACATTTTGTGAATTTCACCAAAGCTAAATACATCTAATATCCTCCCCTAATTTTTGTATATTGGAATTAATTTGAAAAAAAGGGAAATGATTAAAATGAGTGAGTGTTGCATGCTCAGTCATGTCTGACTCTTTGCGACCCCATGGACTGTAGCCTACCAGCCTCCTCTGTCCATGAGATTATCCAGGCAAGAACAGTGGAGTGGGTTGCTATTTCCTTCTCTGGGGGATCCCAACCCAGGGATCAAACCCAGGTCTCCTGCATTGCAGGCAGATTCTTTACCACTGAGCCACCTGGGGAAGAGTTAAAATCAATACACTAATATCCAGAGATAACAATTAAATTCTTCATAATACTTTCACTATTTTCTCTATATACTTATTTATACCCAAATTAGCATATGGGCACTTGGTGATGTGCTTGCTAACTAATAAATTAATAATTTTTATAGCTAATGAAATGGACAACTGTGCATGATAAAACGTTAAAAACAAAATGACCAAAAATGTTATTCTTAAGAGTTGCATAATAATTTTTGGATGTACTGTGAATTCTTTGTCCATTCCTTTGAAAGCCATTCTATGATTACAAATTGTTGAACTATTATATTGCCATTTTTGCACTTGGATCCAGATCAGATCTCTGATCATGACCTTGGATTCTGAAATGTGGAACTGTGGGCTTAAAATTAAAAACATTTAAAAGCTTTTGAAACACCAAAGCCAGTGTTTTTCCTCCAATGTGTTTCTCTAGAGAGGTTTTATCAGACTTACCAGTCACAGTACCTCCTGACACAAATTAGTATATCTTAATTGTTTCTTATTCTACAGTTAATAGTTCATGAATGTAACTTGCGTTCTATTTATTACAAATCTATTGCACATTTTATTTGATTTTATGTTGCTTTACAATTTGTTTGAAATTAGTTAACTGACCTTAGCTGATTTTTATTAGTGCTTTAATGTAGGTATTTGTTTGTTTACCAAACCTTATTGTATATTACAGCAATTAATACTTTATCTGGCATTTATAAAGCAAATTGTTTTCTTGCTCTAACAGTTTCAATCTTTTGACTTCAGTGTGTTAAATATATTCTATTGATATTTTCCTCTGTGGCTTCAATTCTTTTCAAAATATTGATAATTTAATGTTACTTTGTGTTTTGGTGTATGATGTGAGATGAGAACAAAAATTGAGCTTTTCCATTCCCAGTACCATTAATCAAACCATCCATTCTCCTCTGGAGTGTTTGTGTATTTTCCTGGTCACATACAGACAGAAGAGAGGGGCTTCCTTTCCACCTGCTGAAGCCAGAAATAGGGCCATGATGCTTAAATCTAAGCATTAGTTTATCCCTGACAGATGGGCTCAACTTCCCACATTATTCTTCTTCTTTATTCTCCCCATTCATTCTATTTTTTCTAAATGATACTTCTTCACTTTTATTAGGTCCTTCCTCTCAGTATCCTTACAAAAATTATTTCCTTTATCCTATGGCTAATAATTCGGAGAAGGCAATGGCACCCCACTCCAGTACTCTTGCCTGGAAAATCCCATGGACGGAGGAGTCCATGGGGTCGCTGAGAGTCCGGCACGACTGAGCGACTTCACTTTCGCTTTTCAATTTCATGCATTGGAGAGGGAAATGGCAACCCACTCCAGTGTTCTCGCCTGGAGAATCCCAGAGACAGTGGGCCCCCATTTATGGGGTCACACAGAGTCAGACATGACTGAAGCGACTTAGCAGCAGCAGCAGCAGCATGGCTAATAATTATACTAATCCTCTATGAATTTAAGTTAGTTTGGGAAAAAGTGAGATCTTTAACACAGTTCATTTACTTATTCAAGATCATGGCACATTTCTCTATTCCTTAAAATTCACTTTCACGTTTCTTTGTAAGTTTCCTGGTTTCTTTGTCTTGTATCTTTAACACAAGTCTCTTTAGGGCAATTCTTAGTAGCACTTTTGGATTTTATTTTTCTGATTGTTCTAGTTTTTATTTGCTATCATAATCTTCTCCCATCTCTATACCAGCAGACTTACAGAGGCTACGTAAGAACACTTTTAGTTGTATGCTGGCATTTGCTCACTTTACTGAATACTCATATTATTTTAGGTTTTTATTCAGTTGATTCTTTTGCACTTATTAAGCATGCAATTATGTGAGTTCAAGTAATGGGAAGGTTGTCTGCTTTGCAAGAGTTATATCTCCTTTTTCTATTTCATGCCTAATCTGTTGCATTGACTAAAATGTCCAGAACAATGATATTAGTTGTGATATGTTTATAAAAATTTACATCAATAGAAATTTTGACTGTATCTCTTTGTTATATGTGTTTTACTGTTTTATACCACAATAATACAAAGGATCATGAGAGACTACTATGAACAATAAAATTAAAAAACTAGATAACCTAGAAGAATGGTTAAATTCCTAGAAACCTACAACCTACCAAGAATGAATCATGAAGAAATAGAAAGTCTGAATAGACCAATAATAAGTAAGAAGATTGAATCAATAATCGAAAACTTCCCAACAAAGAAAAAGCCCAGAACCATATGGTTTCACTGGTAAATTCTGACGAACATTAAAATAGAATTAATGTCAACCCTTCTCAAACTCTTCCAAATAATTGAAGAGGCAGAAATTCCTTTTATGAAGATGGGATTATTCAGATGCCAAAGTCAGATAAGAACACTAGGAAAAAATAAAATCATAAATCTATACCCTTGATGAATGCAGATATAAAAATATTCAATAAAATATTAAGAAACTGCATTCAACAGCATATTAAAAGGATCATACACCAAGATCAAGTGAGATTTATCTCTGGAATGCAAGGATGATCCATATACACAAATCAATCAATGTGATACACTACATTAATTTAGTAAGATAAAAATCATAAGATTATCTCAATTAAAAAAGCATTTGGCACAAACAAACATCCTTTCATGGTAAAAAAAAAAAAAACATTCAACAAATTGGTATAGAAAAAATATACCTCAACATAATAAATATCAAACATGACAAACCCATAGCCAACATCATATTCAATGGTATGTAGGTCATACTCAATCTTTTCTCTGAGATGAGAAATAAGACAAGTGGCCCACTGTTACCACTTGTATTAAACACAGTCCTTAAAGTTCTAGCCACAGCAATTAGGCAAGAAAAGAAACAAAAGGCATACAAACTGGTAAGGAAAAAGTGAAATTATCTTTATTCACAATGATATGATGATATATATAGAAAATCCCCACAAAAAGAAAAAACTGTTACAGATAATCAATGAATTTAGNGTCTCTTATACACATCTCCACTTGTATTAAACACAGTCCTTAAAGTTCTAGCCACAGCAATTAGGCAAGAAAAGAAACAAAAGGCATACAAACTGGTAAGGAAAAAGTGAAATTATCTTTATTCACAATGATATGATGATATATATAGAAAATCCCCACAAAAAGAAAAAACTGTTACAGATAATCAATGAATTTAGTGAAGCTGTAGGATACAACATACAGAAATCAGCTGCATTTATTATATGTTAAAAATCAATTATCTGAAAAAGAAATAAAGAACACAATCTCATTCACAATAGTATCAAAAATAATAAAACACTTAGGAATAAATTTAACCAAAAAGGTAAAGATCTTTACACTAAAACTATAAAACTTTGATGAAAGAAATTAAAGAAGATACAAATGGAAGGAAATCTCATGCTCATGGATTAGCTGAACTAATATTTTTAAAACATCCATATTACCCAAGGTCATCAATAGATTCAGTGTAATCTCTTTCAAAATTCCAAGGGTGTTTCTTGGAATAGAAAAAATTGAAGAAAAAAAAAGTGCTAAAATTTTCATGCAGCAATGAAACCCCTGAATGACCAAAACAATCCTGAGAGAGAAGACAAAGCTGTTAGCATCACACTTTCTGATTTCAAACTATACTACAAAGCTATAGTAATCAAAACAGTATTTTACTACTTTTAGTCACTGATTTATATTTTATTGATTGATTTTTTATGTTAGTATGAAACTTCAAGCACATTTTAATTTGACTTATACTTTTAATCAACATAAAAGGATTCTCATTTTGCTACTTACTGAACTGTTTGAATTATTAAATCTATTTTTAATATCCCTTTTCTTTATTTGTTCTCATTTAATACTGTATGAAATATCATATGAAATATCTTCTTGACTTTCATTTTACCACTGACTTTGACAAAGCTGCTAATAACCTGAAATCGATGACACCTGAAGAGTGGGTCTTGGGCACAAGTGTGGGTGGATCCTGTGTTACCCTTTCATATAGGTATTACTCTGATTTTTTAAAATCATTAAAGTAATTAAATTAAATAGGGAAAAGGAATTAACAAAGCCACAATGAGACTTTGCCACCTGCATTGGACTTCGACTATGCCACTTTCTAGTGTTTTCCCAAGACCAGAAAAACTCTACCTTCAAATTCACATCTGTAGGATCTATCACTGATGCCTAGCATCTCAGAGATGTTAAATAAATGCTTTGAATTAAATACATAATCCATTAATATGAAATGAACCTTCTTTTTACAGAAAGTAAGAGAGTATAAATCATAGAACAATAAAGAAGTATTAACAATACAGTGAATGGTTATCCAGGCAAAAGAGTTCACCCTGAAGCTAGATCTTGTTTAAAATCCACCTTACTACTTTGTGGAAGATTTCTAAACTTCTAACATTTGAATTTTCTCAAGCTTAAATGGTGATTATAACAGTTCACTCACATAGTTGCTATGAAGCTGAATAGAAATTGCCCATATCACAGTTTGCGGATTCAGTAAATATCAGTTTCCCTTTTCAGACCAGTGATAAATGGTATAGCAGCTTTGGTGAAAAAAAAATGTGCCTGGATTTATATATCCTGATGAATTGATTTATGGAAAGGAATGAGAGAATAAACTGAGGGATATGATACAGTAAATACACTGCAAAATCAATGCTAAAACTTTAAAGTGAATATGTCAGGCCAATACACAGAGATAGACATATAAATACTTCCACTAATTCTTCAGAAACTCTGGTTCCAGATGCAACAATATCTCAGGCTTTAACAGGAGAGAATCATACCTGGAAATCTTTTTCTATGTTTGTACCAAAGCCAGGGCTTCCTTCAGATGACCTTGGACCTTCAGAATCAGCCTGAATCAAAGACAGAATTAAAGAAGAAACAAAAGAACCAGAACTGAAACTCAGATATTTTTAAAACCAAGACTTGTTTTTATGAAGTTGAGTTTCCCAGTTTCACAAGTTTGACTCTGTGCATTGCACCTCCAGGTTAGCTTCTCTGGTGCCACAGCTATTTCAGGATTCAAAGAGAGTCCTAGGCATGATACAGACTTCTATTGGGATTAAAAAAAAAAAAATTAACATTCCTTAAAGATATCTCTTATCAATTACAACTGAAGTGTTGATTACAAAGGGCAACAATTTCCCATTCAAGACTGCCTAACTCTGGTCTAGTTTAACGTATTCATCTAATCTGAGTTAACTTCACAAAGGTCTTTAGCACCACAAGAGGGCATCCCCTCCTCCAAACCCTACCCCCAAACTCTGAAAGGCACATATATGATCTGGACAATACACAAAGGAACAAGAGGGGATTCAGAAACAAATGGCTGTTGTGATGGGAGCTCTGAGGTCCCTGATCCTGGCTGAGAGTCCAGGAAGAAGGCATCCACCAGCAGACACCAACAAGAGAGCATTGTGCCTGCAGAAGACGGCACTTTGTGTACAAGGGGGAAATCAAACGCGTTGTAGGCATTGCTCCGACTTCCCATAACACAAATGTTATAAAACAGGGAACAGCTGAATGAGATGGCAGTTGATACAGCAGACAAGTGCAGAGCATGAAGTCTAGTTACAGTCAACAGTTAATCAAATTCAGTGCACAGTTTGTATCATTCTTGGCCTTTGACTTTCTGACACTGACATTCCCCACACTCTATTTAGGGAGTTTTGACTTGGCTGGAATCTCTGAATTGTAATCACATTTAGCTAGTAGAACAGCAGGGACTGGGGGGCAGTTTAATCATTTTTAGTGCAGATGGGGAAGGAAAGCATCAGAAAACCCTCTTGTTTTCCCAGTGTGGTTTAATTAGCATCTTTCTGAGTCACTTCTTAGCTGTGACAAAAACCTGAGCTTTGTGGCTGGAGGAAGGGGTGTTTTCACAGGTGTGTGGGTGGGGAAGAGGCTGGAGCAGGGATGGGGCGGGGAGAAAGCAGAAAGTGGAGGAAGAGGTCCCGTTTGCCTGTTGCTTTCTTGACCTACATAGATTTCCCTTTTGGGGACTGAATGAGGACACACAACTACCTGCTCTGAAAGTTGCACAAAAGAGCATCTGTTCTATTCTAAAGGTGAGAAAAATCTTTGTGCGGGAATAAATATAGCAGCAGTATGAATGTCTATATTTATTCACATCCGAGTGAAAAGGAGCTTTTCAAAGCCAATGAGAATATTTTCTATGTGTGACCTTCACATGCCTAAAAATAGTTTCACTATCAGGCACACATTTCATGTCTTCTTTGAAGCAGGGAGGAGAAAATTTTCTTTTTTCCAAAATTTGTATCATGACTAATTTGAAGATAACACAAGCCCTCAAAATCTCCAAAATAAAAGTAAATCTCCTATAAACACAAAGGAAATATTTTCTACTAGCTGTTTAATTGTTTACCTTATATCCCAAAGAAGTTGTGACTTGATTGAGAATTTAATGATACGAACAGAACAATAGTTCTGTTCATGGGTGGCCAAAAATAAATGCTTTAAACTGGTTCAGGTTGGTCACCTGGACATGAAAATTGCAATTCCCCTGCCAGATGGTTGTAGGAGGAGATCTTGCCAGAGTCTCTACCATAGAGGGAGGGGGTTCCAGTCTTCCAGCAGCCCCCACCTGCTCTTACATCCCTGGGTGAGTTCAAGTATGGCCATCCAGTAGCCTCAAAACTGCAGGGACCCTGAAGCTTGCTCCCCTCCCCACAAATAAAAACAAAACAAAGCAAACCAAAGAAGCTGAGTGACTTGAAGATCTTCAGATCACTTCATGCATAATGAATCATTTCATAGGTGTTTTCAGAGTCATATCATTTCCTATTATTTCCCTAGTATTGGTACTTCTATTTCTCTCAACAAGGATTAATTGAGTACTGAGGTGGCAAGATGTCCTTCCAGGCTCCTGGGAGACTGCAGGGAACAAAATTCAGAACACCCCTTCCCACTGGAGCTTCTAGTAGAGAGAGAGAGGCAACGATACCAGTACACGTAGGAACATTACATGGAAGAATGTTAGGTGGAGGCAGGTGATAACAATTCAGGGTAAAGGGGAGAGATTGTGGGGTGGAAAGGCTGATATCCTATGTGGGAAGATCAAAGAGGCCACTCAGAAAAGGGGACGAGAGGTGAGGGTCTAAAGGAAATGGGGGCAGGAGCCATGGTGATGCTGGGGAAGAATATCTGTGGCTGCCCAAGCCTGCAGTGAGGCACGGGAGGGGGAGCACAGATGTGGGACTCAGGACAGCTGGCGGAGAGGGGCAGTCAGGCCCAGGCCACAAAGGCCTTGACCTCTGCGCTGAGGGACAAGCAGAGCCACTGGAAGTGTTTAGCAGAGCAGTGGCAGAACTCTCTCCATCTCAGTAGGACTGCTCTGGCCATTACGAGGTCTTGACAAGCATCCAGGTAACAGATAAGGAAGTCATAGAGGTGATGAGACCTGGTCAGGGTTTTGAGGGGGTGGGGGGTATATTTTGAAAGAAGAGTCCAAGGGATTTGCTGATGAGTTGGAGACGGCATGAGAGGAAAAGAGGCCTAGAGGCCCCGGTTGCCATGTAGAAGAATAAGAAAGATGGTGGGAGGAAAAGAAATGCAGAGGTGCTGAGAAGGCAGCAGAGGTCAGACACAGACGGGGCTGGAGGGAGGAGTCTGAACTGAAAACATGCGCTCGTGAATGACTAGCTCATAGGAAAGGGTGATGGCCTTGGGATAAAATGCGGTCACCCAGGGAGTAAGTGCAGACCACACGGAGAAGAGGGAGGCTTTGGAGAGGATGTGCTGCCATGCTGGGATTCGAGATGAGGAGGGGGCAGCAGAGGAGTCTGAGACAAGCCCTCGTGAGGAAGAGCAGACAGGAGTTGGGGTCCTGGGGGACAGCTGGACAAATTGCTAAAGGAAAAGCAAGGGTTTCTCAACCAGATGTTATTGATGGAATGAATAAAGATGACAACAGGCCATTAGACTGGGTAACACAAACCAAAGTAGTTAAAGAATTTTCCTGGTGGCTCAGACAGTAAAGAATCCACCTGCAGTGTGGAAAACCTAGGTTCAAACCCCTGGATTGGGAGGATCCCCTGGAGAAGGGAATGGCTACCCACCCCAGTATTCTGTCCTGGAGAATTCCATGGACAGAAGAGCCAAGCAGGCTATAGTCCATAGGGTCACAAAGAGTCAGACACAACTGAGTGACTTTAACTTTCACTTTTCTTTCATTAAAGTAAAAGTCTATGAACATTTCTACTCCCTGTGTATATGAAAAAGTACACATGTCAGTGGATCATAAGTTAAGCAAGTGGACAGAACCTAGCAACTCTGACCCAGTGCCAGGTCAACATCCCTGAGGGGCCCCAAGATGCAGGCAGCAATGAAACCCCAGCCCACAGGCCACTCCTGAGGGTCAGGAGAAACACTGGAAATGTCAAGTGACTATATTCTTTGTAGTGAAGGTACAGTCTGGGGGCCACTTCACAAGGTCATTCATTTTTCCCCAGGAGCCTCTTAGCATCCTTCAGGTGAGAAAGCCTTCCAGAGACAAGGCTGAGTTTCCCACAATGACCTCCAGCCTCAACACAGAATGAGACCCTGAGCCCCAGAAAAAATGGCACTTGCATGATATACCTCCAGAAAGAAAGTGACAGTGGTCCCCATCTACATGAAGCTCACTGGGTGGGGGGTGGGGGGGTGCGAGGGGACAGTGGGGCAAACACACAAACAGGGGAGACACTCGGCTTTGCTGTGCAGTGCAAGCTCAGTTCTGTGCAGAGTCAGCAAGTTCCGACTCGATTCACATGGTATGCGTTCAGATCTGCAACACAAAACAGGAGAAAAGGCTAGGAAACGAGCTACTACAGAGCTGCTCCACCAGTCTTGGCTCAGAACAACACCTTCTGCTTCCCTAGGTCTGGGTGACACATCCTAACAGGGCCCCTGCAGGGCTGCTGCACTCTTCAGGGAAAACCAAAGATGGGTTTAGAAATATACACAAACTACCAGACATTCCTCTAAATGTATGGCAACTACCATCATGTCATATTTTAATACAATAGAAGCCCCGGCAGCATTTTCTGCTGACTCCACTGAACTGAAAGCTGTCTTCCACACAACCTCAGTTTCCAACCTGCCTGGGAGCAGAACCAATAAAACACACGTGGCAGCCAGACTCCCACCTCCATCACTCAGGTAGCCGAGATCAACAGTCATGTGAGTTCAGACTTAGCAGGAACTGATACAGGTGCTTGTTCTATTCTCAAGCCTGAAGCACCTGGCTCTCCAATGCTTTCCTGAAGGAGCCCATGCTGGTTGTCAGACGGTAGGGTCTCCCGTCCCTTCAGAAAGACCACAGAGCTAATTTAATGCTCTTTTGATGCCAGGCATCCTTAACCCAGGGCTTCCCTGATGGCTCAGTGGTAAAGAATCCACCTGCCAGTGCAGGAGATGTGGGGTCCATCCTGGGTGGGGAAGACCCCCTGGATAAGGAAATAGCAACCCACTCCAGGATTCCTGCCAGGAGAATCCTATGGACAGAAGAGCCTCGAAGGCTACAGTTCATGGGGTTGCAAAGAGTTGAATACAACTTAGTGACTAAACAACAACAAAGCTTTAACACAGGAACCAGCCAACGTGGTGCAGGCAAAGTGTCTTCAGAGGAATTTCATCTGGAAAAGAACTGCTTTGGGTCTTTGTGTTCCTCTTAAAATGACCCACGTCTCTGCCTTCCCCTGGCCACCAGCTGTTTTTTTCTTGAGCTCAACCATATAAGCCACTGAGTCAAAACTAACTCTAAGAGGCTTAGAGCCCTCCTTCAGTCTGGGCCAGCCTGGGATGATGAGAACTACTCTGGGACGATGATGCTGGAAGGGCAGGAAACCATGTGTCTGCTCCTTAGAGAAGTCCTTCCTGATGAGTCTGCATGCAGAGACCCCTGTTTAGAATCACCTGAAACTGAGCCTAAAATGATTGAAAATCATCTAATCTAGCAATGCTTATTGTCACTTTCAGGATGACTGCCTTTTTAAAAAAGATTTGTTTGATGTGGACCATTTTTAGTCTTTATTGAATGCATCACAATATTGCTTCTGTTTCATGATTTGTTTTTTTGTCCTTGAGGCACATGAGATCTTAGTTCACTGACCAGGGATCAAACCCACACCCTGCATTGCAAGGCAAATTCCTAACCACTGGACTGCCAGGTAAGTTCCAGGATAACTGCTTTAAATGAAAAAATAAGAGCTTAATTTTTACTAAATATCTCAGGATCTCTAGCCGTGTGTGTGTGTGTGTGTGTGTGTGTGTGTGTGAGTGTGTTCAGAGTTGAATTGGGAAAAGAAGGGTTAGGGTACCTTTTATTTTACTTTAAACCAATAATACCCTAGCTGTACATTGAGAAAACATTACTCACTCCTGAAGGCATAATATCAAAGAGTTTTGACATATGAATTCCTTTGTTGAGCAAGTCCATGCATGTAGGCTACACATATATTGTAGGATATTTGCTGCAGAGCTAAAGCTCACAAATCTTGTTCAGAATTGCACTGTGTCACTGGTGCCCAAGACTCATGGCTCCAATCTCTGGCCCCATCCCCAGGCTGCATCCCTGGGAGTCTCTACCTCTTCACATAAGAAAACTTGCCATCAGATTGAGAGGCCATCTGGGAAATCTGGGATGATCTCATGCTGAGTCCTTTCACTGCATCTGCGAAGACTCATTTTCCAAGCAAGGTCACATTCACAGCTTCCAAGGGCTAAAATGTGGACCATTCCACAGACTGCAGGGGGATAGGCTTTTGGCAGATGGAAATAAACAAGGACAGTTTAACACAGCTGTGCAATGATGCACAGCCCTGCCCTGCGTGCAAAGAAATTTCGGAAATTCTCATTTCCTAAAACTAAACAGAACTTTCCCATGAGTTTCAACATGTGCCAGTGGAGATAGGAGGAGAGGAACTTTAACACAGAAATCCAAGGAGAAGAGGCAAGGAGAAAGGTATCTTACATCCTTACCTTCCCACAACTGTCTCCCTCAACACACTCAATAACAGAGGGAAGGCTAAGGCCTCTACTCCTCCTTTATTCTGGAACAAACTTTCTCTCTGTCATAGCGTCCTCTCTGCCAGGTGATAACTATTCTAACCTAAGAATCAAGTATTTTAGAACAAACAACCAAAGTGGAAAAAATGCACACCTGAAATTATAAACCACCACTGAAGAAAACTGAATGAGAGACAAATAAATGGAATATGCATAGGTTATGTGAAAATGGATATATTCTCCCCCCAAATTTATCAACTAATTCAACATATTTCATTTCAAAATCCCAGGAACCTAATTTTTTTTAAATGTTAACAGTTCAGTTCAGTTGCTCAGTCGTGTCCAACTCTTTGTGACCCCGTGAATCGTAGCATGCCAGGCCTCTCTGTCCATCACCAACTCCCGGAGTTCACTCAGACTCATGTCCATCAAGTTGGTGATGCCATCCAGCCATCTTATCCTCTGTCGTCCCCTTCTTCTCCTGCCCCCAATCCCTCCCAGCATCAGAGTCTTTTCCAATGAGTCAACTCTTCACATCAGGTGGCCAAAGTATTGGAGTTTCAGCTTCAGCATCAGTCCTTCCAATGAACACCCAGGATTGATCTCCTTTAAGATGGACTGGTTGGATCTCCTTGAAGTCTCTCAAGAGTCTTCTTCAACACCACAGTTCAAAAGCATCAATTCTTCAGGGCTCAGCTTTCTTCACAGTCCAACTCTCACATCCATATATGACCACTGGAAAAACTACAGCCTTGACTAGACAGACCTTTGTTGGCAAGGTAATGTCTCTGCTTTACTAAAATTCATACGGAAATGCTATAGAACCAGGAGAACCCAAAACAGTCTTGAAAAAGAAAAACAATGTTGGAGAACACACCATTCCTGGTTCCCAAACTTGTAATGAAACTACAGCATTTAGGATAGTGTAAGGTTGGTAAAATGACAGACATATAGTACAGTGACTATAATTCAAAGTCCAGCAATAATCCTTTCCACTTATGATTAACTGATTTTCAAAAGGATGCCAAGACAATTAAATAGGGAAAGATTAGTCTTTCTGATAAGTGGTGCTGGGGCAACTAGATCGCCAGCATGCAAAATAACCAAGTTGGACCTCATCACAACATAAACAAGAATTGACTCAAAATGAACCATAGACCCAAATGGAAAAGCTCAGGTATAAAATTCTTAGATGAAAACATAGTAAGACTTTGTGATCCTGGATTAGGAAATGGCTTCATGGTTATAACAGCAGAGGCCCATGCAACCAAAAGAAAGGTAAATTATCTTTCATCAAAATTAAAAATATTTCTGAGCTATAAAAACTGGGAAAACTTTATGTGTAAAAGACTTATATCCAAGTCCCTTTTAAATATATACATACATTGTGTGTGTGTATATACATACATATATATATATACATATAAAACTTCTACAACTCATTAATAAAAAGATAAATAAACCAATTTTTAGAAAAAGCAAGAGTAGAAATAAAGCTTTCCTAGTTCACAAATGACATGATTTTCTATTTCTACATAGGAAATCCCAAAGAATCATTAAAAAACAAAACAAAACCTCCTGGAACTAATAAGCAATTATAGTAAGAAGGTAAGATACAAAGTTAGTATATAAAAGCTGCTTTCTTTTATATATACCAGTATTGACAAAGTGGAATTTCAAATTAATACCCCAATACCATTTACATTAGCACCAACACATTAAATACTGAAGTATAAATCTAACAAAAGAAGTGCAAGATTAATGTAAGGAAAAGTAAAAAACTCTGATGAAAGGCATCAAAGATCTAAATAAATAGAGAGAGACTTCTTATTCATGGATAAGAAAACTCGATATTGTTACACTATCAGTTCTTACCAACTTAATCTATAGATTCAATACAGTCACCATAAAAATCATAACTCTTGAACTATGGTGCTGGAGAAGACTCTTGAGAGACCTTTGGATTGCAAGGAGATCAAACCAGTCAATCCTAAATGAAATCAACCCTGAATATTCATTGGAAGGACTGATGCTGAAGATGAAACCCAATTCTTTGGCTACCTGATGCAAAGAACTGACTCATTGGAAAAGACCCTGATGTTGGGAAAGATTGAGGGCAGGAGAAGAAGGGGAAGACAAAGGATGAGATGGCTGGACGGCATCACTGGCTCGATGGACATGAGTCTGAGCAAGCTCTGGGGGTTGGTGATGGACAGGGAAGCCTGGCGTGCTGCAGTCCACAGGGTCGCAAACAGTCAGATATTACTGAGTGAGTGAACTGACTGACTATCCTGTGAATACTGACAAATGGCTTAAAGATTGTATGGACAGACAAAAGACATCCAACAAAGCAGCAGAGGAGAAGAATAAAGTCAAAAAAATTGACTTACTTCTAGACTTATTATGAAGCCACAGTAATCAAGATAGTGTGGTACTGAAGAAGAAATAGGCAAGTGGATCACTGGAACTGAATAGAGAGTCCAGAAATAGATGCACAAATATAAAATCATATTTGTATGACATGTTGGTCACTTAACTTTCATTTGCAAATGTTCAAGAAGCTAATCATGCAGATCAGTGACTCTGTCTTCTAAGAAACCCTGGGGAAACTCAGAAGCACATTCCAAAATTTTGGAGAGATTGCCCTTCCTAAAGGCATCATTTTAATTGTCACTGTAGTTTCTTTGACCAAGTGTATGGCCCATCGCTTCATGGGAAATAGATGGGGAAACAGTGTCAGACTTTAATTTGGGGGGCTCCAAAATCACTGCAGATGGGGACTGCAGCGATGAAATTAAAAGACACTTACTCCTTGGAAGGGAAGTTATGACCAACCTAGATAGCATATTCAAAAGCAGAGACATTATTTTGCCAACAAAGGTCCGTCTAGTCAAGGCTATGGTTTTTCCAGTAGTCATGTATGGTTGTGAGAGTTGGATTGTGAAGAAAGCTGAGCGCTGAAGAATTCATGCTTTTGAACTGTGGTGTTGGAGAAGACTCTTGAGAGTCCCTTGGACTGCAAGGAGATCAAACCAGTCCATTCTGAAGGCGATTAGCCCTGG